>CM061535.1:31157310-31518007 GCA_030545055.2 Neoaliturus tenellus
ATAATTTTTATTTAGCTTTACATTTTACATTTTTGATAAATCATAAAGACAGTAGGATAGCTGTTTTTTAACTATTGTAACACCTTGCATGTATGTATTTAAGCTCATCTACAAGAATTGTTCAAATCACTGTAACCTTATAACTCGTACACAACTGAAAAGTTGTAAAATAAATGATTAAATATATTAAATTTTTCTGACGGGAACTTGTAATATTTAACTGCCTGCAAATGGAGAACGCTTTCCTCAGCACATCGATGTTGCGATTTGTGACAATTGAAGGCGTCTGGTCATTTTAACACCAAAGAAGTGGAGCACTTGCAAACCTACTTGGAAATACCTACTGTTTGAACTAATGGTTGTACATTTTCCTCGATAATATGACAAACGTTATTTTAATTATTGTTAGTAACATTTGTAAAAAATTATAATAGAGTGAAAACCTATATTAAATAAAATTTTCTGACTGAAATTTGCAAATTTGCATGAATTGGTCAGTGAAATTTGTTTTTTTTATTGAGAAACCCGTATTTACTCCATTGTTTGTTTTTAGATCTTCGCGATTTCGGTATCAAGTGTAGACAAAAATATATTTATCAATCTTTTAATGTTTTTTTTCATTTTCTCTGTCTTTAAAATATAAGCCTTTTAATATTTTTAATACAGTAGCTACAATCCTAAAAATACAAATTTGTTCTTTTGTATGGCAATGGATATTGGTGCTATAGAGGTCCAGGCCACATTATGAACTCATCGAAAAATCCAACAAAAAATAATTCTTATTGTGGAAAAAACAGAATGACGGATATCTGATTGAATACGCTTTTTATGATAAACCTTCACATAAACCTTTTAGTTAATTTTGACTCGATTTAACATATTTACAAGTTTGTTGACAGACTTTACAGACACCTTGTATAAAACTAACAATAATGCATGGAATTTGATTGTGAAATTCAGTTATTTCATTCAAGTAACTGTTTACGATTTAATTAAATGACTTTTTTACAATACCGTTTTAATAATAACCCTTTTCATGTGTTAAAATTGTAATACGGTAAACCACTAAACATCCTAAGTAGAGAAGATAATGCTCAACATTTCAGTGTCGTTTTAAATTGAATCGGTCAAAATTATTTACCAAAATAGAATGAAAAATTTAAATAATTTTAGCGTTTTAATTAATATTTTTTCATATCAAAAATATTTGGTGCTTGGCGCTTTCATCCAACATTAACAAATAATTAAATAATGATTTGCAAATTGGCCACGGCGTGGTGGCGCGGGGGGGGGGGGAGGCGTTGTTGCCGGGGGTGGTATTACGCTAGCTGTGGGCCAGTGTAATTCGAGTTTGATGCCACACAATCAGCGAAATGTAGCGGAATCGCCGATAAGCGACCATTTAAATAGCCTTCTGACGACTATCTGGCAGCTCGCCTATATTTGTACGTCTCCCAACGGCCTATTGCACACACTGTTGTATTTATATTCCTGCATTTGTTAGCGTTTAATATTATTTTTTTGTGTATGTGGGCGCCATATAAACTTTCTTACTGGAACTATTGCTTTGGGAACGCTGTCAATCCAACTTTTCTACATAAGAATGGTATCATATAGTAAAAAAAATATTCTCCCTTTCTAGAGAAGTTGATGCAACGATGTTAATACTTAGGTGTTAAGAATACATTGATACCAGCATGATTGGGTTATGGAAACGCGGTTTTAGGGGGTTTCAAATATGTCAAAAATGGTTTTTGGCATTTTTTGACCTCAATTAAAAAAATTCAACAACTTTAAAAGAGCTTAAAATACTAACAAATTAGTATTTTGAATTTTTACTTGGTTTAACAGATTACGGAGAAAAGCCAAAAATAGATTTTCCATGATAATCTTATAAGTGAAATCAACAAAACCCTCTATTTTGCATATTTATTGACATAACTTGATCAAATTTGGTATGTACATTAACTCGGTAGGCTTTAACTAATAATTGCTTACAACACCCATTTGGCGGTAAACCTACATACTCACCGTCATGGAGTTTATGGGGAAAATTATAAAGTGCCGAATGTTGATACAATTTGATTTTTACATTTTCTAAACATTATATTTCCTTACTAATAACATTTTCTTACAACATCCCATGGAAGTGAACCTACATTCTCATTCATATGGTGTGTATGGGGAAAATAACAAATATCGAATTCTTTTGGAAATTCCCTAAGTACGCAGGTCTGCTACGATGGGGGTATTTTTATTTTATAAACCAATATCGTTTGGGGAAAGAGTTGGCGATTCCATTGTATATTTTAAGCTCATGTAAATTTCCTCGTCTCCAGGGCCGATTTCCTTAGCAAACCTGATCTGGAGGGTAAACATGGTATGTATGGCAGGCCTGTCTTATCAGCCTTGAATCACAAAACACTCACCCTCTCCCAGGAGCTGTTATTTTACACGTAATGTATAGGCACAATAAACCATTTGGAAAATATCTTCGTAAACTCTCATTTTGGATCTGTGTCCATAAATAGAAAATAAAAATAGTGTAATATGTGTTATGACATAAATTACCTAATAATACTTTTATAGATTCCAATAGATGAATATGAGGTAAACACATATCACCCAGCATAACAAATTAGTAAAATAATCATCGAAATTTATTTATCTGTACATTAAATGTTAAAACACGAGCTGCTTGATATAGTTTTATTAAATTTAATTTTTAAATGCATTCAATACTTTTAATAACATATAGTTTGAACGTTCCTTATTTATTCTGATTACTAAGTCGTACAAGTAACAAATATAAATTCAAGTTTTTCATTCTTCAATTTTTATATAAAAGTTCGGGAGCCTATAACTTTAAACCGTTTACATATTCGAGGGGCAAGCGTTACGCGGGGCCAAACTTAAAATGCATCTCGGAACCTACATAAAACACATTCCGACTTTATTAAACTTATTAGCATTTTCAATTTCCTCTGGTCTTACATCACCACTGGTACAGCCCCTCCGCTGCCAGAATATAAATTAAAGGTCATTATTGTGTTTGTACAATGCGCAGAATTCTAATCTAAAGCTTGATTGATTCTAAAAGTTTTTTATCAGTGCTGTTATGAGTTAGGTAGTGAAAAAAGTATAAGATTTTTATCACTTCTGATGTTTTTTTTTTCAGTTGATGCCAGTTTTGGAAAGTAAAGAGTTGGAAAACTGAACTTACGTATGTATGACTTTGTAATATCTTAAATGAGAATGAATGTTCTAAAAGCCTTAAATTAATATTTAAGAGTCCTCTTCACCCCTGTGCCAGTAGCCCATTGTTGCGCAGTCGGCACGGCTTTTAATGCAAAACATGGTATTTTATTCCCCTGTTTCGGACGCCGTTTTTCAACCGATTTTCTTTAAACTTGGTAAGTGTTTAGTTGAATAGTTATATTAGGCCCCTCATACCTCAAAATTTTGAAAATTTCACAAATATTACTAAGGAAAATCGAGTTTCTTTGCAACGTCACAGAGAGCAATATTTGTAAAATTTTCAAAATTTTGAGGTATGAGGAGCCGAATAGAACTATTCAACTAAACACTTAACAAGTTTAAAGAAAATCGGTTGAAAAACGGCGTCCGAAACAGGGGAATAAAATACCATGTTTTGCATTAAGATCCGTATGATTAACATTGCCGACTGCGCAACAATGCGCTACTGGCCCAGGGGTGAAGATGACTCTTAACAGGTTATGGGAAAAATTGAAAAACTTTTGTGAATTTGGCGGTTTTTTTAATTCAATAACTTTGAACCTATTTTATCTTTTAAGTTGGGTCTTAGATAGTTTTGTTCTTAATGGCCTTTTAATGTAGGATTATAGGCTAGATATAAATTTCGGTTTCCTAAAACTTTATTAATGAACCGTTTTGAGTAGTTTTTTATATTTTCATCAAGCTTATCAAGGTTATCAGACTTTGGACCTTGATATTACGGTTTAAAATAATCAATTGAAATCATTCAAGACCAAAGTTAACACCACTAAAAGTATATGAAGCACCAAAGTGACTTATCTTTTAGTAATTAAAATGCAGGGTCTATATAAAAGAACTGTCCAACTTAAGGTGTTATTTTAATTACATTGAATTAAAAAATTACTTACACATTTATATATTACGAAAGGGCAAGTTTCAGTTTGGCAATTTGTTGAGCCGTAATTTGTTTACAAAAACCTCAGGAGCTCATCTATTTAGAATATATAAATACGTAGGTATTTTATTTGATGTGATTTAAATAACACTCTTAATCGGGTAGTTATTCTATCAACACCATGAACTGAAACAGTGACTTATGTATTTTTTACTTGCTGTTTGGTGTAAATTTAATTTGGCTTCACCTAATTTTAATTTTTCTAGTCCGCCACTTTCATGTACATAAATGTTGAAAATATATAATTTTAATGGAATATAAAACAAGCAAACTTCTAACATTACTATTTATATTGAAAATTTATTCAACGTACATCGTTTTTGAAAATAAACCTTTGTTATTTCTCTGTTGGTTGTATAATGTAACTAAACGAAGGAGATAATGAATGAAAATCAAACTACCAATAAAATCATTTTAAATGAGTCCATTTTTAAATGTTACGTTAGAAAAAAAAATTAAAAGGAAACATAAAAATGGATACCAATATTGTCATCAACTAACTACTTAAATTTATTTTGAAAAGAAAAATATATGGTACTTGAATACATACTTTAATACTTAAGAGTCATCTTCACCCCTGGGCCAGTGGCCCATTGTTGCGCAGTCGGCAATGTTAATCATACGGCTTTTATGCGAAAACATGGCATTTTATTCCCCTGTTTTGGAAGCCGTTTTTCAACAGATTTTCTTTAAACTTAGTAAGTGTTTAGTTGAATAGTTGTATTAGGTCCCTCATACATAGAAATTTTGAAAATTTAATAAATATTACTCTTTGTGACGTCGCAAAGTAACTCGATTTTCCTAAATAATTAATAATTAGTTAATGTTAAATTTAAAAAACTTCGAGGTATGAGGGACCTAATATAACTATTCAACTAAACACTTACCAAGTTTAAGGAAAATCGGTTGAAAAACTGCGTCCGAAACAGGGGAATCAAATACCATGTTTGGCATTAAAAGCCGTATGATTAACATTGTTGACTGCGCAACAATGGGCTACTGGCCCAGGGGTGAAGATGACTCTAAAGGTCTACATATTTGACCAGCGCTGAGGGATAGATTGTGTCAGAATACTATTTACGCTGGTATAAACACTAATCATACACTGTCATTATCTTAAAAAGTTTGGTTGTCGTGACTTTAATCTACTTACTTTCATCCTGGGCTGAGGGTACCTCACTCAGTTTATCAAAACTGTATAGAAGCCCATCCAGTAGGCAAACACGCAACACCTTCTTGAATGCTCGACCGTTCATGGCACAAACTTCAGATGGCAGAGTGTTGAAGGGTCTTATGACTCAGCGAAGAAAATTCTTTTGAGTGCGGCTTAGGCGACATCGTGGCACTTCCGGATCATTTATCCGGCGAGTCCTATAGCTGTGATGTTCGCTTCTCCTAGCAGGATTTCTTTAAGAGGAACCAAGCTGTTTAAGATGCACTGGTTGTAGACTTTGAGTATTCCTAGTTGTCCAAATAAGGGCCGGCAGTGTTCATCGTGCCTAGATGATGTTATGATCCTCACAGCCTTTTTCTGGAGAAGCAGCACATCACGAAACGCTGATGAGTGACCCCACAGCAAAAAACCATACATAATATGGCTGTGGAATAGGACATGGCATGGTACACGTTCTTGAATGCTTTAGAATGCTTATACAAGGTGTTCTTAAAGTCCATCACCAAACTTCATAATATGGTTAACTGAGCCGAAATAAAAAAAGCTTATTTGAAAGTATATCCTACAATTCGTATTCACCCAGATATCCGCAATTTTGTTTTTTTTCCACTTAATAATTTTTTGTTCTGTGACGGATCGTTGTAGGAAGTCAATATTTGGCATGCAACTTTACAATACCAATTTAAAGCCAATTTCCCATTTCCGATGTAAATTTTTAAAATTTCGGCCATTTCAAATTTTAAACTTAAATATCTTAAACCCGATAAATTTGATCAAACTTTTACTAGACACAAAAAGTTAACAAATTTAATTATCTAACCAATGATACCAAGTTTGTAAATATCTAACAAGAAATACCGGAGTTATTGCAATTTTTCTGTAGAAAAAACATTAATTTTTAAATATAATTAAGACAAATTAAGGTTTTTTTATAGAAGAGTTTAAATAACTCTGTTGTTTGTTGTCAAATCCTTACAAACTTGGTATTTTTAGTTAGATAATTAAAATTTTCAACTTTTTTATCCAGTGCAACTTTGATCAAATTTACTAGTTTAAAGATATTTGAGTTTGAAAATTTAAAATTGCCGCTATTATGAAAATTTACATAAAACAAAAGTAATCTTTTTCGTGGGAATGGACATTGGCATGTAAAGATCCATGCCAAATACGAACTTCCTACAACAATCCCTCACAGGAATAAAAATTAATTAATGGAATAACGAAAATGGTGGGTAAATATGCATTTTTGGATATACCTTAAAATAAACCTTTTTGTTTATTTTCACCCAGTTAACCATATTATGAAGTTTGGTGACGTACTTTAAAGACACCCTGTATCTTTTTTTTTTGAGAGATGATAATTGAAGAACTAATATCGATATTTTGAACTATTTACAAAGTAAAAATCTCACAATAATCTTACGGAGTTTAAAAATATTTTTATAAAATAGTTTTTAATAGGATTTATAAATAATAATTTAACATAATATAACAAACTGCCAACAAAGATGTATGACAACGGGTAGAGCAACTTTGATAGTTGTGCTTTAACATTATATCCACAGTTGTATGCTCGGTAGATAAAGTATCATAAACTAACAATATAACACAACTTTGTATAGGGTTATGACAATTGCTCTTGTCTATCTGTCATGAACCGTGTTATGGTGTTATGGAAGGTTTAAATTATAAACATTACTTTTACAGACATAAACATTTTTTATCATTTTTGTCCAAAAAATTCGAATAAATTAATCCCTGTTGTATAAGCAAAATGTAACAATGTAAAAATAAAGTTTTCTCACAAACCCTTTTCGTCATAAAATAAAATTATTTAATTTCTGTGAAAACAAAACCAGATTTTGCGTTAACCATAAAAAATTTGTTTGATTATGTAACATTTTCCACTAGATCTGAGTTCCATTAATGCTTGATTAAATATTCCAGTTAATGTTAATAGTTCAGTAATGCTAAATTTTTATTGAAATTAGTGTCGTTCTTGGTAAAAAAAGATTCAAACTTAAATCATCAACGTCATTACCACCTAAAGGGAGGAAAAAAGATTCTAATATTTAAAACTATTATGTTAATAGAAAAATATATTAAAGACGATCCCTGTTTTTCTTTTTTATACTTCTTTATGCATAGTTATTGTACATAGAGTAATAATAATAATAAATACTTTTAAAAAATCACTAACAATTCCTTCCATTCCATATACAACTGACAAAAATCCAACTCTTAGCCTACTACACTCACAATAAAAAAAATCAATCATGGCTATTTTTAAAACAATGAAAAATTTAGAAAATAAATATATTTAAGAATAATATTTTAGTAAAAATATGTAAGCTAATAGAAAAGAAGAATTTCTTGTAAAATAAACAATAAGAGCAATGTTAGAACAGGCACTGACGAGCGTCGAATAATATTGACTCTGGATAACGCTACTGCCGACTCGAGCAAACTTAATATAATTTTCTTCTTTTGGTTAAATGTAATTTAATTATAGAACGGTAAAATACGATGCGATTTTTCGTTCATTTGGTCTCCGAATCACTGTTTTGAAACGCCTGAAATTGACAACGAATAATCCACATTTTCATAGATGCATTTTTTTATTTGGCAGGATATTTGACTTGGATTGTCCGTCTGATTTGGAAATAAAGAACTACGAATGCCTCCCCCAACTGGCAACAGCCAGTTCAGGATACAAAGGTTTAGTCAAGTTAATACATGTCGAAATTTTTATTCTAGCCTATATTTTACGTTAAAACTTTCGTTGTCGTTACACTCCATAAAATGTCAGATTTTGTATTATTAGTTTGATCTTGCTTTTATCCAATCCCAAATAGCTATTTAAACTCCTGTTTTTAACCAACTACCATATGTTTTCTCTTGTACTTTTGATTTATGCATTCTTACATAGAATGCCAAAAGCTGTTTTAATTTATTCATCAAATGCAACAAACAATATAAAACAAGAATAAGATATATACAAAACATGGTTTCAGGAATGCTATGAAAATGCATAATATTTATCCAATATTTAAACCATCACCTCTACCTGTTTTTTGTAAGGTTGTTACAGATCATTTCATGGTGCATGCGGATTCTGGGAAAAGCGAGAAACTACAATTTCCTCCAAAATAAAAGAAAACATTATAAAAACAACAAATTGAAACAAAATGTCATAGATAAAATGTAATTTGCATTGGAAAACGTATATATTTATACTAACGTTCCTCAGTAACTGATGGGAGGAAAGTCATTGCATAAGCTACCTAGTGATTTTATCAGATACTTAAGAGGTTTAATCTGTGAAACTTATTTACTTAATTTTATAGTAGTGTTTATGGAGTATTGTACCATTGCTGTAAAGATAGGTCTCATGTATGATATATTATTTCTTAAAAACTCAAAATATTTGGAAGTGGAATTAAATTTTATAAGGCCATGTAGCAGGAAAAAATAAGTTTTGTTGGAAATTAATCACAGTTAATTTACAATAAACATTCAAGTATTTTTATGGTATATATAAGTAAATGTTTCATTTAAAGTGTAAAAGTGTGATAATTTTTACAAAATTAAAAGAGACTTTCTCCATAAAATATTTTTTATGGAAAAAAGTTTTTTTTTTTTACTTTTCTCCATAAAAGAATTTTCTAACTTATCGTCTAATATTTGCTTGTTTATTTCTTATTCTTTATAAATTTGTTTTGGTAAAAGGCTACTGAAAGGGTTTTCTAGCTTGAGAAGGTCGACCCAATAAAAAAGAAAAAAATATTATTGACATGTTATAGATCAAGCTTGACAAATTGTTCATAAAATTCGTATAAATACGAGTAATATAGTGGGGCAGTTGAAGTTGGAGGCTTGACGCGTCAGCCGAAGGAGAGTTGTCTAGAGACATGAATCATTCGCAGTGTGCAACGTGGAGACATTAGCAGTTTTGATTGCAACTCTGGAAATCGTTAGCTTATCTCTTCACACTCCATTACACTCCGTGAATACCGTGAATGTTGACCGAGAATATACTCGGTGTATTTTGGCATCATGGATGACATCAACTAACTTGGTATGCAGATACTCCTTGTATTCTTAGGCTAAAATTTTCTTTAAAAAATGCATTCGGAATCACCGTATGACTGCAGAGAATCTTCCACGACGTGTTTTAGAACTTGTTTACGTCAAAGACTAAAAATTTACTAATAATATTTTATCTCTTTCGCATGTTTATGGTTAGTGAATTTCGTAAAAATGCAATAAGGAATTTTCGTAGGTATAATATGAAACCAATTATAGACTTCAGTTTTAAGTTTGAAAAGACGTATATTGTTGCGGATAAAATTTACTTTACATAGAATGCATATAATGTAAATGCAGTATAAAAGTTTTTGTAAAACATATTATAAATGTTGTTTACAGCAATAGTTGATGAAAAATAATAGACTATTACCTCAAATTCCATTTATTTGGTTGGTGGGGAATTGATGATGGTCACTCGAAAAAAGATTATTTACCTAAAATGAAGGGAGAGTTACATATTTTATATATAATGAAATTCGTTTGTAGAGATTGTACTAATCAGAATTCCTTCAAACTAAATTAAAGATAAAAAATATTTATGTTAAAATATTGAGTTATTTTAACCAAATTTGGTCATATGCTTAATCTGCACCAGGTATGTGTTTTGTTTCTTATTGTGTTCATTATTACAAATACAAATTGGTTTTAAATTACGGGCATTATGAAACATACAATATTCTGTTTTGGTAACTCAGAAACGTAAAAGGTTTGATTTTTTTATATGCTAAGCTAGAAAAAGCAGGATTTATATTTACTAATCCGATTGGGCCGTATGAGAAATAACACAATTGATGAAAAGAAATAAGTCTCTAGATACTAGAATTGGCAAAAGGGGAAAAAGGGCTTGAAAACAACACATACATCAGGTATTATTTTCATACGCAATGAAATAAAGACTTAAAAGACCTTAGAAGACCTTAAAGAAGAAGTAGAAATAGCTGGCTTTAAAATAAATGCAAGGAAAACAAAAGAAATCAGGGTGAGTGGGCAACTAGAAGATAGTTTCGGGGTAGATGGCTCTAGTATTGACCAAGTGGAGTTCTTTGACTATTTAGGAAGTGTTGTAGCTGCATGTGGAGGAGGAGCTGGAGATGATGTTAAAGTCAGAAGAAGGAAAGAAAATGCTACTTTTGTCCAGCTGCAACCTGTTTGGAAGAGTAGAAACATCTCGCTCCATACTAAAATCCGGATTTTAACACAAATGTTAAAGTGGTTCTTGCGTATGCATGTGAAACGTGGAAAGTAGACAGTAAAAATACCACCCAATTGGAAGTTTTTATTAACAGTTGTCTTAGAAGCATTAATCGGATATGGTGACCAGACAGAATCACAAATAAAGACTTTTGGAGATAAAGAGATCAAATGCCTATCCACCTAAAAACAAGAAGAAGAAAATGGGATTGGATGGGGCATAGGGCTGTTGCAGAGGGAATGACCTGTAAGGAGCTTAAGAGACTAGATGGAGAAATACAGGCCTGGAGACGTCTCGTGGAGGCCCTACGTTCTGATCGGAATGACAGGAATTAATTGAGTAAGTCAATGAAACAATCATAAAAAGGTTTTAATTAAATATTACTGATCATATCTACCTTCTTTATTATAATACTGTTTGAGCCCCTAACACTTTCCTAACCTATGTTTACTGTTAAGATTATATGGTTTTGATATGGGTTTTGAATGATTCAGGAAAAGTGTTTGTTATCATGTAAACAATAATTAAATCCCAATTTAAATAGTTATTTTAAATTAATTAATAAATATAAATGGAAAGAAAATGTTAAAGTTACACATAAATTTCAAACATAATTTGATAAATTATGTCTTCTCCTTAGATGGTGATGCACACTACTAAAGATATAAATAGGAAATTTCAATAAAGTCATCAAATATCTTGCGATGGTTGATTGATGAAGCATTGCGAGAAGAGGGGGTGAGTGATGAGGGCCAGACGCAATGGGGCAGAAGCACTGATAAGCGCCTCATTAGCACTCCCGATAAGTGATAAGAGCCGGACGGTATGGGGCAGAAGCACTGATAAGAGACTCATTAGGCCTCCCGATAAGTGATAACGACCGGACGGGATGGGGCAGAAGCACTGATAAGAGAGTCATTAGGCCTCCCGATAAGTGATAAGGACCGGACGGGATGGGGCAGAAGCACTGATAAGAGACTCATTAGGCCTCCCGATAAGTGATAAGGACCGGACGGGATGGGGCAGAAGCACTGATAAGAGACTCATTAGGCCTCCCGATAAGTGAGAAGCTCCGGACGGGATAAGTCAGAAGCACTAATAAGCGACTCATTAGGCCTCCAGATAAGTGATAAGCTCCGGACGTGATGGGGCAGAAGCACTAATAAGCGACTCATATTGTTCCACCATACCTGAAATATCTTTAAAAATAATAGTATAAGTAGAAAAAATCTTAAAAGTAAGAACAATTTAGTAACTTTGCGATGTCACTGAGAGTAATATTTTCATATTTTTAAATTTTTAATGTATGACGGATCTAATATAACTTTACAACTAACCGATTACCAAGTTTCAAGAAAACTGGTTGAAAAACGAGGTCCAAAACAGGGGAATAAAATACCATGTTTTGCCCAAAAGTCGTATGGTTAACATAGCCTACTGTGCTACTAGCCCAAAGATAAAAATGACTCAAAAGTTATTTTCCTAGTGTCATTATAAATCGGCACTAAGAATTTCACGAATTATATTCATAAAAAAAGTTACATACATATATAAAATTGTTATTATAAGTATTATATGGGTACATTATAAGAGTAAAATAAATGTCGAAATAAAGTTCTAATCTTGCTGCATTCTTCGCTTATAATACCGTTAAAAGTTATAGATTGAGTGATGAAATTCCGTTGCAACTGGCTTCGATCAGAGGTCGATGGCTTGGGAACGCAACGTAAAACATCGTTAAGAGTTTTATGGGGTCTAGTTTTTTATTGGTACTAGAAGGGTTTACTGCTATCGATTTCATATGGTGAACGGTTTGTAAAACGAGGATCACTGGAGTCTTAATCATGGTTTCGAAGACTTTTTCTTTTTTTTAGTTTATTTAAAAGTAATTTTATTTAAAGTGGTTAGAATTATGTTGAAAGTAAAACATAATTTTTAAAAAGTTTTTTTACGTTTACATGTAATGAACACATAGAATCCTACAACAAGTCGCTTCCTGGAAGAATTAGAGTTTGTTTACATAGAACAAACAAAAAACCTTTTCGTCGTTCCACAAACGTCTCTCTTTGATACAGCTTTTTTTGTAAAGAAGTTTTTCCCTGAAGAGAAAAAGAATTATCTGGAGTTGAGATGCCCAGCTGTTCGTATTAACAATGTAGTGGGACTGTGGCAACAGTAGACAATCAGATGCTTGTTTTTAAAGACTACAACAAAATATGTTTATGATCAAGATAAATAAGTTGTACGATACCTGTATTTTTATTGTTTTTGGTTAAATCAATTGAACCTAACGACGATGAATATGGGTCATAACAATAGCCTGATGACGCTTCCTTAAACTTTATTATTTTAGAAGCTTAATTTCACGACCTCAGCTATAAAGTAAATCTTAACCTCACGAGAAAATCTTCTCTTAAGACACCAGTGATGAAATGTACCATCAGCTCGCCTGTTTACCTACTTTTATTCGTCCCAAAAAGTTGAAAAAGTAATCTTTTTTTGTAACATCTAAACAGTACAACTTGTATTTTACCATGTACTGAATAATCTCTTACTTATTAATTATTTACCAATGGCAAGCAGCTAACTTACATAAAATACGTGCGTAAGTTGGAAATTAATAAAATAATAGTTACATCCGTATAAATAAAGGCAAAAACAATTAAAGTAATCAACAAACTGGTTAGCACTCTTAACAGTGCTAACCAGTGACCAACAGTTTTCACTTTAAAATGTGAAGTATGATCTTTTAATACATTTTTTAACCTTTGGCGAACATTTTGATTATGTTATTTTCATGAAAATTAACATTTATAATTATTACCTTTATAATGACACTTAACATTCACAAAACATATGATGGTGTCCTACTTGGAATTATTTAGTAGTGCGACAAGGAATGCAAACCTGTTTTAATTTATTTAATTTTTAGATCAATATCTCTTACAATGATAAATGAAACCGATAATCATCTAAAAGTGAATTCTTTATTTCTTATTGATAAAGTACATTTTGAAATAGCCAGAAGCTTGAATATAGTCTAACATTCTTTTAATTTCTAGTCCTTATAAGCTTCGATGCTGCTAGAGATACATACCATCTAAAAAAATAAACGCAAAATTTTCATTCTAATGAAATAATACACTTTATAATTTTGATTGTAAAAGTCTTTTACTCTTCACAATTGAATGAGTAAAGATTCTTTTCTGCTAAAAGTTGTCTCGCTTTAATGCTCCAGGTGTAGAGGAACAACTTAAAACCATCAGTAGCAAAACTTCAGTAAACTAAAAAAATTAATAGATTGGTCATTGTAAGTCTTTGTGTTAGCTATACTTCGAATGCCGTTAAGATTTATTTGGATGCAATTGAGAGCATTATTAAAATCTTGAATAAAGGACAATCTGTAATAAACTATTATTCTCAATTTTCCTATAATGGTTTTCTATTTTAGATGGACCAATCTTCACAGGTAAGATACTACAGTGTGTCTGGCAAAACAATTCTATTTGCAGACGATACAACTTAGCATTGTGATCATAGTGAACATCTCGCTGCCGAACATTCTGCGAAGGATCTTCTTGCAATCACCTCTCAGTGGAAAACAAACTAGCTCTGAACAAATTCTTCGTCTGTGTGAAAACACAAACGAGGACCCCTAGTCTTGCCCATGGAATCACAAATTCTGACACAATAAAGCTTCTGGGCTTCATACCAGATTCAGGCTAGTTTGGGACTCACATTTTGGTGTTGTGAACCAAACTAAGCAGTGTTCTCTTTCTATTAAGGAGACTGTCGGATGAACTAAATGAACTAAGCTATTTTTTATTAGCTTATTTTGCATTTTTCATTTCCCATCTTACTTATTTAACGAAACTCTGGGGCCATTCTTCACACTTCTACATAGTACTGCTCTTGCAAAAGAAATCTGCAAGGTTGTTGAGTAAACCTAGCTAGCTACAATGAGCTTTGTAAACCTTTATTTGCTAAAAATTTAATTCTGATAGTGTACAATATATACTTTGAACTGTATGATGTCTATCAAGGATTAAAGTTCTATCTTAAAGAAAGCTGATGTCCATGAGCATGCCTTTTTTGCCTTTTTCAGTATTTGTTACAGTATTGTTAGCTTTTTTATGGTAACGAGTATGGTCACTACGTGCTGAAGTGCATGGGTGTTTCTTTGTCCACAGTGTTTTACACCTAATACTAGGTATTGTTTTTTGCCCTCAGTAGGCCTATGCTTGTAGACAATGTGAAATGCATTCAGGTAGTTTCAGCAACGTCCACTAGGCTGAACCCTTAGCCCCCTTAATGCGTTGCCTTCTAGAGTTAGAGGTCTGACAAGATTCAATCTTTTAAATGTGCCTACACCCTGGTTGTTAAAGCACCCGGTGTATTGTGATTATGCATTTTTTTCTCGATTTTGATACAATGAATCCTACACCGATGCGATATGGAATTTAAATTTTTTTCGCATTAAGTGCAATTTTTGTTTTTATTTTGAGTGCTTGCAAGGTTTGGAACTTGGCTCTTATTAAGCACATTTGCGTGTAGTTTTTCACCTAAATTTGCCTATTGTAGTCTACTTTCTGTATTGAACGGCTTGACGTAATCATTTGTTCATATATCTTGATTATTGAATTATAAAAAATGAATTTGAAATAGTACGTGATGAAAATATGTGCCGATAAAAAAAAATTTTGTTAACTGTGTGTTTTCCCCCTTACTTAGTTTTAGGACTTGGCCTATTGTGAAAGAACTGAATGGCTCAATAAAGAGTTTGAATATGAGTATATAATTATCACAATTTTCAAACCCTTTAGGAGTAGCCAATAACTATCATAATTAAAACTTAGGTTGTATATAAAACTGTACAATATACTTAGATCAATGTGTTATCTAGGTCGAACTAATAAAAGTTTTGAATTGGAATGTATGAATTGAAAAGAATAAAAATAATTATGGATGCGTGCTTAAGGGTGCACTCTACCTCGGCGTCAAAATCGTCAAGCGAGACTGTTAACTGCCGCTATACGCGGAAACTCACATTTTGGAAGATATATGAGTGGTGATTTTAAATTTTGTTACTTTAATGCTTTTTTTTGGTTTCAGTGCGAAATCGATCGGTGGTCTAATAACGATGTTTTTGAAATTGCAGACCTTTGGCATCTTCCTTCTTGCATCGTTATCTATAAACTTTTTACCAATCTTATTGCAGATTCTTGTTCTTAAGATTGTATTGTACTCACGTATCGTCTTATTTTTTTCTTAAAAAATTGTTTTTAATACGTTAAAACTTGATACAAAAACGCTTATTTCAACATTATTAGCAAGCACCCTGCTTAGGAATTTAAATTAATATTGAAATTTTAAGACGATAGCGGAGTACAAAATTATATTACGAAAAGAATGACACCAAAATATTTTAAATCGGTTAACAACTGGGGCGACAAACATGGAGATTCTAAACCCTTGCATCTGCGCGAGGAAGATGGGTAGAGCGCACCCTTAAACAGTCAAAACGCACCTCTATTTGTTCCGGCATTTCTCAGTAGATCTCTGAAACGTTTTAGTATTTTTGTCTTTGTGTGTATACCAATCGTGTCCATTTCTTGGTCATGGCGTTTTTAATGACGTAATAAACGATAGCATATTTTAACTTGCTGATTACCTCGTCACTAAGTCAGAACTATACAGACTAATGAATTTTTTATCATCATTAATTAATTATTAGAAATTAAAATAGAAATTACATGCGTATATACATACTCTCGTACTGAAATAAATTAAGATATTGCAATAATTTCCTTGTTGAAAAATATATTTTATACATATAGTCAGAACTTTTTCTCTCTCTAAAACCCAAAAAAGACGAATAAATATAGGGGCCTCCTAGGCAATGCCAATAGTAAGGCTTCAATGAAAATAAATAACAATTTTATTGCTTGAATAAAAGTAGTTGGATTAGAATATAAAACGTACATATAATAAAATAAATATAAAAAATTTACTTGTATTCTGCATCATTGAGGCTATTTTCATAGCATGAAAATAAAATTAATTACTCAATTTGATTAGTACATCTAGAATTATTTATTATACTGTGATATAAGTTATTATGTACATAAAACAACATAATCCAAAAACTTTAGTCCGACAAGTGAACAGTTCATAAAAAAGAAAAAAAAAATTAAAAAAAAAACAATTTGCAACAGAAACCCTACACTTACAAGATTTCTTAACCATTGTTTTATGCCCTTAGAATTTTGAGTAAATTTATTTTTATTTGTACATTTATCTTGTTTTTTCATTAGCTTGCTTCCTTATATATTGTTTTTCTTTGTCCCTTTCCAAATGAATTTTAGTCCTCCATAGAAAATATTGCCAATCTACGTACCTTCCTCCTTTTTTAAAATTTGGCACATACCTACATCATGAAGATAGGTTCAGTAGTTACTGAGAACGTAGCGTTTCAACTGTGCATCAAAATATAGGATATAGTTAATTTCGAACAATGTGGTGGAAATTGAGTGTGGATAAGTTTTCACCGATAAACGATTAGTAAAACGTGCCATTCGGCGATTTATTAGTGGAAAAGAAAACAGTTTACGGCGTTTTTTGCGATGACACCGGGATCTCGGTGGGATTTATCGCCTGCCGGTGCGGGGATCTCTAAAATTTGTTTTTCATTCGTCATCATTTCTGTTTCCGGCTCCGCCCATCTCCATCGTTTCTTCGTCCCGATCAATTCCTTTCTCCACGCGAGGGAAGCTTTTGTCTGCACTTGCTATGGTCCAAAAATTGTCATAACAGTATAAAAGCGTAACTAAGGCACTATAATTCTTAACGTAAGTGAAAATTAGAAAATTTTTCTTTTTATAACAAATGAACAAATTAGTCGTAATTTTCTTAAACATGTCTTAGGCGAAATATGACCTTTAATTCACTGGAGAAAATACAAGTTTAAGTCAAATAAAGATTTCATATGAATTTGATTTTCAATATAATTCCATTTTTATGAGCAGTGGAAAATTGCAAGAAATTAATTTAATATAAACTTACTGAACATTTTTGGTAAAATGCCATTATATATTTTTCTATATGTACGATCCGAATGCAAACACTTTTGAAATCAAGTTGTCTTCAAATGTGAAAATTATTCTGAACAGAAAGTTTATACATGGCATTAACTTTAGGCTCAGCTTATTATATTGAATATTCTAGCGCCTTCATTAAATAAAAGACAGTTCAACTCGGGGACGCAACGCTGCGTGCCTTTGGTCTATTGTAGGCGCTACGAAAACGTTACCATGTTTATTTTAAAATGAATTAATTCAGAAAAAAAAACGTCTTAATGGATGTAACGTATTACAATTTAAATTTGATATTTTATTTTAAAAATCAATTACACCTGAAATATGTTTATTCTTCACTTCCCTTCCACGTAAATAAAAATGTATAATAGAAAATATAAATTTGAATTAGATATATTGCAACAACTAAAAATAAAATCAAAAGTATCAAAACATGATTGAATAACTCCCTGTTTCATAAACAATAGCAACTGATATTATGAGGATTGTCTAAAATAAATAATATTTCATAAAATATTTACTAGACACCGATAAAATAATAAAATTTAACTTCAGTATGCTTTAATACTCAACGATTCCTCTATTTTATTAAAGTTGATTTTGCCACCAAATCATTTAAAATTTTCGTGTTGCATTTAATGAAAATTTAACTTTTTGTTTAAATTTAACAATATTTAAACATTTTTGTTTAAAATTTGGATAAGAAAATTTGAGATCCATATCATTAAGTTTTTTATATTTTTTTCTCCCATTGTAAATGTGGTATATAAAATAATTGCTGTACATTTAATAGTTTCAAATATTATCCATATTGTATAATTTATTTATTCTTGTCGTGGTTCATACATAAAATTTAATCTGTTAACAATCTAGAGTTTTTCAAACAATATATTATTATGCAAAGGGCACTAATTAATTTAACAATTTATAATATTTTAAAGCGTAACATTAAAAAAAAATAATTCGTGTTATGTTGTATACTTGTCAGTTAGTATTGTAACAATCTGTTGTAAGATATTTTCAAGCTTTTATATCACCTGCAAGCGCGATAACTTAACATCTGTTACTTGGAATTGTTCAGATGTAAATAACGCAATCATCACTCATCTCCTTCGCAGTTCCCATTCCCACTTATAATTTGTATTTATATTCATTAATAAATACTGTTAATACAATGTAAATTATGGTTTTTACATGTAATTATATTTAAAATACACCATTGCAAACAATGATGTACATAACCTTTACACGTGTTTTTTTAGACATTCCATGAGTTTTGAGTATATTACGGATTTTGATCACTAAGTAAAATAATTAAATTACCATCGACTATATTAAAACGGCTCTCAGAAATGTGGGTTTATGCTAAAAACCAAATTACTCTGAAGAAACAAATTATTTCAAATTATAATTTGTAGAATTGATCAAGGTGCATCAAGGCATATAGGCCTACTTATCAAGTATATAAATATCAAGGTAGTATATCAATTTAGTAAATTCTATTTTAGTTTACATCTCCAAGTCTTCATACTTTTTGAGACGGTTAATACGGAATACTATCTAGTTTTTGTTTCATAAAAAATTAAAATGTTGAGTTGAAATTAAATTACTATATGTTTTGTAGTTAACTGAACTTAGAAAATGGGAATATCCTAAATATAATAAAATGGAAAAATTAGTTTAAGACTGGCTTTTCCTTGATCATTGTGTTTATTCCATAAAAAATTCAGGTTTTGAAATTAAATTACAATTATGGATGAATTTGGATTTTGGAGTTGGTTTGGACTAGCAAAGCAAAAGTTTTAAAAATCGTATTCGATGGGAAGCTAAATGCCAACGTGCACCATCAGCAGTCTCGGGTAGTCACTTTAGACCCTCAAAAGCCACTAACAAAAGATAGCAGCCAAGGTGAGAACATGGACTGACATTGTCCATCACCTTGCTGGATCCACAAGGCACACTTTTCTGCGAACCACAGCTTTTTCGCTGAATTACTAAACTGCTGAGTACTGCGCTCTCATTTGGTTAAACAGTGTGCATGTCAGAGAGCTCGGCGTTAAGCTAAACAGGACCATGAGAGCCTTTAGTGGTACACTCATAGCAACCCCTTTATCCTGGGACCTAAGGGTCTGTGTAATATCGCTCTACCTGAAATAAGACGAAGAGATGTCACATTTTATATCCCAGCTGTCGCTCTGGTTAGGGAATGTTCTGATAACTGCTCCATTAGCTTCCCATCCACAATTACCTCCTTTTTGTGACGTCCCGAAAATCACCTCTGAGGACAGCATTAAATTTTATGGACACAAACGTCTCCATCAATACCGACTGGACTTCCTGGGATCCTTTCCAAGGTCGGAAACACTTTTCGATAACCCAACCTACCGTCGCAGTAGGTGGTATGGATTCCCCGGAAACAGTGGACTTTACTCAATCGGTTACGCACTGGAGTGGGAAGATGTAATTATTGGAAATACAAATGAGGAATGAAAACCATCCTCTAGACATCAAACCATACATGACCGCTAGGACCTGTCATGTAACTATGAAGCGGAGTATCAAACCGTGTAGCACATATTTCTCCCAAAATACCCACTGAGTGTTTTAAGAATCCGAATCCGAATCAGAATCATCATTATTTATAAACATCAAGGTTACAAATAGTGCAATGTTGCAGTGTGAGATTAGAATTGTGGTCAGTTCTGAATGAGGGTTTCATTGAAACATTCTTAAATGAGTATAATGTACGGTCCAGGAGTTATGCTTTCTCCGAAGGAGTGATAGGTCTGCATAGCTCAAGTCAAGCTGAGCTGCAATGGTTTGCGCCCTGGATGCTCTATAATGAAAGCTGATCAATGTTTATAGAGTGTATTTTTATATAGGAGAACGGTGGGTAATACGGGACCCTTAGAGAAATATTTATATATAATTTATAATTTTTGTAAATTCAGGTTAAAGTCACGAAAATCCATTTATTTACATTAGGCTATAGTCTTTATATTAAGAGCTTTGAAACATATATCCCGTTACAAACAAATTTATGAGGTTTCAAAATTATTGTCTAATTTTAAAGGAATCAGAAAGTGTCGGGCAGTATGGGCCATACAAAAAAAAGGAAGAAAACCAATTAAAAACAGAATTTTTTGTAGCAAAATGTATTTTAAGATTAGAAATCAAATAATTATAAATCTTTGGGCCTTTAATTCCACCTTATTTAACAAAAAGTATAAATTATGTACTATTTTTATTATTTCCGTACGTGGCCCATACTGACCACCGTTCCCCTACATATAAAAATAAATAAGAAGTAAAACTAAAAACTTCCACTGCAAGCTTCATATCTTTCTCCAACCACTCCTTGGCCTTTGAATTCCTTTTTATTTTTAAACTTTGACATTCTGACCTAAAAATTACAAAATAAAACAATTACTGAGGAGGCGCTACTAACCGCATGGCGTTACTCATACTAACCAACTGACATTGAAAAAAAACATGGCGAATTCCAAGGAAGATTATAGTCGAATTCAGACAAATTCTCACGATTGTATTAACATAATATAAGATAAGTAATAAACTTAGTTACACAGGTTTATCACCGTGGGTCAGCACAGGAAACTCTCAACATTTTGTTAGAGCTGAACGACTGTAAATTAAAAGCAACCTAGCACAGTGAACAGTGATCAAATACCGTCTCACTATGATGGTGGTCTTTGCGGTTCCGCTACGTGTTTCGCAGTGCTGTGCTGGTACCTGGTGGCGATTGAGAGAAAAAACACATGGTCCATACTACCCGGTGGCCCATACTACCAGCCATTACCTACTGAGATAGTATTATTTTATTATTAAGTGAATTTAATTTATTCCAGTATTTTGAAAGCTTATTGACTAGTCTTAAAATATAATTATACAGGGTGTTCGGAAAAACGTTGAAATAATTCTGGGGTTTATTACATGTATCAAAATAAGAAAAAAACGCTCCAATAACCATACAACCTAATATGAATCGTTTAGCCATTATCCGTCATTTTGTTCCATAAATGTTATTGAAATAAAGAAAATTAATAATATTATTTTACATTTGAACCGGTATTAAGTTCATGTTTGGCATGAATCTACATCAAAGTAATATCCATTTTCAGAAGAAAAAAAATCCAATATATAATTTCAAAACGGTTGCCATTTAAAAATTTCGAAGAAAAATATCTCGAAAGTAGTAAATTTTATCAAAATCTTAACCGTGATAAGAATATACAAATAGAGTTTTCTAAACAATGATATCAAGTTTATAAAAGTTGGGTAGCAAGTAACGGAGTTACAACGACTTTTCTATCGAAAACATTGTTTTTGCACAATAACTAATGGAAATCCAGTTTTTGTTTTTTTTCCAATAGAAAAATCACATTTACTCCTTTATTGGTTATCCTATTTTTATGAGCTTGGTAGCCCCTATCATTATTTATATATTTTTCATATTCATATGGGTTTTGATAAAATTTTCAGTTTTTTAACGTTTAAATTTAATAATAATAACTATCAGCCATTATGAAAAAAACCGACTGGAAAAATCATTTTATCTGAAAATGAACGTTACCGTGACAAAGATTCATGTGAAATATATAAAGTGAATTGAATTATCCGCCAAGGTAATACAATTATTCGTTGTAAAAACAAAATGGTGACTAGTGGCTAAGCTAAGCATCTTATGGTTACAGGGAATTTTTCCTAATTCTGATGCGTGCAAACCCCTTGAATAATTGTATTTTTATGGAATTTCCTGCATATAAATGATTGGATTATTATATTATTATTAATAAATTTAATGAAGAAAAATGCGCTTACCTGTTCACCTTAGATATCATATTGTTCGTCTCTTTGAGTTCTCGGGAATCATTTAGTATATGTAGGCCTATTTGGAATGTGTCTTTGTCATCGCAGAACTCTTTTAGTATCTGTATTTTGTGCTTGGAATGTTTCTTTATCAGTATACGGTACTGTCTGCCTCGTGGTACAGCGCCCTGCCGCTAGTAGCGTTAGTGACATGTTGGATGTTGATAAAGAAGATCACCACTTTCACTGTGGTCTATTATTGGTCGTTGTAGACACTACATAAATAAATGAAAAATAAAAAGGTTTGTCTTTTTAATCTAAGTATTTATTTATTTTACATTCCTAAGGATCTATGAAAAAAAAATAAAAAAAACTCTTTTACACTCAATGTTGTTAAATAAAACATTAAATAAAAGAAAATTACTGCAATGAAAGTCCTTTTCTACAGGTTTGTCGTTTCATAAATCTTAAAGGTAAACTTTGAGTAAAAAAACAGAATTATACATTTTTGTTCTTTGTAGAAAGTTACAACAATGTTGAGTAAATATTTGTTGTTAGTGAAAAGTTTAAACTAGACCAGAAGCAACAACGGTCTTACTGAAGTCAATTTTAAAGCCACCGTATTTTATTTTAGCTATATCTAATGTTGGTAATGGAAATTTGTTTTAGTTTATTTGGGGTACAATGAAAGTTTTACTGTTTCCTAAACTAACTGAAATAACTCAAATATTATTTTTATTTATTTGATTATTGATAAAACAATCCGGCTTTTTTCAGAAGAACGTTAAACTTTCTTTTCATGTTTTATTTTTTTACAAATAAACATTGCTTGTTTATTGTAAATTTTTTCTTTTATACACATTTTTCTAGAATAAAATAGTTATGTCCATTACCCATTACCCAGACACTTGTCACAAGATTAATGTTAGGTGTGGTATTGGGAGGATGTTCCGGGTAGACATTAGATAAGTTACATTGTTGAGTTACTGTTGCCAGATGGTATAGCGTTATCTCAAGTCGTACCTGAGTCTAGCAATAAAATTGTACTCAACAGATTGTGTTGAGACCAGTTGTACATTATACCGCCACACAAATTGCTAATAGCATGTTGCAATTTGTATTAAGTTTTAGATAAGTAATTTAAAATCCTATCTCATACTAAAAAGATAGACATAGACTACAACATTTTGATATAGTAGTTGCTGTAAAAAAATCCATTTGCTGTTGCGTTTTACTTTAACAACTTTTAAGAGAATTAAACTTGTACATTTAAATATATTCATAAAAACCAATTCAGTTAAAAAACATACTTTTATTTTATGTAAACATTGCCATTTCTATGGATTTTCTGAGTATGTTTTAATATGTAGTACTAGGCCTACACCAAGCTAACTTTGTCCTTCAATATTATTATCAAATACGTTTTGAAAACAGAAGATTTTATTCATTGTGTAATATATTTTTATTGAAAAAATGTGATAAAAGCCAAACTATACAACAATAAAACTTAGTCCTACGTATTTTATAAGTATGACAGTTATGTGAAGGGTAAGATATTGAACAAAATTTTTATTATTATTATAATCTCGTAACATTTTTTAATATAATATTTCGAACAGCCAACACGTTAATATTAAAACGAAATATTGCATATGGTTCGTACTTACATGACTTGTAGTCTATACTTACGGGTAGAAAGTATTGCATTCTTATAAAACCCTAAAAAGCTCTACCTTATAAACCCATCCTCATAATTACTAAACAGCTTAGTGGAATTCTTTTTAACGATTAGTTAAACAAATGACTATTAACAATTTATTTATATTTTACCGGTAATTTGTTATCCTTAAATAAACCAAAAGTACTTAAAATTCAAACTAATTTCATACGCTAAAGATTTTTTTTTGTGAATGCAACTCCTTCTGTTTTCCTAAGTCCGAAAAAATATTATCTAAGAGACAAACGTATTTTAGGAACAAACAACATTCCCTCCTCAAGAACGCCAATTAATGTAATGCCCTCTGTGGATGACCGTTTGGGCTAACTAAAAACTTTTTCCAGATACTGAAAGCCATGAAGCCTGGACATTGTTGCGAGAGGACTGCGGTGAGAGATTTTTTTAAGAAACGACCAAAGCACTGGACTTTAGGTGCTGGAAACTTGAAGTAAATTTCGTTGATAACCATAGCAACCTTAACCGAAACCACCTTAGCTGAGACAGCCTTAACCAAAAGGGCTCTATGATACTGGTGGACCGAATATTCAATATCATTGAGCCTAGAGCTTTCAACGCCCAAATCGAGGACATTGTCGATCTGGACGATGTCGAGGACAACACTGAGAGCCCAAAAACTTAGAAAACAATTTAAAATCAAACAACTCTTCAGGTTTGACGACTTTACAGGAAAAATAGTAAAATATTGCAAACAAGAAATCATAAAGAATGTACATCACTAATGACGCATTTACACAACAATCAAAATTCACAAAAATTAAAAGTATGAAAATCATTCCCAGTACACAAGAAAGGAGATAAGCAAGATGGAAGTAACTATAGGCCCATCTCTCTAATCTATCTACGATATACAAATTAGTGAACGTGTTATTTATGATCAACCTATAACCCACCTAGAGACCAATAGCATACTATCATCAAGACAACACAGATTTAGGGAAGTACTTAGCACAAACACAGCCTTATCAAAATTCTTTGAAGATATACACAACCTGGCAGATTGGCAAGAATATACTGAAATACACACCGACAACGTCATACAATAAGAAATGTCCAATAATGAAATAAATCAGAAGACCCACGAAAGGTGTTCTACAAAGCTCAATATTGTGCCCTCTATATTTTTAATCTACATTAATAGCCTAGCAGATCTATTAGACAAAGATCTCAAATGTATCCTATTTGCAGACGATATGACTAGTCATACCAACTGAACGTCACATCAGCAAAATTAACTAGATTAACTAGTTTTTCTCCCTGAAGATGCCGCATCTGCGTTGAAATGTGCATAGGAGAGACTTAGGATCATCTCAAGAACTTAGGCAACTTAAGGTAAATATATTTTACACAATGTTTAAAATTTCTTGAAACTAGACACATTTGAATATAGTTTACATAAGCTTCACATCCAACAATAGGAATAAGTTAGTCGAAGACTGGCATTGCCTAACCACCAAAACATTAACATAAACATTAAACATTAACATTATTGTTGATCATCACTTTTTATTGGTATGTTATTCATAATACATTTTGATATATTTGTCTTGTGGTGATGCTAGTATAGCACTAAAATTAATTAATACACATTAGTAACTATTTATATTGTTTGCACGAACTGTTACCTTATTTAGCATCAATTAACTTGTGTATTCTGTATTGTTATTGCATTTTTTAACTACACACTGTATTATGCTACCTCTGTAAATGGATTTTTCCGTGAATAAATAAATAAACTAAATTTAACGGAACCTTTTTGTATCGCAACTTTAGCTGGCAGAGTCACATTGACTAACTCAGAAAAAATACTATCATTATCACTCCATAATATATTTTAAAGGATAAGAACTATTCCTAATGAGAAAACTTGTAGCCTATCACTTCCTCTTCTCTTCACACTTGCGCTATGCTATAGTCGCATTGGGATCAACTTCATCAACAAACATGGATAGCATCCTCATAATTCAGAAAAATAAGAATTATATTTAGACTTGATCAGTTGGAACATTGAAAACCCTATTTTACCGAATAAAACATCCTTACTGTAGTCTCCCTCTATATCCTAGAAAGTATTATCCTTGCTAGAAGTTTACCTACACCGTTTTAAGACTTGACCATCACTCCTATTATACCCGGAACAGGTGAAATAATGACTCCCCAGAACACAGACTACAATAATACTGTTATACGCTTCAATATTGGGGAACTCACTTTTTAACGTATTACCGGAAAACATAAAATGAATAACTAACACAAAAACTTTTCACAAAACACGTAAGAAATATATAAAAAATATACCGTAATACTACTACTGATTCCATTCAAGAACACACATTTCAACAATAGGTGAGCTCACTTAGCTAAAACATCAGTGAAGGAACATAAATTGATGATTCCCCAATTCTTCGGATTTTGGAGAAAACTCCGGATGTAAGATGTTGGCATTTGGGCAAAACATCGTATTTTATTTCTCTGTTTTGGACACCGGATTCAAACAATTTTCTTGAAAATTGGTAATCATTTAGTTGAATAGCTACATCACACCGCTTATAACTTAAAAGTTAAAAATATTGAAATATAAATTAGAGACGACGTTAAAATGTAACTCAATTACCTTATTTTTCGGTTATATTTTTTGTGCAAATACAATTTCTTTTCAACTATATAAATGTATAAGGGTCATACACTCAACATTATTCTACAATAAACATTTTTTTTTTATAAATATTCATAAATACCGTTGGAAAATGGGAATAACAAGGTTTCACAACAGGGGTAAGGGAGATTTACAGGGAGATCATTAAACGAGGATCTTTACATATTAGGACACTTTTTAAATATTCGATAAATTTATCTTCTGAATAAAATAAAGCAATGCTTCCGCAGAGCAGTGACCGTTGTTCAGAAATGTCTTTTCAACAAGTAATTATTATCAATTGTAACAATTATACGCGGGTTACAAGATTGGTTCGTGTAGAACCCCGAAATTGACACCTAAGTTAAAAAAAATTAACTTATACCTACTTAAAGAGGTGGTTTTTAATTTCCTGTTAGTTACTTGATTGGGTAAAATTGTATTGGGGACCTTTATGACCAGAAAAATATTTTTAAAATTGACAATCATCGCGTGGTTTAATTTTTTATTATTTAAATTAAAATTTAAATGATTACATTTTTTTAAAAGATTCATAGGTTGATTTTCTTAAAAATGATAAAAATTTAAAACAATAATAGAAAAGTATTTGGACTAAAGCATTTTAAAGGTAGGGTTTAAATACTACAGTATTTTGAAAAAGCTGGATTTAATTATTTAAGTGAAGTTTACTAGCCATAATTTTCTGATTGAAAGTTACATAAATTTATATCCTTCACAAATGTGTTGCTTTATTAGAATAATCGAACATGCACCTTTTAAATTATTTTTTTAGAACAATACCCTTTAATTGACCTTCAATCAGCAAAGCTCTAACCCCACTTCTGTTGAGCAGTTTTTCATTTTGTTTAACAGTGTAGCAATACGAAACGACGGGCGAGGTGGTGTATATGATTTATACACACGTAACAAATGAAGTGTGCAGGGTGGAGCACGGCGTCAGCTGGCGCTACACGCGCGTCGCATCTGCCTCTGACGCTGTCACTGACGCTGCATCATCACTTGTACCTCTGCACTCAGAACCCAACACTTCGCAGCAAGTTGTCACTGACACTGCATCATCACTTGTACTTCTGCACTAAGCACATAACACTTTACAGCCTCTATCACTGAATCTGCATAATCACTTGTACCTCTATACTCAGCACCCAACACTTCGCAGCACGCTGTCACTGATGCTGCATAATCACTTGTACCTCTGCACTCACCACCCAACACTTCGCAGCAAGCTGTCACTGATGCTGCGTCATCACTTGTACCTCTGCACTCACCACCCAACACTTCGCAGCGCGCTGTCACTGATGCTGCATAATCACTTGTACCTCTGCACTTACCACCCAACACTTCGCAGCAAGCTGTCACTGACGCTGCGTCATCACTTGTACCTCTGCACTCACCACCCAACACTTCGCAGCACGCTGTCACTGAAGCTGCATCATCACTTGTACCTCTGCACTCACCACCCAACACTTCGCAGCACGCTGTCACTGACGCTGCGTCATCACTTGTACCTCTGCACTCACCACCCAACACTTCGCAGCAAGCTGTCACTGAAGCTGCATCATCACTTGTACCTCTGCACTCACCACCCAACACTTCGCAGCACGCTGTCACTGACGCTGCATCATCACTTGTACCTCTGCACTCACCACCCAACATTTCAGAGCACGCTGTCACTGAAGCTGCATCATCACTTGTACCTCTATACTCAGCACCCAACACTTCGCAGCAAGCTGTCACTGACGCTGCATCATCACTTGTACCTCTGCACTCACCACCCAACACTTCGCAGCAAGCTGTCACTGACGCTGCGTCATCACTTGTACCTCTGCACTCACCACCCAACGCTTCGCAGCAAGCTGTCACTGACGCTGCGTCATCACTTGTACCTCTGCACTCACTACCCAACACTTCGCAGCACGCTGTCACTGACGCTGCATCATCACTTGTACCTCTGCACTCAGCACCCAACACTTCGCAGCACGCTGTCACTGACGCTGCATCATCACTTGTACCTCTGCACTCACCACCCAACACTTCGCAGCACGCATTAGCTTAATATTTTTTGAAATTTTTTCAATACGCTATAATGGTAGTAAGTGTCATAGTAGGCCTAACATATAATCCCAGGACTATGATACTTTAAATCTATATATTCCCATAAGCAAACAAAATGTTTGTTCAAATTCATATGCGCTGCGATTAATTACAAAATTACAACAGTTAAAATTGAATTTATTTAAAAATGATAAAATGTTTTTTTACGTTAAAATTTTAGTTTCTGATACATCAATTAACTTATTATAACCAGCTATGGAGAGCATCCGAAATAGTTTCAAATGTTATTCTTAAAAGAACTTAAAACTTCTTCTTAGTTCTAAAAAGAACTTTTTGATTCTTAAAAGAACGCGACTCTATCGCTTGTTCACGACCATGCAATTATACGACTTATACAATTATATATTTATGAAATCAACAGGTGGGTATTAAATAATATTTTTCTTCAACACTGTTTTGATAGCTAAGCTATGTAATAATTTCTATGATGGTTGTGGAAAAACAACAGAATGAATATTCGCAGGTTTCTTGTTTCGTTAGTATTAAAAAATTGGTAAAGTGGGAATGTCTAAATATCGACCCTTTACGGACTGATAATCCGACTTACGAACATTGGGGCTTACTGACAATAGTCAATGGCAATTTAAATACACAAAAAAAAAACATTAGTGCTGTAAAATTGTAATTGATAGGAAATATCTGGGCATTATTTATTGCATAATAAATTGTCAAATCAATTTCTGGTTCCTTATCTTTACCGATCTTGATGTAAATTAATCTATTATGCATGATGTAGGTCGAGAGTCACATTTTTAAAAGGTTACAAGTGGTGGATATTAATTATTGTATTACTTCAAACTGTATGGGATACTACACAAAGTGTGGTTTTCTTCACAAGTAAACCAATTATCTTACGATAAAAAATTTGCCATTTTATAATGTAATATCTACAAATTTTCAAATATAATGACAGACAAATAATATATTTCTTATACTTATAATAATTCCTTACACGTAATAATTTAGGCCTACTAGTACTTTTATATAATTAATTTATTAAATTATATAATTATATTACTACATTTTACTAATTTCCGTGAATAATATTTAGAAACTGTATTTTAGAAATTATTTTAATGAAAATACTCGTTATGATAAACATAAGCTATAGCTAAAGGGTATTTTGCTGGTGTATGTCTATTGTCAACAAGAAAAAAAAAATGTGTACTGGGTCAGAGAACACTTCTTTCGATTTCCATGATATTTGTGACAGGTTTTTATTATAATTATATTTTGTGTACTCTTTAATGATATAACATTCCCAGTTGTATTTAAGTTTGTAAATTTCAAATGAACTTTGTAAAATTAATGCTGGTGTTTTATTGAATGTAAATACAGAAAAATTCTTTGTTTTAAAAGTTTTGTTATTTTTATAATGAATTTTCATTTTTTCCATTATGGCAATAAATGTGTAAAACTTTGATAGACTCACTAAAAACCTCAACTCCAGCAGTAGCAATTTTAGCTGAAGTAAAAAAGATACAAGGAAAGGATGAAATCATCTAGGGAGCAATAATGAATATTTTGTAAGGTTTCTTAATACACGAAATTATTTTATATTATTCTTTCATTGTAGTTTCCTGCATAGACAGTAAAAAATATCTGGTAGGAATTTATCATCTGAAAAACATGTTCAAACATTAAAAATAATCTTTCAATAATTTCCAATGTAGTACTAATTATCAGTGGTGAAAATTGATCTGTCGATGCAATTATTCTTTTAAAATCTGAATGGAATTAAAAATTTCTAATTTGCCGAGCGAAAGTTTTGGGGGCGGGGGGTGTGCGATCAATGTGGTATTGTTTGTAAACAGAGTTCATCAGGTGTCGGATGTGCGCGGGACGGTTAGTAGCGGCGCCGTCCACCAATGGCAGCTACCGACCATTCATGGTGACTCACGCGCTCAGTACACTACCCTACCACAACCCCTCTGATCAATAAGTGTCCGCTCCGCTCGCGAACCGGCGAGATGCGATTCCGACGCGACGACAACGCGACGTCAGAGCGTCAATGCTGCTGCATCACAATACATTCTTGGGATAAGTGTAATGAGTCACTTATTTGGTATCGGATGGGAAACATACTACTGCTTTAGGAACATTGTGTTTGTGTGTTTTAATATTGTAAAGATACTGTTTAAAACTTAAAAGTAGTTTTGATAAGCTAGCTTTTTAGTTTATTAATAATATTGAAATACGTAAATGTAATTCGGGAGAGCTCAAACTTGGTATAAAATTTTATTCTGAAAGGTTTTGTTGTCATTTTGTTAATGGAAAATCACGAGAAACGATACTGGATGTTTAAACTACATTTGAAAATAATATATGTTTTAATACATGAAATCATTTTCATGAACATTTTTTCTATAAGACTATCATTTTTTGCTTTCACACAACTGTACATGTAGACATTAACTGATAGGGAAAACACAAAGTTATGATGTAGCTATGTTTGTGACATACGGTATTAGACAAATCTTCATAATCTACAGTATTACTAAAATAAAACTCAATTAATAAGTTTTGCCAAAATGTGCTAGGTCCGTCAGTGACTAAAAATTTTGAATCACAGTGTTAAATCATATTGGTTTACTGTTTTTATGCTATATTATTTAACCAAAACCCAAAGTTTTCTTAAAATATGTTCATTCTCCCATGTATTTTTATCAGCTTAAGATTGTCTATTCTCATAATTTTATCATCAATCACGTCAGATTTTCCCCCTTTGTATTAATGCTCTTTCAAAACAATATTTGAATTTAGAATAGTTTTATGAATTATTATGATAAAGTAATAGTTTGGTGTTGAATATTACTTAGAATGTTTTGGTTGTTTTCATTTATAAAAAAATCCTGGATTTATCCCTCCGAACAATTTTATTGAAGAAAATTTCAAAAAATATTCAACATATAAAATTTTTTTGATGTTTTCAAAAATTCGCAATTAGAGACGTAGAAAAGTTTTACCATTTAAAATAAGTAACATTTACTGTAAAGAAAATTGTAGACCTTAAAAATATTTTCATGACAGTCAAAGTAAACATGAAAAAAACAAAGTATCATTTTAAAAACTGAGCAAGGATAGCCAAGCTGTGACGTATACAAGCTTGTTTTAGCGGTTACATGTGGTTTCATTTATAGAGCTGTTCGCCTATCGCACCCAGGCAGCTGTAAGATAACAAACACTCGACATCCTTTGATTGCTTATTTATATACTACCTATAAATACGTCAAAACAGCTACAGCTAACACGGTTTGGGTCCAAACAATCCAGGATCACTTCAAAAGAAGAATAATTTTGTAAGGCTAGGGAATGCAAGAAATGTTCAACAGAATGGAAATAGTTGATTGGAGTGTTGAGTTTTAATGTTTTGTTTTTGAAAGTCATATTCATTTCAATAGAATAGATTTTTCTAACTTTTGAAAACATAAAAAAATCTGTGAAGGATGGTCACAATAGAAATTTTAAACTGAAAATGCAAACATGCTTTTAAACCTCATTCTTTTTTATATTATCAGTTCTACCGAATATACGGTACCATCCTGTTTCAATATATTAAGGTGAAAGATACATATTTCGGTTACTATGAAAACGGTTATCTTCGGCTTAAGCTAAATAGAAATTTATAATAATTTCATGTGTTTGTTGATGTTATGTGCATGGTTAATTTAAAAACGGAAAAATTCAATTTGTGCTATTAGAGATAAAATAACCGTATTTTTGATCATGCAAAACAATTCTAAAGTACATGAAATATAAACTTGTTAGTTGGTGTTAACTACATACGAATACAACTAATTAACAACTATATGATTATTACCTCATGATTGAGGGTTACTAGTTGTGTTTGAATAAAACGTACGATCTTAAATAAAACTTGAAAATTTGGATCGTTTAATCTCAGGTACACTTTGTAATTTTGTAAAGAGAATAAATATCATTTCAGTAATCGTTAAGAGTATTTTTAAGACTGATTAGTACCTAAATAGGTGTTTTAGACAGGATTCTAGGGTGTGGAATCTATACTAAATTGAAGAAATAACTAGAACACAACAAAGTTAGTAATGAAACACCAAGCAAATGTAAATAAAAATAAAAATACTTTAAATTGCTTTTAAAGTTTTTTGTATTGAAATTTGTTTTCAGCCATGCTTAAACTACTGTGGTAGTATTAACGTGATGCAGTTCCAAAGGCAGAATTGGATATCAATACCTTTGACGTCATAATGTTTTTACTGGATACTAAAAACACCTTCCACAATAATATTTTGAATACCTTAATCAAAAGGAAAAAATTTCAAAAGCGAATAGTTATGAAAATAAAGTTTTTTACAAGTGTTATAAGGAACCCATATAAACAATACAATTATAGTTAAATGTCTTTGACGAGTTTATATAATTGTTCCTCGGGTGCCTTTTAATAGGCCTAGTTATCGAACCTTGCACCATTGTAGGAAATTTCTAGTACTTGTTGCCTATACTTAGTGTAGTATAACTACATATTCTTATACTTAACTGCCTCTACTTTGCACTTAACATCTCAAGAGAGTCAGTTTAAAAGGGCTAAGCTTTATAAGAGGCCAACTTGAATGAATATATTTTCGAAAATACATACTATTCTCAAATCATTTCCTTTTGCCTTAAATGGTATCGATACTATTTAATTTACATTGCCAAACTGTTATTGTAGTTAAAACAAGCATAGTGAAATTATCACATTTCAAGTTATGTAAAGAAGTAGGCCTAACCCGGGAGGTAAAAAATTATTCAAGTTATTTTAAATGGATGAGGGTTAAGTTATTAAAATTTTCTCTCAGAAAAGAATTTAATTTTGGCTTCATTAACCTCCTGCTGACTATTTATTCTCAACTGTTAATATTTCACTCTTAATTGTTTAATTATAAAGTTTCTTTTAACATTAACTCTCTCCTTTGTCATTTTCAGACCTCCGGATTTTGTTTTAAAATGTCATACGATTAACAATGCATTTGAATTGCAGTAAAATCTGCAACATGAATAGCTAATTTACCAACCTTCAGTGAAAGTGATTTATAAATAAGATAAACTTTTTCACGCAAGAACAAAGAATGAAAAAAATACAAATTATCAATTACGGTAGGTAAAAGTACACATAACTCTAAGCAAATGTATAAAAAAGTAAGTACTTAAATAATATCTCCGTTGTAGCTGATCTCCGTAATAAGCAAAAATTTTGTAAAATTAGTAATTACTTCATTTTCACCATATATTATATGAGGTTGTATAAGTAGGTAGGTTTGATGCATCGGAGGTTTTAAAACAAATATAAATAGACGAGGTTAAGTTACTAGCTAGAAAAGTTGGCCTACATATCAAATTGTATCAATATTCATATAAATCTCATAGTTTGCCACAATGTGGGTGTTGTAAGCAAATATAAATTAATCAAGAATCAAAAATGTTTATATGTCATGAGACATTTCCAGGAGAAGAATTATTGGTTCGATGTGTATTTTCAACATGGAGCATATTTTAAACCTATAAACTCAAATATCTCAAAATCGGTAAAACTGAAAAAAACATTTCCGGTGAAAAAGTTGACAGTAGAAATTATCAGACTAATGATATTAGTTTTCTAAGGATTAGACATCACATAACGGAGTAGTTGAGATTTTTCTGCAGAAAAACATGAATTGTCCATTATAATTAATGCAAATATCGGTTATTTTAGTAGAAAAACCACAACACTCCGCATTTTTTTAATGTTTCTTAAAACATTTTTATCATTAGTTAGGTATTTTGATTTGTCAACGTCGTCTCTTGTATTTTTTTTTTTTTTTGTTTACCTGATTTGATATGTTTGTGTTTAAAAGTTTAAAATGGCAGCTATTTGGAGAATACACATCGGAAAAAATAACTCTTTTCCTGAAAATGGTCATTGATGTGATAAAAGTTCAAGCCAAATATGAACTAAATACTACCATCTGTTACGTTAATAAAAATATGTGTAAAAAACAAAATGGTGGCTAGTGGCTTAGCGAAGCATTTTAGTCCCCTATTGGAGCGATGTTTTACATTGTCTCGATGCATGGAACACATATACAAAAGGGTTCCATAGAGTTCCGGGACCCCATATATATATGAATTTTAACGAATGGTGTTTATGGCTTCAAGGGACCTAAAAACGAAAAGTATCACTGTCCGGGAATTAGGTTTCACCGTAAATAAGGGAAATCCACTAAAAAGGAAATCATATACATAGTTGTTGTAGCTGGTTAGTTCTTAGAACATTTTATTTTATTTAAGAGGACTTACTATTCCATTTGTATTATGATTATTTACTTACAAATCAATTTGGAAATGAAATATCAAAATTACAAAATTTTGGTCATTTAATTATTTTGTATGCGAATCTACAAGATGGAACGAAGTTATTGTCTATTTTATCCCCGTTTTCATGGTTGAAAAACAATGTTTTATTATTTGAACGGCATTATGACCAACCTTAATATGGAGTATATCCTTTTAAAGGATATAAAATAACAAAGGATCTCAATAGCATTCGACACTTTCTTTGATAAAATCTGTGGAGTTTAAATTATGGTTAATATTGTTATTTTTATTGTAATTTATGTTGGATTCAACAATGTAATCAGCTACCCAATATAAGGTGCATGCTGCTAGAATAAAGAAAATACGATAAAATGTATCAAATGTCGAAAAATGAAAAATACCTTTTGTGTATTCACCTTTTATAAGTAGTGTGTTTTGGTCACTTTTAAAACCGGCCACGTGCCCACGGAGCCACGTGCCGCGGCAGCTGGCGCCAGCTGCCATGTCACATAGCTTCCGGTGGGGGTTAGAGGGTATATATGAGATGCTGTAGTTATATTTTATGCCATATAGGTTGGGGTGGAGATGGCGATAGTGTTGGCGTTAGGGTGAAGTGAATTTGCGCATAAAATTAAAATTAAAAGTTAGTTCAAAATTGAAATTCGTCGGTGTTAACGAAACTCTAACAGTTGAAGAAAAATTAAGAGTTAGTTCAAAATTGAAATTCAAACTTATAACTGAGATGTGGAAAATATGTCAAGGTCATCCAGAGTAAGTTTTAAAAAATTCTATCCAACTATCACCAGAAATAGTTTTAAGTTGAAGTAGTTGGTGATAGCGGGATAATTGATTCGTGCCATGGGAGAGGTGTTTATCGTTTGAAAGTTGGCGATCGAATGAGAAGCGCCGCCTAGGGAGAGGGCTTATAAAACGGCAACCTTCCCCCACCACCCCTTCCCCCACTCCTTTAGACCAATAACCGGTCGCCGACTCTATGTGGTGAAACTGAACTAGACATGGCGGCCGCCATGGATAATTCTAACCTCAAACCTTAGTTTTGCATTGGTGAGCATGAGCCACCTCCACTCCTTTACCTTTCTTTTATATTTTTAAAACCGAACAGATGTTCGGGCAGGTGTTGGGGGCAGAAATGTTAAAATATTGGGGTGGAGATGGCAATAGCGTTGGCGGTCGGTTGAACTGAATTTGCGAATAAAGTAACTAGGGTTGAACTAAAAGTATACATAAATTAAAAGTTAGTTGAAAACTGAAATTTGACGGTGTTAACAAAACTCTTAATAGTTGAACAAAACTAAAAGTTAGTTTAAAACTGAAATTCAAATTTATAAATAGGATCTGGAAAGTATGTCAAGGTCATCCAGAGTAAGTTTTAAAAAAGCCTACCCAACTACCACCAGAAATAGTTCTAAGTTGAACTAGTTGGTGATAGTAGGATAGGTTGAAGTAACTTTTGAATTTTATTAGTGAACATACAATTAATGTGCAACAGCAGAGTTTAAACAAGTTGAACTTTTGTGATGAATTACAGAGTTGTAAATGCAAACACCGACGACGATGAGAAGGTAAATGCAGAGTCCCCAGATGATGTATTTGAAAAGCTTGAACAAATGTAACATTTCAAGTTGGTTTTCCCGTTCCATTTCCAATCGTTTAATTTCAAATTTCAATTTATCCTCTTCCATTTTAGTTACGAAGGGAACTTCATCCATCATATCCATCATGATTGTGTTAGTGTTTGAAATTTTAGTGATGTTGATAGTTCAAAAGTCGAAGACGGAATAAGAAGTGAAAGGGAGAAATGTTAGTTAAATAAAGAAGTGGTGGGGGGAAGGATGAATTACAAAGAAGTGGTGGGGGAAAGACGTTGCTCTTCATTATTACCATCAGTAGTGTCAGATGGTGCAGGAGTTAGATTTAGTAAACTGTCTTCGTCTAAACTTTTAACCTTATCACAAATAGGACAATCGTATGTTATTTCCAAATTCATTTTGATGGTTGTAAAATTATCTACAAGTTCTTGTAAAATATTAAAAATGTCTTGTAACTCTTCTTTAGAGTTTATTTCAAAACTAGAATTCATTCGGGCCAATGGAGAGTTGTTCATTGTTGGAGAGTTGGTGATGGAATGAGGATCGGCGCATAGGGAGGGGGCTTATATAATGGTGACCTTGAGCAGGCGTCTAGGGAGGGGGGCTGTCTAGGGAGGGGGCTTTTATATGGGGAACCTTGAGCTTATGGTTGAATAAAATGTTTAGTTCTTCTTCTTCGTCTTTTAATTCAATTATTTGAACCGAAGTAGTTGTTTCATCTTCTTCACTTGATGAAGAAAACAATTCACCAGGATTTAAATATTGAACTACAATTCTGAACCATCTTATAGGATATTCGTCAATGACAGAAAGTAAGTTTTGAAACAATTCTTCCATCTCCTCCCTGTCAGTTATTATATGTTCAAATTTGATAAATTTGTTTTCCATGTTGTTAGTTAGAGTGTTGGAAGTGGAATGATTTAATATTATATAAAAATTAGAACTAGTGGTGGGGGAAATCTCAAGGTCATCCAAATGAAGTTTTAAAAAAGAGTGTAAAACTGAAATTACACATTTGATGGTTCTACAGGATCGGAATACCAATCTGATCTGTATTTACATCTTTTTATCATATGTGTACAAAAATCATCTTGATGAGAATTGGTGCGTTGACAATGAGCAAGATCTAGAGGGTGAAATTTGAAACATCTTTGAGGACAACATGTATGAAAATATCTTGATTTGTAAAATTTTAAAGTTCGCAATTCCGGTGGTGGTAGTTGTTTTGTTTTGCATTTGCAATAACAAGATCCGAAGAATTCACATTTAGTACAAGCTAACCCATCCACCATCATTGGTCCTAAATCTGTACACTGTTGTTCACAACAGTAACGAGGTTTGTACTTGTATTTTTGCTCTTCCATGTTGACGCTGCGGAGTCCAGTGAAAGAATAAGAGTGTATAGTGTTGAATAGTGAGTTTTATGTACTGTGAAAAGTGGTGGGGGTAATTTCAAGGTCATCCAAATGGAGTTTTAAAAAATTATACCTTACAAGTGTAAGGATTATTAAAATTTAGGAAGTTTGTTTCTCTTTGTTTTCTTCAGACTTTTTCTCTCTCTCCGCCTTAGCCATAGCAACAAGTTCTTCTGTTGATAATGGATGTACTTCAGGAAATTTTAAAATTAATTTAGCTTGATATCCTTCTTTAGTTAATACATCTAAATCTTGGGTCATTTGTTCAATGGTGTTGTAGTCTTTTCCATAGATTTTTCCATCAAGTTGAATCATCATTCTGTACAACATTTTCTTAAATAGGTCTTGTCGTGGTGAGAGCTGAGAAGCAAATGATTATTTATACAAGTATCACATCCTTTTTATTAACTCATATTGATCATGTGATTCTTTAGTTGTAGTTTTGTCTGTCAAAAGTTATTCAACATTGGTAATACTTCTGGAACTTGACGTTATGTTGACCAGCTGGCGATGAAGAAGTTGTAGGTTGTGTAGAAAAAAATATTTCATCATCGCAATATTTTGTTTTAGTGAACATCCTTGTATTAGTAGCACTAACATCAACAGTTAAGTGATAACCACCGGTAAGTAAAACTCGCATTTCGTTAGTTAAATCTTCAAGTTGTTCAAAAGTAGTTATGGTGTTGGTATCATAAGATGCACACTTAACCTTTAGGGACATGTTGCAGTTTTATATTCAGGGATTAAGAGCGAGATGTGTACGGTATGAAAGGTAGCAGTAGACTGATGAATTTTGCAAGTACATTTCCCCTTTTATAATTATACAAAATTGGGTCAAGGTCATCCTGTGGAATTTTTAAAAAAAAGCAACATATTGTAATGTACAAAGACATTACAATATGTTGCTTTTTTTATTTTTATTTTTTGTTTTGTTTTATATCATATTTATTGAAAAAACAAATACAAAGAAATATTTACAATGTTATGTACAAATTAATCAGTAGTAGGTGTTACATGAATTGTAAGTTCAGTAGAGTTGTTTCCACTGGGTCCATGTGATACCAAATAGAGTGCGCCGGGTTGAATTATACGAAGATCTTCATTTTGAAGTAGTTGTACGAAGCGCTTTGGTAAGAAGATCTGAAATTTTGCTTCATCACCAATTGTATAAGGTGCCTCGCTCAAAGTGCAATTTATAGCATCACCTACTGAAGTTTCCATTTTCTTAATAGTATGAATGATGTAGTGTTTTTCTTCTTTTAGTTCAGAACATTTCTTTGTAGGTAGAATTGATGATTTAGAATGAGCGTTGAACTGATCAACTAAACTTTGAAGTAAGTTCTGTGATGCCATATTGATGTTGTTGTTAATCTTCTTGTTAATAAGAATGTCCGTCGGAGATGTTGTCTCTTCGGAGGTTTGAGTAATACTCATGCTGTGTCATGGTAGCGCTCTCACTTTTATAATCGACACTACCCCCACCACTGACACTACCCCCACCAGTTTGTTGAAGGAAATTATTCAAGCGGTAGGCATTCTTTAAAGCGCACTGCGACCTTCGATGTTTAAAACTTTTTGATGAAATACAAAGTTCGTTGAAGTAGCATTGGAAATCTTTATCAATTATTGCATTAATCACTTCGTTGCTTGTAAATGATTGTATCCAATTTGCTTTTTCCAATCCCCTTGTGTAGATAATTTTAAACTCTTTGCAATAATGATTCATAATGTGCGGCATCATGTTATAATTAATGAAACCTTCATCCCATCTTAAGTTGTAAAAATGTTTGTTCAACCATTTGTTTGTAACTTTCGCTTTAGTTGTTAGTCTATTAAATGGTACTGGAGGTTTGAACAAATAATGATAAACTACTGATGTGTTCATGTCCAAGATTACTAATTCTTTAATAATAAAATTACCATCATTTCCTCGGAAAGCTTGAAATTCAATTATACCTCTTTTAACTTCCATTATATGTGGCGCATTAGAAAACGAAACCCGTTTATTCATGATGAAGTCTTACTAACAACTGACTTAAAAATTGAATGAGCCGATGTTTATAACAGACAGGATTGTTCTTCTTCTTTCACTTCTTGTGCCACTTCATCAATATTAAAATTGGTGTGATAGTTGTTTAATTGTCTCCACATTTCAACTTCTTGAGGTATTCTATTAAAGATTGAAGTATCCACGGGACCGTATAAAATTGGAACAAAAGGTTTTTTGTCCAATGTATCAATTAGATAGTCTTTAATTATTGCACTTGAAAATATTAGTTGTTTCAAATATCTGGTGACGGGACCGGTAGTACAACTTAAAGTGTAAAATTCTTCTTTAGTGAAATATAATTTAACATTATGTGTAGTTAAATCTCTGAAGCGAACAATTTGTCCTCCACGATGTTTTACTATATCAACTTCAATATTTGATTCCAATAAACTTAATCTTGTTCTTCTTCCAAATGTGTTGTTACTTAAATAGCACTCCAAAAGATGTAAATGTTTCATGAGAGATTCCCAAGTAGTTTCACTGAAAGTAACCATTTTGTTTCCATGATTTAAAATAACAATTGGTGAATAATCCATTGATTTTAAAATTCCAACTGATATACTTTTTGTCATGCATGAAGAAATTGGGTAGATAATCCGAAGAAATACTTCTGTTAAAATATTGGTTGTAATGTTAACTTCAACCTTCTTCCTTTTTACTTCTTTTTCAGCTTTTTCTTCTTCTCTCTTCTTATGTTTGTTGAATTTTAGGAACTCGTCCATTTCTCGTTCAACTTGTTTTTCTATATCTGAACTATTATCATCCATTAGAGGTGTATTTTCTTCTCCGTTAGTAGAATTCATCTTGCGAATGATGTTTCCCATACGACGGTTGAAGATAGAATGAAGTTTCTACTAATTATTTTCTCGCTTTTATATTTTTCGTAAATCCTTGATATTTATACAATTACATAATTGTTTGTTTTCAACTTGTCTTTCACAAATGAAATTCTAACCTCAAAAATTAAAGCAGATAATTCTAACCTTAAAAATTTGCAGTTGTTGTACAATTCTTCTTAAAGTACATTCTTCACAATTCCGGTCAGCGGTGTGTAAGTAACTATTTTATCATGTAGAATTAGACAGTATGCCGAAGTTCCATCCGCTACTGGTTCTTCAAATTCCATTTCAATTTTTATATCCACACTTGATGATTTTACCGATTCATTTTGTTTTGAACAATCGATTACAATTATTGGAGCCTTGGAATAATACTGGTCAGGTGATAATAGTGGTGTATTAGTCTTTCCATAATATGATGATTGAAATCTTGCATACATATCGTATAAAATGGAAAAACGTTTATTGCTGAACATGACATTCAAATTGTCATAGGGAAAGAATTGAGAGTTTAGGAAAACTTTACAATTCTTTATTTTACAGTGATCAAATTGACCAGCATTTGCAGTGATAACATCTTTTCGCTTAGTTTGAAAACCGAGTATTATGTACCTTGCTCGTTCCAAGTAAGTTGATGTCTTGACGGTCCATGTTTGTCTTTCTGTCTGAGGTAGTGTAGGGTATTCATGAAATTCCCAACTTCGGAATGGCATCACAATATCACGGTCAGATTTTAACTTTCTCAATAATAGGATTCTATGTTCATCGGCCAATCTTACATGAGGTACTCTCCAAACAACTTTATCCAACTGTAGTTGCCATTCCAGTTTATCTTCCGTAGTTGCAGGGTCTGCAAGTATTAAGTCCTTATTAGTTGAAGATCTGAGTAATACTAATTCTTGTTTGACATTTATTATTACCCGTTTGTAATCTTCAGCGAATCCCAAAAGCAATCGTAAAGGTACATGAAAATCAAAGTGACCATTGGAAGCTGGTGTTATAGTGTCTTTATCGGGGGCAACCCATCCGGCAGTGACTATTGAATTCTTCTCATGCGGTGTTAATGATGTTAATCCTTTCAATGTCGTTGTTAAACCAACCTTTTTTGTTGAATCAACCGTCACCAATGATATTTCATATCTTATTTCATCAAAAAGATATGCCATCGGGTTATTTATAAAAGGAACTGTTGAAGCAGTTTTTCCATCCAATTTTAATACCCGTCCTTCGATGTACAAGTAACTTTCACACGGTAAAGTGTAAATATCTTGTTGTTGAATGGGGATCCTTATTTCATCGTTATTGTTTAATTTTGATGAAGTGTAAGGGTTGTGCGTGTGATATTCCTTCTCCCATAGTGTTTCGTCGAATGTTGGTCCTTGAGATATATCCAGGATATCCATCGCTGTTAAGTTTCAATCCAATCTTCTGTAGAAAACGAATGTTTTCCGATGTTAACTCTTCCAATGTCGAGGAGCTACTGAGCTCCCGACTCTTCCGTTGCGGTTTAAATGATAATCCCATGTTGACTTTTATGTTGCTGCTCTGATGTGTATCCGTATAGTAATTGTTTCTCCTCTAAAGTCAACACTATGACCGTCTTGATCCAATATGTTCAGTACGATGTCTGAAATGAAACTGGTGTTTAACGGTAGGTATATCAAGTTTTGTGGCTTCTCAACAATTTTAAAACCGGGAGCCACTGTTGGATAAAATGTATGTAAAATATGTTGATTAACTCCATCTCTATACGATCCGTGTATAATGTTGCACGTGACATCAATACTATTTACTTTCAATATTGTTACAGTTGAATCACCTGAATGAGTAGTTCCAGGAGTTAAGATTTTCTTTTTTGTATCTGTAAATCCAAGTAAACTGCCAATCGACTGTTCCAAGCTGACATCAATATAATATTTTGAAGTTATTTCTGCTTTTAAAGTATTATTGTTTCCTTTAACGGTGATATTGTCTTCTCCGAGTTGTTTCTGTAATAATTGGTTTATATCATCAATTTCATAAGCTCCAGTAGGAAATGTAATTATTTTCAATTCTGAGTATTTTCCTGCAGCATCCTTAGTTTCATAATAATGTAGTAAATTGTTCTTCCCTTCCGTAACATTGGGAATTGAGTTGTAGGTAGTCAAATCAAGTAATGCCGCTTCCCATAATCGTTCCTTGGATAGACGCAATGCTGGGAACAGCGTACTTTTTAATGTGGATGAATTTCCACTCAATGACACTGTATACGATGACATCTTAAAGCTGACTGACACTTTTCGCTAGAAACTCCAAACATAAATGCCCACATATTTCAGTATTGTTAGGTTGTTCTCTTTTGTAATTGTAAAAAATGTTTTTTGAGTTTCGAAAATAATGTTGAAGTTCTTTTGGCGGTGGTAGATTGCCAAAACTGTCAAAGTAGTAAACGGTTTGTCCGAGCTTTTTATAGCATACCCAATGAGTACCTGGACCATAGGTGGAATCCAAATTTACTATTCCAGTTTCATTTTTCCATATTTTAGTTGGTAATGCATCTTTCATAAAAACTCCTCGAAAGAATGGTATTTTCAAACATTTTACATAATCATTTAACTGATGATTTGTTAAGGCTTTATTTGGAATTATTAATTGATTCTTCTTATTTAGTACCCACGGTATGGTCTTAGGTATAAACCTGCTCCATTTTTTACCATTTGCCAAACAGAAGTCTTCTTTATACTTGCTTTATGAGTTCTACGACGTCCTTTTTTAATGTTTCCACCTCTTTTGGGAGCGCCTTTCTTTGCAGGTCTTCCTCTGCGACGTTTTCCACCACCTAACTTTGCTTTCGTCTTCATGGCTGTAGTTACTGCCCAAGCCGATGCTTTTTCTGCAATACTTGCGTCACTTGATTTTACTCTTTGCCAAGCTTTTTCCGCTAGAATTTTATCTGCTATTGATCTATTTGTTGAATCTTTATACTTTGAATATGCTATATCGTGTTCCTTGCAAGCTTGATCTAATTTATTAATTCCAGAATCTCCTCTTCCTAAACGCTTTGCCAACTTAGTTCCAGGTCCACAATATTGATAACCTCCGGGCAGATGTAATTCGTATGGTAAAGCGTCTATCGTTCGATTTACAACAGCACCAACTGGAATCCGTCTAAGCAGGGATAATGCAGCTGATGTTATACCACGTCCTCTCTTGCCGCTGTCTTGACGATGACTGAGCGATACGGTCTTCATTATGTTGTCTTATATAACTGGCGTGTTTACTCCACGAGATACTTTACACAAATGAATAACTTGTGCAAAATCTTTTATATTTAAAGACTTAGTTATTCAAATTAATTATATACTGATTTATAATTCTATTTTTAATCCAAGCTTCTCGTTCATCGGGTTGAATCATCACATGACTCGTTGTACTAGCTATATGATTGTGGGTATCAATAAGTAAATTGCCCACTATTCTTATTAAACAATCTAAATTTACAGCATCTTTTGGATGTTGAGGATCATGTAATTGCATAATACGTTTATCATTACATGTGTAAGCTGTTGAATCATTTTTTGATGTTTTTATGACTTGTCCAATAGTAGCAGCATCATTTGAATCTTCACCTGGTAAAATATTAATTATTTTCTTCATCTTTGCATCATATTGGGTCCCAAAGTGTTTATCCCAAGTTATTGTTTGTTTCATTGTAACACAATCATTTTCTTCGTAACCAGGATAAATATCTTTTATTCTTCTATTACGACCATTGTATGTACCTAATGTACCACCACTCGCAATTAATGTTTGCACCATTAGAGGTACATCTGTATCTTTTATACCAAATCTTCCATTTGTTATTGTTTTATGTCCTGCATCCCATTCATCATTATTTCCTTGCATTAAATTAAACTTTTCATTTCCATGTATAAATTTATCTCCCCGCTTTAACACGGCATCTTCATGTTTTACAAAATTGGATGTTTCCTTTTTTAATTCTTTAGATAATTGTTCCATAGTAACAGCATCTTTTGGTTGAGAACCGAACTTTACATTTGACAACACTTTCCCATGACAATCGATTTCATCACCATCTTGTAAAATACAGTTGTCCTTGATGTATTTTAGGTTTACAGCATCACCGTCTTCCTTTGGGTATCCAATGTCATTTATAATAAATTTATAAAAAGAAAATCCATGTTCAGTTTTTTCCGGTATTATAGAATGTAAATATTCTTTATTAACTGAATCTTTATCATTTTTGGGATTTCCCACGTTTGTTATTCTATAATTTCCAGCATTATACGTTTGTCCATCTTTTAAGTTATTACCCCATTGCAATTTTAAAGTATTTAAAAGTTCAGATGATAAGTACTCTTTAGTAATTGCATCAGAACCTTCAGTTGGTTTACCAACATTAATTAATCTATGTGATTTAACATCGTAAGTATTCTTATGTAATTTTAATGATGTTGAAGTAGCTTCTTTTACTGTCTTCAAATTTGCTCCATCAGTATCTTCTTCTGGATCTTTAACTAGTTTTAAACGTTTATTACTTATGCTATAGTCACCTTCAGGTGTTTGCGGTAATCCACTTCTTTTTCTGTCTTCTCCAACTTGCACTCCTAAAGCGGAGTACCGTCCGAACTTGTCGACGCTCATGTTAGAACTGATACGTCTTATGCTTGCACCTCTTTTATATCCACGGACAATTATACGACTATACCGCGATTCCTAAGTTCATCAACTAGAGCCACCCATTCATTATTCAAACCTGTATGACCGGCTTCCATGGCTTCATGCAATAGTCTCATTCTATCAACCAATTTATTGATATCGTTGTAGTAAATCACATTTGTATTGTATAGATTTTTCATCAATCCTTTACCAGATGTTGAAGTATCTCCTTTACTCTTTTTACCATGTTGTTCAAGAAGTGATAAATCCATAAGTGATAAAGATTTTCTTTTCAGTGGTTGTCTTACCGCTGGTGCAGTACGTAATGTTGGCAATTTTCGTGGAGGAAACAACTTTTTTATAACGATGTTATATTTTGTTGCACGTGAACGATTAATCATTCCATCCTTTAAGTAGTTTCTTTTATGAGCGTTAGTATTTTGTAGAATCTCCTTAAAAACACTTAAATCTTTGGATGAATATCTTAGTGGTATGTTTTTAAAAATTAATTCATATAATCCTTTTGTTCCTTTATATCTATGCTCACCAATAATGATGTAATCGTCTTGTGTTATTTCAAGCTTTGAATCACCAATCTTCAATTCATTCCCATCAATTCTTGCTCCGTATACGTGTGATCTACTCAAATTCGGGTTTGATTTCATGTCATGTAGCATTTTCATTATATATTTTCTTCCAAGAGGTCCATGTTGTAATATATCGCTACTCAATTGAGTTAAATTTGGAATAGATTGTTCAGCTTCAGGTATTGGCTGTTCTTCTTCCTTTTCAACAATTGGTTCTTCTTCTTTTGTTTCTTCTTGCTCACTAGCACTTGTATATGAATCATCATCTTCTTCTTTTTTTAATGCTTGTACTTCTTGTTTAGAAACTGGTAGTAAAACATCTCCTTCATAACGAGGTTTACCAATAGTTTCTGATATCTGTTTTAAAGGTTCCGTAATAGGTTTAAATGTAGTCTCTAGAAATTCTTCTCTTTCACTTAAACCCATCCTCAATGCACGATTCTTCATCCTAATAGAATCACTGAGTGATTTTATTTCTTTCAATAGTTTTTCTTGATTCACCATGTTTACACTGTGAAGTTCAACGTGTAACTAGATGTAGCATCGGTAGTTCAACGCATAAATACAAATTTATCCAACCCTATACGATATCTACCATTTTTAATATCTTCTTCCTTCATAATAACGAGAAAGCTATATTTCTCATTCCATGCTTTGCCACACATCTCTTTAAATTTTTCAAATGGCATATCCGCATTTACATGATCATTATATATATGCTTTAAATTTGTTTCATCTTGCTTGAAGATGATCAACATATTTGCATTGTCTCTTATAAGTTGTTTTGGAATTTTACTGTATGTTTGACCAATATAAATGCTATCAATATTATGATGTCTTCCCATAGCAAAATAATTCCTTATTGTGTCATGATTTTCACAAGAAACATCGTCAAATATAAAAATAGAAAATGGTTTTGCTTCATTTGGTTGCATAATTGTTTCACTGGCATTAAACTTGTAAAAATTTACTTCAGGTACACTTGCAAGTACTTTATCCAATAATTGATATTTTGGTTGTTGCAATGATTTTGAAAAAATGTATATATTGTTAAAACGCAATCCTTTAGGATTAGTTATAAGGTTAAAAACAACATTAGTTTTTCCACAATTTGAAGGACCAGTTATTAGACATCTTATCGTATTTGGTAGTAATTCACCATGTTTTCCATGATTTAACTTATCATTGTCAACTGTCAATTCATCAATGTTATTGATATTAAATCGATCTTTTTGTTGTACAATCTCCATCTTGTATAAAGGTTAAACACACAATGAGCTATTAAACAACTATACTAAGTCTTTTGAAGGAATCCAAGAGTCTTCACTTTTATCAAACCCTAACCACCGGACTTTAACCATATCCTTTTTTCTTTGTAAAATCTTCTCGACAAGATATACATCACCAACTGTTGATTTCAACAATTCGTGTCCGTAGAATCCACCTTGAAGTAATTCACCCTTGTTATCCTTTAATAAATAGGTTTCAGGTATAGTTGGTTGCACTTTATAAATTGTAAATACTTCATTAGTCCAATTTGGTAGATATCTTTTACTAAATACACCTTTGTATTTGCTTATACGAACTTTATCGTTGACCTTGAACTTCTTTGGTTGCAATTTTTCTAATTTCGGTGTTGTATTATTTTTAATGCGTTGTAATACAATTTTCGCATTAGCACTGTTTACCTGGATAGGTTTCATTCCAATGGTACGATGATATTTGTTGTTATACTGTTTTATAAGTTGTGGTAATATGTCATACCACACATATGATCCTCGTTTTGAAAATTGTTTATACATCGCACCTTTCAATGTTCTATTGAATCTTTCAATTATTGAAGCTTTAACTTCAGAATTTGTAGAATAATGATTTATTTGATATTTCTTCATCAAAGCTCTAAAGTCTTTATTAAAATATTCTTTTCCATCATCGGTCTGTAGATGTTTAATTTTAAATTTATTTCTTTGTATTGTGGTTTCCATAGCTTTTGTAACACTTTTACCAGTCTTATCCTTCAATGGTAAAGCGTCAGCTATTTTAGTAAAACAGTCTATAATTGTTAAAATATATTTAAATCCTTTGTTTAATTTACTGTGCGGTATCATTTCAATGAGATCAGCTTGATAAAGATCATTCATCCCTTTAATGATTGTACTTCTTCTTGGAAATCTTCTTCTTGCTGGTTTATGTAGTTCATTAACAATCTTGTCCTTCACACTTTCCATCTTCAGATGTTGCTTGTACACCGCATGTAAAAATACTGATCCATAGAATAGTTTATTCTCATTTATATAGTTTGAATATAGGTCAAGGCCATTTCATATTAGTGTAAAAAAGAGGGAACATGGCATTGGGCTTGCCATGTCCCCTCTTCTTTACGGAAAGGAAAAAGGAAGAAGGTAGAGGGCGAAGAATAGGTTTACTGGTCAATAGGGTTTAGAGAGTAGTGGCCGAATGGTAAAGTATTAATTTTATCTTCTAAAATATGGCGCTTGTCATCTTTGTAGCTTAATGCCCACTTTGTTTGTTTGACACTAAATAGTTGATGATTATAACTTCTAATAGTGTTGAACGTTGCAGTTGTTTCAACATTTTCAAACAAACATCTTTTATAATGTTCAAACTGTACGTTCTTCTTCAGGAAAGAAGTTTTTATTCCTTTGGCCTTCTTCGTGACTTGATGTTCGTTCCTCTCGTTTATGTACAGTTGAAATGAATACAGTTTGGACATTAATGCTACAATTTCCATCATCGGCACACCATTTGTTTCATCTTTAAATTTTCCCAATACTTTCTTATTTCTGTCATAGTCGTAATTTGGATGATCCTTAGGATAATCGGAAAAGTCGAAATCATCTTTATATATAAAGGTGCGTAGATCTTCATACATGTCATTTGTTTTAATCCAGTAAATTAGTGCATCCGTGTCCATATATGCAATACCAATGTTCTCTCTTCCATAATAGTTAACCATCTTCTTATAATGAAACTCGTACATATGTGTTTTTGAAATATCCAAGATTGACATTCCAAGATACAAAGGACGATCCATTGTAACTGACTTCTTGTTCATGGAAATAACAACTAGATTTTCATTAATAATTATAGATGAACCAAAGTTTGGTTGTTGCACCAATTTCTGTAATTTTACTGGATCAGTTACCAATTTGATATCCTTATGTTTCCTTTTGTTTTCCAAAGTCTTGCCAAATATTGCGTTATTCATTAATTTGAAAAAATCTTTTTGAAAACTTGATGTAGCGGTGGCTCTTCTTCTTGTGTTGTTGTCGATGTAAGGTTTTAACCAACAAGATTGAGAAAATTGTAGTACTCGATTAATTTTTGTAATTCTCAATCCTAAGTCTAAAGCTTGTTGTATCATCCAGTAGTGTCAAACATATCGAGACTTGTCGGTTAAAGTCATCATTAATTTTGGCCATCTTCCAGTAGGGGAAATTTCAGTCTTCGGAAGAAGTGGTAAATCATAATGTTGATCATGAAGATGTTCAGGATATTCAAAATTAACATCAAAAATGTAACCAGTTTCACCATGCTTCGGTATATCCATTATGTTTCCAATCGATTCTGGATCTATCCATTTAAAATTATCATATGGAAGGGGATTCGACATTGCCCATCCGTATAAGTTATTTGCATCGAAATAACCTAGGAATGTTGTTGGTTTTGATGCATCATAATCGGGCAGATACTTGTTGTTCGCCTTGAAATGTCGTGTAACGCTTTGCGTCAATCCCCCTCGAACTCCTGACTCTAACATCATAACCATATCTATATCAGTAAGAAGTTGTATTTTACAATTTGTTTCTTTCAACATAGCTTGCCATGCTAATCCAGGTGAAGTGTACGAATGAAGAGGGTCCAATCCATATGCCGCAAAACATGTATTTCTAAATTCTTCCATTATATCACATAGTAAAGTTACATCCAATTTAACATAAAAATCTGAATATTCTCCCAATGTTCTAAATCCTAAATCGTTCCATACTTTACATGCATGATCATAGTCCTCTTGAGATATGTCCATGTCATAAAGTTTACTTTTGAATTCTTCTTTAGCCGGAAGTGATGTTTCATTAAATCTTTCTAAACTGTCTATGTAATCATATGGAAACACACCTTTCCGAAGTACCAAATCCAGTTTGTCGTTATTTACAATCTTCTTTGTTTCGATGAAATCTTGTTTCCTTAAATTTTCTGAAAGTTTGGATAAACTCGACGGCATAAATCTGTAGGAGTCCAAGAATCTTAGTTTCATGTTTCCAACTTCTTTGGAAAAACTTATGAACTTCTCTGAAGTTTCAGCTAACACATCGATTTTACCGTCGTCTCTTCCTAGTTCAGGTATTATAAAATGAGCATCGTACCCACTGAGGTTATGCAGAACCACAGGAATAAATAGTGGTAAACGATAGCTCAAGTTGCATTTATTACAAGCAGCACCCCTGTAATAACCTGTGAGGTGATCGTGATCTTTAACTTTATAATTCTCAATAGTAAAATCATTTTTGCATAAGAAACATCGAGTTGCATTTTCATGTTGAATTTCTTCTTCTTCCTCCATCGGTTTCATTGGTACAATATTTGTATATAATCTTTGTGCATTTCCAGCTATTGAATATAAGTGATCAAGAAATATTTTTTCTACATTTTCACCACGATATACTAGAGGTTCTGAAGTTAATCCATATCTGTTTAAATGTTCTTCTGATAATGTTGATTTAACCATTAAACAAAAACTATTTGGTTTGTGCATTTGATATTTGACACTTTTTCTAGCTTCACAATTTTCATCTTCTATAGGAATTAGTGTTGATTCAAAGTCCGCATATACAACTATAGGGATACGGTATTGATGATGAACCTTTTGAAATGTAACAAATGCTCTGTTTTCCGAAGGTAAATTAATCTTTGCTTCATAATTATTGTTACATAGCCTTTTGTGCTCTTGTAACCATTCTCTTCCTTGTCTTCCTTCTCGTTGAAAATTAAAACATCTCTTGCAAATTATCTTTCTGTGTCGAGCTTTAGAAAGCTGCTTGTTAACAAGAGAGTCGAATTTCTTAATGTACACATAGTGAGACACATCTCCTCGCGTTAGTAGTAGTAAATCCGTATGATCTGGTAGCTCTTCTTTTACAACACGTAAAGGATACACTTTGTTTGAACTATCTAATGCAAAAACATTGATAGATGTACCAGGATTTTTCTTCTCAAATTTTGATATATCTTTCAGTGATACAGGGTAAGTAATTCCTTGAAAATTGTACCTATGTCTTTGATTTTCATAGTGTTGGTTAGGTTTATCGAAATGATTTGGTACAAACTTAGATGTCATCGCATATCTAAAACATTCATTATCTTGATTTTTCACATTAATACATGATCTTGTATCCTTAATTCTTTTGGGCAAAGAAATGTAACTAGATCACATTAGTCCATATCCATGTTTATGAACTCTTATATCTAATACTTCAATACTTGTAAGACTCCATCCGGATCCTCTTCCTTCGTGTTCCTGAATTTTTGTTAATATTTCTTCTATACAGTTTTCTACTATTGAATCAATGTTTGAACTTTCCATAATGGTTCGGTTTTTTGTTATGAATCCTCTTGGTGATAATTCTTCTTGTACATTTATAAACATAGCTTCTAGTAGTAAACCAAATTTAAGAAAGTTCAATCTTTTCAATTCTTCTTTTAAAGTTTTACTTACAATTGGTTTTGCTTCTCTAATAAATTCTTCTAGCTTCAAGTTTTCATTTTGAATCTTATGATGCATTACTACTTTACCGGGTAATGCAAATACTTGTAGATTCGGTAAAGTAGTTGAAGATGTTGCAGTTATTTCATCTTGTTCTTCTTGTTCTTCTTGTTCTTCTTGTTCTTCTTGTTCTTCTTGTTGTTCTTGTTGTTCTTGTTCTTGTTGTTCTTGTTGTTCTTGTTCTTGTTTTTCTTCTGGGTTGTTGTGAATTAGTTCTTTATGACAGTCTAATAGAATTTCATCGTGAAACGATTCCGAACATTTATCGCAACAATACATGTTGAGATGTTTACTCTTCGAAATTTCACCAAGAATTGAAATGGGCTCTCATGTTCCTCCTTTTATAACGGTTCCCCCACCACTATTTCATCTTCTTCACTATCCAAGGAAATCAAACATTTTGAACAAAAATATTAACCTTCTACAAACTAATTGTTCATTCGTGTTCTTTATTCCCATTGGAGTTTTAGTATATACTTCTTTATATTCAAGCTTTAACGAACTTTCCCCCACCCAACTAATTGTAGTTACTTTTAGGTGAAAATGGCTACAGCACAGACACTTGGTTAAACTAAATTTGTCCATAAATTAACTAAAGTTAAACTAAAAATTCGCATAAATTAAAAGTTAGTTCAAAACTAAAATTCGACAGTATTAAAAAAAACTCTTACAGTTGAACAAAAATAAACGTTAGTTCAAAACTGAAATTCAACAGTGTTAACCAAATTCTAACAGTCGAACAAATAGGTCAAGGTAATCCAATTTAACGCGAAAACGAGGAATAGAGCACTAAGTAGCATGTTAGTCCATTACCACAAAGTGATCTATTCCTCGCTCTCTATTCTACATCTACTTTTTTGGGTTTACTTATTTATATTAAAATGTTCAAATTTTACTATGTAGAATGTCCATTCTTGCTCTTCAACTCTTCGATTGTTTTTAGCAAATATTCGTTAGTTTTCACCAAAGTCTTCATTTTGCTACATCCAATTTTAATGGAAGGAATTATAAGTTGTAATTTTATAAGTTCAATCTTTTCTTTCTTGCGAATTTCTCTCTTTATTATGTTGTTCCTTATTTTTGCTGAAGATTTAAACTCCATGTTGTTTCTGCTAAAGCCACAATAATAAAAGTCTCTTCAAACAACCTGCATTTATACACATTCCCCCACCATTTTATAATCCCCACTCCTTTCCCCCTTCTTTATAGGATTTGAAAGGGATAGGGTGTAGGGTGGGGGAAGGGTAATTTTGTTATTACACTAGTTGTGCAAGAAAATAGCCGCCAGTGTCCACACCTTGTTCATAGCACTCCATCATAGATTGTGCCCACTGCAACATGCGGTCTCTGTCATTTGGTGTTACAAGGAAAGAATGACTATCACCATACAATATAAAAGAGTCAATTCGTACATAACATCCTGAGTCCAACCATTTATTAGCTTCAGCCATAAACTTTTCTATTGTATCAAATGGAAATTGTGGATCAATTGCTATGACTTTACGTTCTTCACTAAGTTCAACAGTATAATCATCATCGTCCTCATCATCTTCACTTTCACTGTCATTACTTAAAGTGTCTTCAGATTCTTCAAAAACATCAGAAATTTCGGAAAAATTGAAATTTTCATTCAGATGAGGAGGCATTTTGAAGCAAGAAATATTGTAAACAGCAGAGACGAAACGACAAGAGCGGCGTGTAGAAGAAAAATGAAGGGGTGACCAACGCTCGCTCCGCTTTTATAATAGTATGCAAATGAGGGGTAGGAGCTGACCGTGACCAGTCATCGACCCAAAGGAGTGGGGGGAAGTACTTTTCTTACTACTTGGATGGAAGTAGGTTAGTAGGTCACGAGACTTAGAGTGTTAAAAAATAATGGGGGAGAAACACAACGCTGTAACGCATTGTGTTTCTCCCCCATTATTTTTTTAAGCAACAATTTGGAAAAAACTAAGTGAATTTACTGTTTACGCCCCCACCTTGTAATACGATCCTTTTTATCCCTGAGGAGAAAGTCTTGAGAATCTAAATTGTTAAATCTCTTCTCTTTACACAAATTCTCACAAACTCTAATTTTATATTTTAAGCCGTTACATTTTGCTAAAATGTGTTGGTGGTCAACAACACTTAGAAAAAAATATTTCAAACCTTTCTTAAGCCTCTCTCCTCTGACGGATATTATTTCAGGATCGTCTTCAACGGTGGGGGTTTCTGTCAGTTGTGGTCCAGAAAGATGTTTCACGACATGTACACGGCAAAAACTTTCGTTTTTAACACATTTCCTCCCACAAGCTGATCCTTTCTTAATTCCCCTGGTGAGCACTTCAGGGCAAGTAGTGGGACGGCTAAATGCCCTACGACGCTCTTCTTGTAATAATTGAAATTGCTCTGAAGGAGCAGGCTTAGGAGCAGGTTTGGGAGTAGGCTTAGTGGATTTAGTTTTATGATAGGTGTGGTCTTCAGGCATAGTAAGTGGTGGGGTAGGAGGCAATGGTGACAGTGGAATGACAGGTGTACTAAGACGATGAAGCAAAATTTCAAATGAAGGGGTATTAGGACGGGGAGCTGGCTTCTGTGGAGGCGGCATGATGGTTGATGGCGGTGTAGAGTCGTTTAAAAGCGAAGTAGAAGGCGAAGGCGGTGAAAAAATGCTTCGAAGTTTAGAAGTCTTGGTAGGCGGAAGAATAGTGCCAGAAGTTGAAGGTTGGGATCCAAGTTGCTTCTTGTACCAGTCAGGAGGATTTTTTCAGACGAAGAGTTTTCTTAGGTGCAGTAACAGCCGTAGTAGAAGTTGAAGTAGAAGTAGAAGTTGAAGTAGAAGTTGTAGTTGGCAGAGATGACATGGTTGTGGCTCCAAGTTCGCAGCGTAACGTCTGGAATCAGAATGAAATGTTAGCCGCAGTCGGTGCGTCTTTTATAACAATATGCAAATGAGAGGGGTAGCAGCTGGCCGAGACTGATTATTGACCTGGGAGGTGGGAGAAAAGGGGAAAGAGAAGGTATTTATTTTAAATAATTCGCATAACTTTTGACTAAAATAAGATAACCACATTCTTCTTTTACCAAAATGTTTGTCTTACATAGACCTTTTCAATGATGTATCGCTTGTCCAAATCCGTCAATCCGTTATCAAGTTATAGCCATTTTAATTTTTCAGGTCATGACCGGTCGTTCACCCGGAGTAGTGGGGGAAGGAGTGGGAGAAGGGGGGGGATCGACTCCATTTTTTCGGGGGGGGGTTGGGGGGGGGGAATCGACTCCATTTTTTCGGGGGGGGGAGGGGGGGAGGGGGGGGGAGGGGGGGGAGGGGGGGGTCATTGACCCTTCCAAAAGTGGGTCAAGGTCATTCAAGATTTATAATGATCCAAGGTGATGGGAACAGTAATACTGTTCCCACCACCCTGTTTGCCTAACGGTTCCCACTCCCAACCCACTAGTTACGTTCTGCAAGGGACATCGACGCAATTTTGTTTGGACCGTCCGGGTCTACCGTAACGGTCCGGTCCGGGTCTACCGTAACCATGAATTCCAAGGGAAACTGGAACAGCTAATGCAGACACGCAACTCTAACACCCACCCAAGCTAATCCCACCCATTATATTCCTAAACAAAATGCAAAAACCTAGTCCGCAATTTGCGGATGTCCCACCCCTTCTAAGTGAAGTTCAACGGAACTTCTGAATTTACATTTAATCTACCCCCTAACATCTAGCTGTAAGGCAAAACAACATTAATTAGTAATACCAACACTTAAAACTAACAACACATCATTATTAAAAAACCAAATAATTCAACACAACCAAATACCATCATTATTCTTAAAATTAATACACCTTAATGCTAAATACCTCTTAAAATTAATACACCTTAATGCTAAACCCAACTTATAACTAACATCGCAATGCGCAAATTATTTCTTAAATTAAATACAACTTAAAACTAAACACACACTCACACACATACCACATTGCATTAAAAAACGCAACATAGTAGAAGAAGTTCAAATATATATAGGCCTACTATATATTTGAAACCTCTTGCTGAGTCGCCAACAACCTTTCGCTATGAAAGTTTGTTGACGACTGACGCTAAGATCAGGCTCGTATTGCTCCTCGGATTCTCGAGTAGTGGGGGAAGTTGTTTCACTCCAGTACAGTGTTCAATCCAGTCCAGTTCGCAGCAGTGTAAAAGGAAGGCAAAGGAGTGGGGAGCGGCGCATGCGCAACAACACAAAACCAAGGTTTGAGGTTAGAATTATCCATGTGCAATAGCGCTAAAGTGAGTAATACAGGACTAGGCGCATGCGCATAGCATAGACTGATTCCGATCCGGAGAACTCGTTGCATGCGCAGCAGGTTTGAGGTTAGAATTATCCATGGCAGCTGCCATGTTTAGTCTGGTTTCACCACATAGAGTCAACAACCGGTGGTGACCGGTCATTGGCCTAGAAGGAATAGGGAAAGGTGGTGACCGGCCATTGACCCAGAGGAGTGGGGGAAGGAGTGGGGGAAGGGGGGGGGCTCCATTTTTTCGGGGGGGGGGGGAAGGGGGGGGGAAGGGGGGGGGGCTCCATTTTTTCGGGGGGGGGAGGGGGGGAGGGGGGGGAGGGGGGGGGAGGGTCATTGACCTTTCCGGTCGGTCATTGACCCCAAGGAGTAGGGATAGACACAGAACCCTACTTCTCTTACTACTCAGGTGAAAGTCGGTCAACCAGTCATTTGCTTGCCATCTGCCGCCATCTGGCTGGAGTTATTGCCTCTATAAAGGTGGGTAGTTTATCGCGCTACAAACATTCATTGCCTCGCATCCGCTCGGTCATCATCTCTCGTTAGTTTTATGTTATGACTACTTTACTTACTAGGTTTGAGGTTAGAATTATCCATGGAATAGCCTTTGTAAATTCTAACCTATAAAATTACTACTCTGGCTTTCTGTTTCAATTTCTTTTACACTTCATTTTATATCTCAGTCTTCTTTTAACCTCTGAACTTAACACATCGGTTATGATGACTGCACAATGTTTAAAATTAAAGCTTTTGCGAACACAACACATATTACGAAGTACTTCTAAACCTTCAATTTCAAAGTATAGAACTAATTTAAATAGAGTTAGGAAGAAGTACAGTTTTAACCCATTATACTCTTCAAAGACTTCGCAGGTTAATGTTGATGATAGTGTTATTTACAACATTTTGCATTCTATGTTACAATTCAACAACTTTGAACTTGTTACACCTATCGACTGTGTTCAACAAGTTTTTTTATTTTACCCCTACTATTCCTCATATAAGCGCTGTCACCACAATTCCTACTTCATGCTCCTCTATTCTCTTCAGCTGAGCTAAGATTTGAAGTTAGAATTATCCATGGCGGCCGCCATGTCTAGTTCAGTTTCACCACATAGAGTCGGCGACCGGTTATTGGTCTAAAGGAGTGGGTGAAGGGGTGGTGGGGGAAGGTTGCCGTTTTATAAGCCCTCTCCCTAGGCGGCGCTTCTCATTCGATCGCCAACTTTCAAACGATAAACACCTCTCCCATGGCACGAATCAATTATCCCGCTATCACCAACTACTTCAACTTAAAACTATTTCTGGTGATAGTTGGATAGAATTTTTTAAAACTTACTCTGGATGACCTTGACATATTTTCCGCATCTCAGTTATAAGTTTGAATTTCAATTTTGAACTAACTCTTAATTTTTCTTCAACTGTTAGAGTTTCGTTAACACCGACGAATTTCAATTTTGAACTAACTTTTAATTTTAATTTTATGCGCAAATTCAATTCACCCTAACGCCAACACTATCGCCATCTCCACCCCAACCTATATGGCATAAAATATAACTACAGCATCTCATATATACCCTCTAACCCCCACCGGAAGCTATGTGACATGGCAGCTGGCGCCAGCTGCCGCGGCACGTGGCTCCGTGGGCACGTGGCCGGTTTTAAAAGTGACCAAAACACACTACTTTTATATATTTACAGTATTTTAAATATAAAATATTAAATGCTCAGTTTGATTCATTTTTGGATGTATTCTAAACCCATCAAAAGTTAAACACTACATTCATTCCACCCAGTATCCGACTCTTTATTCGCGTTCTAATTATAATGTGCTGTATGTCAATAAAAATTGCCATTGCCTGTGTTTTTCCAGGTCGTTGTCTACATAAAAAGGGGAAACGTACAAAGATTTAACGAATATATGTATGTTAACTCAAGAATTGTATAAAAATTATTAATCGTTAAAAATACTGGTCATGCTTACTTAATTATTCCATGTGACATTATAGGCAACTTGATTTGATAATGTAATCGTTTATTAATTTCATCTCGCACTAAAATTTGTTTTTGGGAGAAGGTAAATTTAAAAAAAAAAAATACTTTTCTCATGTAAAACGTGTTGATCTAAATGTAACTGAGCCTTTGTCACCTATATTTAAATTAAACTAAAACTCACTAAACATTACGAAAGCCTGTAAATGTGAAAAAATGTTCTTCTTTGTGTAGACTGGTTTCAAATCAATCGCAATTCATATAATGAGTACATTATTTCTTAAGACTAATTTCCAATCTTTAATGCACACATGTTGTCGACAGTTTATAAATACACATTTTTCAAGTTGAAGAGTGAACATTAGTCTCAGGAAGTAATGGAATGATGAGGAAAAGTGATTGCTTCGAAACCTGTCTTCACAAAGAAGAAAATATTTTACATCTACAGGTTTCCATCAATTTTGGACATTTTTAATTTAAGGTAAATGAATGCTATGTTCTTCCTTAAATTACAACTAATGTAATAGTAAGCTATGAAGAAAAATAAGCTTAAATTTTATTAAAGCACGTTATACTTGTATATCAAGGTAGTGAAAAAACGTTTGTATAAATGAATAAATATAAAAAAACCTTTGTATCTAAATTAAGACTATTCACTCACTGAATTCACTGAGCCCCCGTCAGGTGGTTGTTGTTTAGGAAGGATTGAACATTATTATTTCAAGTCGATTTTGTATTAATTTAGGGGAGACAATGCGATCGCTGTCCGCCGAGTCAGCCACGTGAGAGCGGATTGCGGCGGCGGCGGCGGGGGTGGTGATGGCGGGGGTGGCGGTGGCGGCGCGGGGGTGGAGTCAATGTTTTCAGCACCGCTTTACCCGTCGGAATATCCGTGGGGGTGGGAGTGGGGGTGGGGGTGGGGGTAACAGTTAATGGACGAGAGGGTGCCGGCTCCCCCCAGCATTGTTGTGTGCGTCGCCCTAGTGTTAGTTGTGTCTCGTCCGCTTTGTTTACATTTAAATGTTAGGTTAGTTTCGGTGTTTAGTCCATTACAGACTTCCGTAACCGTTCAACTCCAAAGCCGTTCGATATTTTTATAAAGTTTTTATAAAATCGTAGTGCGGTACTATATTTTTATACGAGTTTTCTAGTGTCGGGGTTACTGGGTATTCACAGTCGCTTTTCTCATGTTCTGTTGTGGATCAGTGGTTCTACGATATTGGTTGTGATTATCTGTGATTTTGTTTCTGGTGTTATTCGACAGCCGTGTCGGCTGTCGGCCTGTTATTGTTATTGTTTCGCACTCTAGTTATGCTGATCCCTTCCTCTCCTTCCCATCGCATGAATGGTCACGGCAACCCCGGCACCGGCACCAACGGCGGCGTCTCCAAGGCCGACCCCAAGACGCTGTCGTCGGCCGCCTCCACGATGACCTCTCCCTCTCCCACCAGTGACTCCTCCGGCTACGTCAAGCTCTTCATCGGACAGATCCCACGACACCTAGACGAGGAGCACCTCAGACCCATGTTCGAGGAGTTCGGCCACATATACGAGTTCACGGTGCTCAAGGACAAGTTCAGCGGCATGCACAAAGGTACAGTAGATCACCAGACAGCCATAGGGTACTGTTACAGTTAACGCGTATACACGAGTCAACTTGGAAAGCCCGACCACTCACTAAGAGAGTTTGAATTTGGGAATGGCGGAGTGTGTCTTTGCGCATGCTCCGACTGTTAACTGTAAACAATCTTGTTTTCAGAGGTATAAAGTGGTTACTAATACACCCTAATGCAAGTAGATGACCTGAGTGTCAACGACTCGAATTATGTATTACAAATATCTTATTGTATTAATCATAACTACACCAAATAAATTTTCTGTTCAGTATTTCTACCTACGTTTAGATCTAAAAACCTAGTTACTTCAAACTTTATTTACTAGATTTTAATATTTATGTAACTAAATTAATAAGTTATGAGGACCACTCCGAACAATATCTGAAGGACCTATTTTTATATTAAGTCCATTTGGATGTAGCACTTACAATATAAATCAATTATAAAATATAATGACGACAAAGAGACATTAAAATAGTGATTTGCTGCTATTTTACGTTATTTATGCTTGATGTTAACACTTGTCTCAAAATGTTTGTCAAAATTAAATCCTCAAAATATATCCTTTGTCCAATACAGTAATGTTGATCACTTACGATTGGCTATTCAACGTCTAATCTTCCATTGAAATACACTTCTGGTTTCATTATACTGGTTTTACGATGTATTCTAAATACGTTAGTTAACTTTACTTAACTTTTTTCCCTTGATTTCAAAGAAAGTAGCAGCTGTATAATGTATATCTGGTAACAGTTGCTTCTTTAGAGTGTTATTTTTTATATAATTTGAAAATACATGTACTACTATTAGCTTGTTTTAAAAAGATGACTATAAAACATGTCATTTTTCAATGTTGTAAGGAAAATTAATAATTCAAGTATGAGACAGCATTACAGAACTGCCAAAAATTAATAACAAACTTTAAGAGTTATAACTTTTCTTGCGATTGGGAAGATAATTATTAATTTTAATAGTTTTCCATATCGGAAAACATATTCAACGTTGAATTGCAAAATAACTATAATGTATAATATAATAAGTCAAATTTTCTACATGAAATTAGACAGCACTATAGGTATATCAAGTTAACGATTTTATATTTTCAAGATTGTAATCAGTTAGTTTAAAACTGCAGTACTTGTCAGAATATATCACAAACAACATATTCTTTGGTCAATTATATCCATGAGAGTACATAAACTTCATTCATAATTAACCTTGTATTATTAACCAAGTTTTTGCATTATTTCCTGGTGATTAAAAGTGGACTGAGTTGAAAATAGAACTACACATATTTATAAGCACCTAATAAACTCTATTTTTATAGTTTTTTCTTTTAACCAGTAAAACACAAAACAATTTTTTAAATAAAAAAAAAAAACAATCCCAATTGTAAGTCACTGCGTTTTGAAACAATAAATGCAATGAATAGAGAAAGGGCTTTAGAGCTATCATGTTACAAACCGTAATGATATTTTAGAAAATCTACTTACTCACAGAAATTTTATTCAGTGGTGAATTACTTAAGGTAATGGTATTTATTTAATCCTCAGACATTTCCTAAATTATATATCAAACATGGGCTACACGAGGTTATAGCTTGAGTAATTCTCGAAAGTTCCTACGAGAGCATCCCCATCACTCCCTTCCAAGAAGGGGGTGACGTCACAGCGTGGTGTAGCCCATGATTGCGCCCCCACCCACATCATCCCTTCCTCCCCCCCTAACCTCCACTCCTTACTCGCTGAATTTCCCGTTTAATTGCATCTTATTACTCTTCCTAACTGGTCCAGATGGAAAAATAGATTAGATTAAATAACTGTGATTGCTGTTTTGGATGGATGAGATTTTAACTCCTTATCAGAAATGCAAACGAGAGAACGTTAGGCCTTTGAGAAGCAATTATTTTGAATTTGCTAAATGCGTATTAAAGTAGTCGGTTTTGGGACTATTTGTGGTAAAACTACATAAAGTTCATATTTACAGAAGTTTTGATTCTATTTATGTTGTTAGCCTCCGAAGCTGGTAAAGAGAACCATAAGTTAAATATTTTACATACGTCCGTCTTCAGCATCCATAAATCCAACTAATTATGGACTGTCATCGCTTTAACCAATAAATTGTCATAATCAGGTCCGATTTCACACAACACAGTCGAAAAATAAAAAAAATCATACAACACATAACATGGTCAGCGTTCACCTACCGGCCGGTACGCGTTATACAGTGCACTCCTCGTTTATAAATGTTAACGTATTCGTTTATGTGTTGTATGAATTTTAAATTCTCTTTACCATGGAAACAGTGTTAGTCCAGAATTAGTTAGATTTATTGAAGATGATGAGGAGATACGTTACCTTTTTACAACTGGCTTGGATTCTAAAATTTACTAGACTATTTCCTCATCCGTTGAAATAAGCAAACCACTGGATTTTCACTTCCAAACGAATAGTGGAATAATATTTTGCAGGGAGAATTTGAAAATGTGTATGAATCAAGACTCAGCTGAGAACATCAAGTATTTGCGCAACATTTTCATCAAAGAAGAAGAGTTTTTTCTTCCGTTTGGTGACCAAAATATATTGCGTAAATAATGTTACTGTATCAAACATCGTAGATTACAGTTAAGTTTGGTTTACGCACTTCATGTGAGATTACGCCTTCAATTTCAGAAAGGCAGCTTACCAGCCGTCCCTAGATTGCGTATGTTAGCGCCTGCTTGTAAAATCCACCAACATGAGAGTGGCATTTGATTTCTGTCGTTATTTATTTCATGATATCATTTAAACGTATTTTTAGGAAGAAAAATTAAATTTTATGTAGATTTATACTATTGTTTATTGAACGCTTCTTAAGATAAAGTTTGTCGTTATTGGTAGCATTTGTTTAGAGGTTTGTAGTATTATAAAGATTTTATTTGTGATTTTACTGTTTGACAGTAAAGGAGATCACGTTATGGTACAATTAATTTGAATCAGGTGATTCAAGCATTTTTTTAATAATAAAAAATTTAAATAAAAAATAGCAAAATGGGCGTGTTAGTAATTTTATTTTGCCGTTACTTAAAAAGCGAAATATTTTTCTTTGTAACTATTGTTTTAACATGCTTTACAACTAATAGTTAAGGGAATCTTCCCTGGACATTTTTATCGAGCCATACGCCATTACTTAAAATTGTTTGAACCATCAAAATCATTGAAATGAAAACCATTTCAATGTTGTGAAATGCGATTTATGTTCTTTAAGTAATGAAAGTTAATTGCTTTAACTACACAGTACAAGACTAGGATTTCTACATAGAACAATCAACGCAATACTATTTTTACCAAAATAAAAAAATCTACGTTGAAAAACACTAGCAATAAATTTAAAAGGAAACCAAAACTAAAGTAATAATTTATAAAAAAGCAAAGTACATCTGGAGGAAAGCAGGCGGTGTGATGTATTAACGGCATGTGAAAAATGGATTCTGGAGTCATAAGGTCGGAAAAGGCAAGAAACAAAGTCGTTTGGGGAAATCAAAGCCCAGTTTGGAACAACTGCTTGGAAAACTGCGAACGTTCTGATGTGTTTTTATACCAGCCATCGGGACTAGCAGGCTGCACCTCCACTGCCCACACCACGTCCACGTATCGCAGTAACTGAAGGTTGTTAGTTTTGTTCAAAAAATGAATATTTTTATATAAAGACTAACTTTCAAATGTTAAGATTTATAAGTGTTTTATGGATCATGTTTGTAGGTCTTATTTCATTTGCAGTATGTGAGGTCGGTAGTATTTTATATAACATTGGGCTTATACAGTTATGGTGAGCTAGGATAACTGTTAGCAACAACATAGGATGCATTTGTTTTTCCTTGTCAACATATTTTTATGTAATACGGTTTTGGATTGCGAAGCTTTTAAGCCTGAAGGAATAAACCTAATTAAATAAATGAGAAAATATTTGGAGATTCAAACCATTATCAGAGCTTGTGGGCTATAATTATGAGGAAATCGCGATCTTAGCTCTATCCATAGTCCAGTTTTGCCTTCAATTCTTTTGTTCATACATTAAAGCACACTCTAACACTACCACATTATTTAGAAACGCTTTTTGCCTTAAATCCATTTTTTACAAGTACGTTTAAAAAGAGATATCTAACAATATTACACTGGGACTTTTACGTAGATGTGAGAAATAGTAGACAATCATGTATTCTATTTTTAAATTAAATGACAGTATGCAATTATTGAGTTTCTCACATAGAACTAATACATTATATATATATATTTTTTCAGCAAACAAACAAATAAAATGAAAAATACACTAAATTAAAATATCTTTGCCAAAATGTGCTTACTAAAAATACAGTCAAACTGATTTAAGATTATGATTCATTAATAAAATAAATTTATATCTTAACAGTATAGTATAATAGTAATAAAAAACCAGTCAGATTATATTCGAGAAGTTTTATTGTGTGGAATAGTTTCTCTAAATGTTTATTTCGTGTTATAGAAAATAACAAAAAAATAACACTTCGCGTCATGGAGTACAGTATTTATATTATAAAAACATAATTTATAAACGAATCCCACGTTTATATCGACTTTTATGACAAGTTAAAATAAATTAAATAATCCCAATGCAATCGAAAGCATGTTGAGGAATCAGCAAAATTATATATCCTAAATTATTTCCAAGTATTTTACTGGACTCATGAAAAAAAATCCGTTCTTTCACTTGAAGTTAAATGAGTCTCAAAGATTATGCATATATTTATTTCTAGACATAATGGTTTAACTTGTACTGTCTATGTACCAATAGTGGCTGCTACCAGAATGCGATATGACGAAGGGTAATATTATCGATCTCCGGCGGACAAAGGGCCACATGTTTGATGTGGGGGAACAACAATGCGCCCCCCTCCCCCACCTCACAGCTGATTAATTGTCGTCATCTTGCGTCACGGATTTTTATTCGTTAAAACTAACAAACAGGTTAAACAATTTGATTTAATAATATTTAATTTTGTTTTCAAATTCCCTCGTAAGATTCCTAGTCCGTCTTTAAAATCTTCAATAGCTCCATTAAAAATTATTTGAATTTTTATTATATGTTATGTTAGATCTCATATTATTCCAGGGTAGTGAAAAATAGTATGTGATCATTTTCGTCGTAAATTAAAATGACAACAATACTAGTGGTCAAGAAAGCAGAATAAGTGGATAGTTAACAACATTCATTAAACTTAGGTATGATTCTGATATCAAAAGTTAGATATTTCATAAATCATATCGGAAGTCAAATAAAAAATATAAGTTTAGAGTTAAATGTCAGTTTTAATTTCGATAAATGTCTCAGTAATTAATTTTGTATATTTTTTATAAACATATCAATTTTTAATCATACGAACTGTGTCAGTATAAGTCGGGTTATTTTATATTAAAATTCATTTCAATGGTATTTGGAGTTCATAAATGAACTGGCTAATGATTTTTTCAATCCATATGATTTTAACCAAATATAACCCATCCCATAGGATTTGTCAGATATCCGACATTGATACCTAATTAAATTATAATGGAAAATTTTAAAAATTACGTATCGTTTAGTATGTACTGACCCGAGTCTTGTGGTACTAAAAATGTCTAATCTACAAATAAATTGTATATGCTAATATTATACTTACAATTGTTCAAAATACTAAGAAATTGTATTGAATTAGTATGCTTACGATTGCGTAATATAAACTTGAAACATTCCTTATAAAAAGATAACTAATTTTGTTAACCTTTAAAATACTTTTCATATTAAATATTTCCACATCTTCTCCTCTGATTCGATTTACACAATCGCTCAAGGCCCCTGACACTGGTAAAATAACACATTTCAACATACGTTTATATTTTATACTATAGATGTCTCTATATTTGATTATTGATAAACATTTCACGCTACGTAATTTACATTGGTTAGTCTATTCTAGCAACATGTCAGGTTCAGAGATCATTTGTGATAGCTCTACCTTATACAATTTTATCATAAAAAAAGCTTTTAGTAATGAAAGTGATTTTCCATTAACAAAAGCTAACTACATTCTAAATTGCATGTAAAGTTTTTAACGGTCTTTTTAAATTTTGAGATCTATTTAGTACACCGTTTTTCCAGATCACCCATAGATACCTTTTAACATTTAGAGAATACATTTTTTACAAACCCTGATTAATTATACGATTATAAGTAAACCTATTACGCTATATCGATTGAATGTAATTTCAATGTACAGTGTGTACATGGAGTCCCCTTTCCAGACCGTAAGTCACTAATTTTAAACACAAACCCCCGCTTTTAATGATATTTTTGGATTCTCCACGTAATTTTAAGACAGCTCAACAAATTAATTTGTATTCACAACCCTAATGGTTTAGGAAAAATAGCGATTGAAAATTAGATTTCTCACATAATAATAACATAGTACAAAAATGCTTTAGTCTCTAATTTTAAGCATTTTTCGATCTTAAATTATTAGTTTTGTCATAAACCAATTATTTTTTCCATACAATTTATAATGTAGAGAAGATTATAAAAACTGAATTGTAAAGTAAAACTAATTACGTGATAATCTATATTTTATGATGAAGTATTGTAGTGATGAATTATGATCATACACTGTATTGTATGATGAAGCATTGATGAAGCAAAATGAGATACTTAGGCATTTTCATTCTTGGACAGTTTTGTTTAACGTAAAAATTGATAATGGATGTGAAATTTTTTCCATTATTTTAAGGGAAACGAAATTTCAACCGACATTATCTCATAATTCATTAGGATTGGATAAACAAAATAACTTGTATATATTAAATTATTTAGTGTTTTACATCTTATCACCATTTAGATTTTTAAATATTTGAGATCCCCTTGAAGGCTTATATGTTTCTGTAAAATAAAGAGATTACAGTAGGCCTACCGCTGATATGATTGTACACATTGCTGCAGGGTTGTAAGGTTGTCTTAAAATCGAGTGCAGAATTAAAAAAAAAAAATCATAAAAAGTGACGGTTTGTTCTTACAATTGGCGACTTCCGGTCTAGATAGGTTACTTGTGGTACACCCTGTACATTGAAATTAGTGTCAATCGATATAACGTACCCGGTACATTACAGTTTTTTTGTTAAAAAAATAATTAATTAAGTTTTAAAAGGGGTGTTCGGGTGGTTTAGGACACCCTGTGTGAATCGCTTGTATTTTAGAATGGTCATGCACATTAGCCAATATTAGTGCATGCAGCCTATTCTCTAGTGTTTTAACCTTTTTCGCTGTGAAAAATATTCTTATAATCTTGCCACTGTATATTTTCTGTGAAGCTACAGAAGCTTTGGCTTATTTCAATTAGTTGTCCTGGGAAGTTTTTTCAGTGGATATGTTCCTTAACCTTGATGCCTGAAAACATTAGTATTAAAATGAACTCTTTGCCATCCCTGCATCAATGAGTACAATCATATCAGCGGTACTGTAACCTCTTGATTTTACAGAAGCATATAAGTCATCAAGGGGATCTCACATATTTATAATATAAAAGTTGATAAGAGGTAACCCGGCAAATCATTTAATACATAACTAATAATATATTGTGAAAAGATTATAAAACTTGTATTACAAAAATTGATAATGATAAATCCATACCAGGCGTTAAAAAGTCTTGATTCGCCCTTAAAACTGTTTTATTAAAGAAGATAGACCAAGGAAACCTCGAATGTAGTTATGAGACATGAAATACTATTTAGCTCACATTTGTTGATTTTTTTACCTTCATTGAAGGCGGTCCACGAGGACTCAGGATAAAATCTTAATGTTAGTAGACCTAAAAATTGGAATATTTCAGCATTTTAAGAATATTTCAGCATTTTAAAGTACCGGGTGTTCATAAAGTCTTGCTCTGATAAAGAAATCGAATAGCATGAAAACAAATGATGGTAGAATAATGTTTTATTTACAGTTTTAACAAGTGACTTCTTAAGTTTTGTTTACATATGTTCAAACTCAATAAAATTCTATGTGTCGCCTTGGGCTGCCTTTAAATATTCTAGGCGACTTTTTCTTTTTTCCCATATTTTGGTTAATATTTAATGAGTATCAGACTGCACTGCATTTCTTATTCTCTCTCTTAGTGACTCTAAATCAAGAACTGGGTTAGAACACACTACGTCTTTGACAAACCCCCACATAAAAAAGTCCAGAGATGAGTAAAGTCTGGTGACCGAGGAGGCAATTTAGTCAGGCAATCACGCCCAATCCACCGCGACTTCAGTGATGCGCGGGCGTCAAGTTCGTTTCTTGTCACACACACTGCCCTGCCAGAAAAATATGGATACCACCTCTCGATACTTTTTACATCAGGTACAGGTGTTCTAAATGTTGGCACAACAAGTCTTTGGACAGTACCGGTAAAGGGGGACTGGGTTTCATAGAACCATAGGACACACTGTTACCTCTTCTGGATGCTAACCATTTCTGATGTGCTTTTGTACAGAATTTAAAGAAAACTGCTTTGTTGATAAACAGCTAAACAAAGGTGTTACCAACTTGATGATAAAAAAACTCGATTAAATTCTCTTCAAAAGAAGCAATGTAAGTTGCGTGTGGCTCTAATGGTTTCTGTACAGCAAAGCTATCAAATCAGGGCAAGACTTTATGAACACCCAGTATGCTTTTAATGCTAACTTTGAAAGCCTGCGATTCTCAACTGGTTATCCATTTGAGATCGGGGTCGTGTCGGTGTTCTTTACTAACCAAGACGTTTAATTTTATGCAGGAATTATGATTATTCTGACATCTAAGATTTCCTTCAAATTCTTCGTGGGTCGTTCTCCCGGGAATATAGAAAATCAATGAAAATGTGTTAAAATAGTTTTTAATTTGCTATAAGTTAAAGATTCTATTGGTCGAACTTCATTAATAAAAATATTTAAGGAATTTCAAGACTTTTTAAGCACCCGGTATTTTTTACGTAGACTTTATAGGACAGCCTACACGGTCAAGATTTAATAATATTACAAAATAAAGTTATAAGTTGTAAGATTAAAACTGATTTTATTACATAGTAACCACGATTTGTTTTTTCGTCAGCTTTAAAATATTTATTTTAAATGGTTTCCAAGCAAATGTATATTTTGTGTTAATTTAATCTAATATTAGTCAAGTTGTTTGGTTTGTTAAAAAAATCCCTTGAAAAGCAGTATTGTTAAATTTAAGTGAGTATGAACCACCTAGAACAGTATAAAAATCAGCCAAAATGAGTCATGAATGGTTTTAAAAAGTTTATTTTTTATTAATTAAATAATAAAACCACTCTGTTATTCCATATTAATTCTTCCCATCATCTAAGAAGGACACAGATCGACTGGCACAAAAATAACTAAAATTCGTTCATCTCTTTTTTTATTGAATAAAAATTTATTCTTTTATTGCAATCTGAGTAACGTGTTCCTCAGGTACGTAGGTTACAATTATGGAATTTGATATTGTTTTAAATTTGTAAAATACTTTTAAACCTTAATTTGTATTTATATAAATATGAAAAAATATATCCTCAAAGGGTATTTATTTTAAAGAAACTTTCCACAGGCCATTGATGTAATAAATATATTAATTTAAAAAAAAACTTTATAACGTAATAACACTAGAAACTTATGAATACAAACAAAGTAAGAGGTGCAAAGCAAAATAAATGTTCAATATTATCTCCTCAGGTGCATACTTCCTTGAATTGTTTGGGTGGCTTCCACATAGTCATGTGGGGACGTTAGACTTTAAATGGAGAGGAACTAATAGATATAGCATATCGAGGCACACCGTAGTACTGAGAGTTAATGAGCTATGTGAGTTAAGTATAGGATCGCATATTCATTCTTAGCAAACACTTTTGAAAGTCAAGTAAAAATAGTATGAAATTTGACTGTGTTCAACGATTTGTTCCGCTAAACCTTCCTACATTATTTACTAAAACTAAGACCTGTGATAATACATTTGAAAAATTAATAATTATAGGAAACTAATTGACACGATCATTTATCACGTTTAAAAAAAATCATTTTTAATCAAAATATTATAAAGTAGAAAAATTAAGAACAGGAAATTTCAAATATGGTAACATGAACATGGTTTGACATTAACTGTAAAGTTTTGTGAAGCGGTTTTTTTTTTACTCAATGCGGAACACTATAATGATAGAATTGATTAAATCATGTTATTTAACTATAGGGTGTCTCACGTAAGGTGTCTCAAATCGATTACAGATCAACAGTTTGTCCTACAATATTGAAATAAAACTATTGATCACCAAATTGACCCCCAAAATAATTTTAACATATGTATTTCTTCCATATCATTTGCATGTTAATTTATCAGGACATATTATGTAAGTCATTTTTCCATTGTTGCCGTACCATTAAATTAACCTGGAAGTTATACGGGCAAGAGAAATTTGTACGTTATGACTACAAAACCAAAGGAGATACGGCATTAGTTCAAATTACAAAATTGCTCAGTTCAACGAGAGCTTTAAGATGATATACAAAATGACATGTGTTTGTATTTAAAATTTTAGAGTTTAGTTTATGTTAACATTTTCAAAAATAATAAACTATGGAAATTTTAGTTTTTTTTTTAAGTGAATGTGGTCTTGGGACATATCATTGTTAAGCTTAGCTTATTTCAAACAAGCATTTTGAATCGGGAGTCATTTATGACAAAAAATAAAAGAATAACAGGGTATTCCGTAAAATATGATTTTGACTACAAAATTGAATTTGAAACCAATAAAGATAACTAAATTCTGTTTTCACCATAATGTTTGTATTGAATAGACATTTCAAACAATGTATAATGTGATATATGTTTGTATTTGAAAATTCCAAGATTCGAACCTGTGACCCCCTGTTTTTAGAACACCCTTGTATTTGTACAACCTTAAAACCATTTTTAAAATATGGATTTTAGTTGTTTGAAATGTAATGAATTTTGACATTTATAAGCAACTCAGTGTTGAATAAAACCAATTAAAGTAATGCTAAAAAATAATCGTAACGATCATGTTAATAAACTGATGTAGATTTTTTTACTCGGCTTCTTTTATTACAAATAATTGTTTTCCTAAACACAATTTTTATAAATTTTCGATCGACAGATAATTTTAAGATCAAAGCCATTGTAAAAGACTTATAATAAATTTGTGGATTTAATCACCATCCTTAGACATAGTACGATGCATGGTAATAAATCTACATTTTCTTAATGTTATTTATTGCGAGAAGTTCCGTACACAAGTCACAAACAAGACACTAATATAACTATCGAAAAAGGAAGAGTTTTTGTATTGCCTTGCATTATTTGTGAAGTTCAGATATAATTAAATTCTCTCAAGCCTTAATTTAATTTAAAATATCTCCACAATAGTTGAATCAGGTTGCCTGGTTCCACGTGGTGCACCTATTGTTTACGGTTGGAGTTAGAGAGCGTGAGCGTGAGCGTGTAAGAGATGTGAGGTATAGAGCGTGTGAGAGATGTGAGGTAGAGAGCGTGTGAGAGATGTGAGGTAGAGAGCGTGTGAGAGATGTGAGGTAGAGAGCGTGTGAGAGATGTGAGGTAGAGAGCGTGTGAGAGATGTGAGGTAGAGAGCGTGTGAGAAATGTGAGGTAGAGAGCGTGTGAGAGATGTGAGGTAGAGAGCGTGTGAGAGATGTGAGGTAGAGAGCGTGAGCGTGAGCGTGAGCGTGAGCGTGAGCGTGAGCGTGTGAGAGATGTGAGGTAGAGAGCGTGTGAGAAATGTGAGGTAGAGAGCGTGTGAGAGTTGTGAGGTAGAGAGCGTGTGAGAGATGTGAGGTAGAGAGCGTGTGAGAGATGTGAGGTACAGAGCGTGTGAGAGATGTGAGGTAGAGAGCGTGTGAGAGATGTGAGGTAGAGAGCGTGTGAGAGATGTGAGGTAGAGAGCGTGTGAGAGATGTGAGGTAGAGAGCGTGTGAGAGATGTGAGGTAGAGAGCGTGTGAGAGATGTTAGTTAGAGAGCGTGAGCGTGTGAGAGATGTGAGGTAGAGAGCCTGAGCGTGTGAGAGATGTGAGGTAGCGAGGGTGTGAGATATGTGAGGTAGAGAGCGTGAGCGTGTGAGAGATGTGAGGTAGAGAGCCTGAGCGTGTGAGAGATGTGAGGTAGAAAGCCTGAGCGTGTGAGAGATGTGAGGTAGAGAGCGTGTGAGACATGTGAGGTAGAGAGCCTGAGCGTGTGAGAGATGTGAGGTAGAGAGCGTGTGAGAGATGTGAGGTAGAGAGCGTGTGAGAGATGTGAGGTAGAGAGCCTGAGCGTGTGAGAGATGTGAGGTAGAGAGGGTGTGAGAGATGTGAGGTAGAGAGGGTGTGAGAGATGTGAGGTAGAGAGCCTGAGCGTGTGAGAGATGTGAGGTAGAGAGTTTGTGAGAGATGTGAGGTAGAGAGGGTGTGAGAGATGTGAGGTAGAGTGCGGAGGCATTGCACGAGGCACGCCGGAACGCTCCCCGGTGTTATCGATTGGCAAGCCTTGTTATGTGGACAAAAGAACATGTGTTTAATGTTGGAAAAGGCCTACAATGCCTCTGATATTTTCTCTCATGCGGGAAGCTGCTCATGTGTTTTATTAGACTGATTGTTTTTATTGTTTGAATGTTACCATACGCAAATTTGATAAGTGAGAATATTACCACGAGTACTCAACGTAATCACAATAAAATCGTACTTTTACACTACAATATCACTTTGGGTAAAAGTAATGCTAAGACCTTATTTAGAACATATATATTGTATACAGGGAAAGGTTATTAAAGTGTTTTAAAAGTGAGATCTATCTAGTCGGTAAAATACGTGACATTCTCCTCATTTCCGGGGTAATGTTTAGAAATTCTCCGGCAAATATAACAATAAGTGTCATTACAAAACTGATCTTATGTTCTATAAATGATAAAAGACACCACATTACAAATATTTAGAAGTAGGGCCTATATTACTTTTCAATCAAAATTAATGTTTCACTTGGAACTTAAACTTAATATGACAAAGAACGTGTAAAATATTTACAAAAAACCATAATAAAAATTATGTTTATTTTTATAGTGCAACGTATAATATATGTATTTTTTAACTAAAGTTAAAAAAATATATAAAAACCTTGGTATAACAGTAGGTGGAACTAAAAACCATCTTTCATTTAACAAAATTTTTAATAGTACCTCGACAAAGTGATAGTGACTTTGGTGGTATGAATTACGGGTTGTCTACAGGGATGCTGGTTAGCAGGCTGGGCCAGGCTTCAATTAAACATACCACATATCAATCTAATCCCTACTAACAATGGAATACAGATGGAGGCTGAACCCACCCACTGGGCCTTGGTGATTGCGATCAGTTAGAATATTGTACTTAGTTATTCAATGGATCACTTTATATTAGGAGAGAGCTCACTAAAAGTCTGCAAAATTTAGTCTAATTAACACATCTTTGAATGTTATTTGGTATTATCTTGCACCATGTATCTTATCTTTACAAGTGGTTTGAGAGGTTTGTGAAAACTTCCGTAAAAAGCATTTGTGGTACCCAATGCTTTTATTTTAATAAAAATGCTTCTTGTATAGCCACAAGCAGAAAAAATTGCCTACATCTTGCAGCATAAAGTCAATGTATATTTAAATTGATGATAATTTACTTTGTTGATTTTTAAACTCTACCCTTCCTAGTTCCACTGTATTTATAAATTTTACATAATTTACCTTTTTAAGTAGTCTTATTTGAAAAGAGTTTTCTATTAAATTCAATTGAGTATTAAATTTAAAAGTAAACCTGTTACAACGTATTAATAACAGAGACATCTGTTCCTTATGAAAAAAACTAATACAAAATGTTGGTACATTTAAAATTATTGGCCACATTCGGTCTCAGGAACTTTAAGCCATTGGTTAAATAACAAATTGCAAGCCTTTCAGGTTAATTGTTGATTTCCCTCCACTAAAAGCCATACGATTATAATTTTAAAATATATGGTAGTAAACATCTACATTGTTTAATATCGCGTTTTGGACTGCACCTTATATAATATTGATAGGCGCTTTACGTATTCGTACCGTTTTCTAAACTCCAAACAATGATCAGCAGTGAGACGTGATTGCGTGGTGAGACGAGATCTCACGGTGAAATCAGAGTAGACAGAGACAAGAATAGGGTAATAAGTACTTGGACACGCTCGGGCTCACACGATAGCTGCCTCATGACGACGAATCGACCACACGCTTTCAGCGCGCAGCACTACATTGACAGCCATGTTCCAGTTAAGAACTACTTATTAAATAAAACTAAACCACTTTAATGACACTATGTATAGCAAAATGTAATTATATAACAAATTATGTGTATGTCATATTCACTACTTAATGTACAATTAATTGTAGGCCTACCCCATAAAAATATCTATGACCGTTGGAGTAAGCTACAATAATGATATCATAAGTAATATCATAAAATGGCACATTATTAAACTAAATGCAATCCTGTTGCAAAATGTTGTATTAAATGATGTCTTGTTTTTAGGTTACTCGCTGGCTTAACGGTTAGCGTCTTGGACTTCGGTTCAAGAGGTCAAGTGTTCGATTCACGTGGTGTCCACAGACTTTGATGGGTTTGGACCTTTCCCTTAAAAGTGTTTAATGTACATTGTGCAATCTCTTAACAAAATGCCTATAACGTAGACATAGCAAAAACAAGTATAATAGTCACACTAAAATACAGCTTCATAAACAGGATAAATTAACCTTCATCCTCATCCTATGGTGTATATGGTGAAAATTAAAAATACCAAATTCCATTGGAAAATTCGCTGAATACCCAGTTCTGCCACGACGGGGTGTGTTTACTTAGTTAGGTTTCTATTAAAATAATTCAAAACATAGTACATGTTTGTAATAATATCATATTGTAGTTTGATGTAAAAAAGGATTAATCCTATGGTTAATGATTTCATTTTCATTTCTTCACGATGTTTTTTTCTTGTTCTCGCAATGTACAACTCGTACTTAAGTTGAACTTTTGATTTTCTAAATGAAGAGACCAGACATGATTAGTAAAAATAAACTGAGTAACTATGTAATAATGTAACTATTAATTGTAACATGAGTAGGCTGAATACATTACATACATTAATACGTCACAAATAGATAGGGTTTTGAAATTTACAAGGCAATTATTAAATTACATTACATATTAAATTAATTACAAAATTATTTATTGTGCCCCAACAAAATGGAACTAATTTTATCGTCATATAAGTTAAATACAACATTAAATAATTACATTACATTTACTCAATAACTACATTGAATAACTCAAGGAAGAAAGTTCGTTCGGCTAAGTGAGATCTTTGAATTATTTAAACATGAATATGAATAAGGTCGATTCTTAACACCAATGTTGATGATTCCTAATTACCCCCCCCCCCCTCAAAAACATATTATTAACCATATATAAATAAATATGCTAAACACTTTAACTCTAAATTTCTTAAGACATCCAAAATTTAAAAAATAGGGTGTTTAAAAAATTACGTATACAATTGGAAAACTCATATGAATTAATTGAGAGAAATTTCATTGGTGATTGTAATGAGAGTTTGTGGTAAAACTAAGAGGCACTAATAGTTGGTTAAATCACACCCACTCGGAGCCTTAGACGTTCTAGATTTGCTAGAAATGATATTTTATCTAACAGTGATCTTGTTTAAAAATCAGCATTCAATGGAAGCATAAATTTAAAGATATCTCTTCTTATCGATTAATTGTTTTATTACGTAGATTTTGATATCCACTTCTAAGACCTGTGAAGCTGCTTCAAGCCACCAAGACGATCAAGTTTACTTCAGTTAATACCAAAGCCTTTTAACTAATTACATTTTGATCTTGAACAGCATTTTGTTATTTATAAAATAAAAATTGTTATTTTTTTTAATTTCCTATTATGGGCTGTTAGTAATAGTCTGTTTCTGTTAGTATTCCACTTTCTGTTAAGAATTTTACATTATTTTTATTAGCAAAGATGATCCTTTATTCTCAAAGATTAGAAAAAATCTCAGAAAATCACAACTGGATGTTTATGAAATAAAACTTTTCAACATTTCCCAACATTTTCAAAAAATTCCCCGCATATATTTTAATATATTTGTATGTTTATTAGTGAACAAGTGCTAGTCTGGATTATCTAGACTTAAGTATAATCAACAGTAATATTTCTACCTTAGTTTAAATCGGCGGTTTAGATAGTTCGCAATAGTCTGTGAATTATACATTATTAATATGCATGTTGCCAGTTAATATTCAGATTTTATAGGGTGAAAACCTTTACATGTAAAACAATATATTGTACATTTCTTAAATTCAGAATCTTCATGATGAAATGTATTATAAAATCACAAAACGTTAAGGTACTGAGTATATATATATATATGTTACCTAGTTGTTTTACATGAATTTTAACAAAATCGTTGTCGAACGGTTTAAAATAAATACAAAATCAAATTGTCAAGCAGTCACCGTAGCTTGTATTCAATGTAACATAACACAAATGGGTGATGGGCATCCTATATTGGAAACCTACCTGCGTATACAATATCAGATCGTTCTAATTGGAAGAGTTGGTTTCCTGTATCTGGACTTCGTTAAGCGTTCCCCATCATCTCTATAAAAGGTTTTGTTACTCCAACCAACCCACATCGAATATAAGCTTGACATCATAATGTGATATATTAAAAATACAATTATCTTGAGACTTTTGAATTTTTAATTATTTAAATTTAGATACAACAAACTCGATTTAAAACACTTAACTGTATTAGGTGCTGGCTATCACTCGGTTCCGATAGGCATTGGTCGAAGATCGAACGCAGCGCCGTTTCGTTCGGGGTTCGAAGCGGTGCTATTTTAGACGTAAACATCCGCTGCTCCAAGCAGGTTTGAAAGCCACCAGATTGGCTCCTAGACGATTAACACCGCTATTTTGTTTTTATCTTAAAACCAGAACCGAACTAGAACGTGCAAAACACACTGTCGACTTGAATAAATGTTTGTGCTTCAGGTAAAAAATGCCTTCCTCCATTCTCACCAAACTCATTCTTCGCCTATACGCCTGGTTGTTACCGTTTGACTGTAAATTCGCGGAGTTTTCAATTTGAGACATTTGAGTTTTGCGTTGAGAGGATTGCAGATAAGACATTACAAAAATGTTTGTGCTCAGTTACGCATAAAACGAGTTGCATAAGTATATATTTTGCGACTTGTCTTATGGAAATATTTATTCAATACTTGTGAAAAACTTGTTATTTGAATAAGCTTAGTATCCTTTACTTCCAAACTCAAAACATGTGTTTAATCCTAAGGTAGTAATGAATTAAAACTATTTGATACACTGTTAATAAATCTTTGAGAAGGTTTTGAGGAATTTAAACTTTGGTATTAGATAAAAGTAATATAATCAAGTTTTGAATTGTAATTGTATGTGTATCTTACGATTTCGACTTCACGCCTGTGACACAGATGTTTTGTGTGTGTTTATTTTATAATACAAATTGTTTGTGACTAAATATATTTTTATTTAGTTTTATTGTATTTAGCTTTTTAGAGTTGAGCTGAATTATTCAGAAATTGCACTTCTCTTTATGTGTTTTAGGGGGAATTTCAAATTCTATTTTAATCACTGTAGAATAGCTCCAAGATTGACATAAGCCTATTATTATCCAATAACAATATGAAAATGGGAGCTTCAGAACTTATGTGTTGATTAAGAGATAAAATCCTAAAACTAGTGTTTTTCAACATGGTTTGAAGAATAACACGAAAACAATGCTTTCTAGCAAAATTATTTATGCAACCATTTTGTGTACATTACATTTTCTTTGCATCAGATATTGTTTCATGTTGATTTATGCTATTTTTAGCCATCAACAGGCAAATATAGCTTCAACTTCTTGCTAAATACTTTTTTAAATGCTTCTTACTTCAGTTTTCATCAAACCACTAAGCACAATAAGATGAATTGTATCGATTGGACCGTCGTTTGTAGGTACTTAAACTCAATGAAATTAAAGTGAAAAATTTAAAATTGATTGGTGTAACCACTGATTCATAATTTTACTGTTAAGGGTGTAAAAAATCCCCTCTCCTACAATTAATTTTTTTCTTCCGTTTTGTTCGAGTTCTATCTTCCATTTCACTCGTGGCAAGGGCCAAATAAAATCATCGTATGATTTAGTAACAACCAACATAAATTTGGTAAATATCTGTTATGGACATGTAGAAAATTAGTTAGGGACGGCCATGCATCTAAAACATAGATAAAAAAATAATCGTAGTTCTCAATCACATATGATAACAATGTTTTGAGGTTAGAAGCTTAAACCAACCTGAATCGACATGGAACACTTAGTTGATGTTCGAAGATCGGAATTTATATTACAACACTGCTTTTGTGTAATGCCGGGCTTTCATTGGTCTAGAATTTTAATGCTAAATAAACATTTAAGACATCATTAAGCAACTAGTTTGAATTTAATTTAATAATGTAACTCTTTATGATATAACTTACAATATCTTTATTGGTGCTTATTTCTATGGTCGTAGATAGAAAAAATATCAATACTGTTTACAACTATCCTTCAAAAGAAAATTTTGTTTAAAAATTACATGTTTAATTTTAAAAATATAATTAAAGCCTATATAAAGAAAACGCAATAAAAACTAAATTCAAATACACTTTATTATAAAACACAATTTAAACAAAATTATTAATTAGTTTATCACATAAAAAACTTGCTTATATCCTTGCTAATAATTGAACCGATAGGGTTTAGTCGGTGAAGGTTGATAGAGCCAGGAGGATAAATCTGGGAGATTGACCGGTAGCTGGACAACAAGAGGCAGAGAGAGATGGAGGGCCAGTCAGTTCCAACCGTGGCGTAGATCTGTTTTGGGAAATCATCTCACCCCCTCCAGGGAAGCTGCAAGGCCTAACAATGCCACTTCCAGCACGGACTTTGAAGTAACTGGTCATTCCGAAAAATTTGAAACTTATTAATTCCCTTCACGACGTTTGGAAGCTGCTCACCCTTACTGGTTGTTTTCTTGACATAAAATAATTATTTGTGTAAAGGCCTTAAAACTTTCCAAATGTTTGGAAATTGAAAGAAACAAAACTATACTTCTTTACATTAAAATAGCTTGTCTTAAAATGGATTATTTATTAAAAAAAAAGGTTGTCCAAATGTAACAAGCAGGAACATTGGCAACAGGGTGGTCAAGTCAAGGCAACCACTATTGTTATCTCAAAATCTAGACAGTAGAAATTTTCCTTTAAATATTCTAGTTTACGAGATACCACGTAAACCATTAATAAATCTATCAATATATTATAAATGAAACGAAATTGAAGCATCATTAATATAACTTAATAACTAAAAAGTAGCTGTAATTAACAATTAAATTAATAAAAATTACTATATATAACATAATGACTCTACGAGAACAAAATATTGAACGGATGGATTTAAACAGCCAAAATTAGCAACTTTTGAGGTAGATCAAAGTACAGATGGTACAAAGTTATATACAATAGGCCTACCCATTAATTAGATTAGTTCTTTTTTAAATAAACAGTACAGTTTTATGATGGGAGGTTTGAACGAATATTTCCTCAGCTAGGCAAAGAGACTATATAACACACCTTGATTAGAAAAATCTTGGATTGTGAGGGATAACAAGTTTCTATTTAATTTTCTTAAAACCTTTTTTTTAAACGAAATAACAAGGTATTTTTTGTAATAATGACAGTTTATTTCCTAAAAAATGTGATTAACTTTTGAATGAGGTAATTTTTACAGCGTGTTACCTGTTTTAAGTTCAATTAACATTATAGAAAATCAAAGCGAGTAGTTTACAATTTATATTAAAAAAAATACATAAACCATCTCTGTAGCTAAACAGTATGTAATGATTGTTTTCCAGCTAAATTTTATGGATATTCTATTGTTTTTCTTGCACAAATTAAGTAAAAATCATTCATATCCAAATTAGTTCAACAAATAGTGTTAGGTATTGTATAGGCCCTCAGATTATTTATTTTCTAGATTCAGTTCTGCCATTTAAATGTTCGACAGGTTCAATGTTTTATTTATAGACATGTTTCAAGAAGTGGACACAGTGTTTTTATTGGGCGATTTGAATATTGATATGCTCGATAAAAAGACGGCGTAGACATGGGATATAACTCTTCAATCGATTTTTCTGGATAACATTCAAGGAGCCCGCACGAATTACTCGGGCTCTGTGAAGTACTTAAGTACTTTTCAATAATTGTGGTTTTAAATATATGTTTCGTAAAAAAAGTAAATGGATGTTCAAGAGTTTATCGTTGACAAGTATTATTTTGAAATGCAAATAATGAAAATGTGTAAGGACAATTGGTGCATAAATATTATCGATTTATTTAAAATAGTTTAAAGGTTAAATGTTATACCGGGTGTCCTATCCCACTCGTATACCCCTATTAAGATTTACATAATTCACAAAAACAAATCGTGACATTATATTTAAACGCGTTATGCTCTATCGGTTGGCTCTAATTTCAGTGCACAGTATGTTCCAGAAGAAACCTATCCAGACTCGACTTCACTAATTTGTATAGAAAACCCTCTAATATACAGGGTGTCCCGGAACTCTCTGGAACCCTTTTGTATATTTGTTCCTTGCATCGAGACAAGAAAAAAAAACATCATACAAATAGGGGTCTAAAATCCATCGTTTAGCCGCTATCCGCCATTTCGCTTTTTTCACGTAATAAATTATATTTCCGTAACGGATGGTTGTATTCAGTTCATATTTGGTATGAATCTTTATCATACTAATATACAAATTCAGGAAAAAATTAATTTTTTCGACTGTGTATTTTCAAAATGGCGGCCATTTTTAATTTTCAAACTCAAATATCTCAAATTCGGTAAATTTCAAAAAAATTTTACTTCGTACAAAAAAGTTGCCAAACTTAATTATCTAACCAACAGTACCAATTTTGCAAGGATCTGATAACAAATAACGGAGTTATTGCGATTTTTCTGTGAAAATGGCCGTAATTTGCATTAATTGTAATGCAAAATCGATGTTTTTTGGAGAAAAATCATCGATTTTGCATGTTTCATGCAAAAATCATGCAAAAATTTTTTGCATGTTATTCTTATGAGAAAATCTAAATTTGAATTGCCATGATCTCCTAAGAAATATTTATAATTATTATGAGTAAAAATTAAACTGTGAAATTGTCATAAAATTGCTTGTAGATCAAAAAATATCATAAAAATTGGATGTTTATATTTAAAATTAGTTGCACATGGTAAGAAAACCTGACTTCTGGTACACCCTGTACATTGAAAATAATCTCAAAATATAGAGCGTAACCGGCTTACATATCATGGTACAATTGTTTTTGATAAAAAACAAATTTTAAAATTAAAAGGGCTGTATTAGTGGTCTTGGGCAACCGGTATCATATTGCTGACACTATTTCTTATGAGTTATTTAAATTACTATGGTAAATGACACCACATTTGTACCACGGTTTTATTTGCATAGAATTTCAAAATGTTTATTCATTTAAATTATCAGTAGTTTTGTTTGTTTGGGAAATATGTTTGTATTTGACAAAATCTTTAACATCTGAGATTTTTAAATCGAATGACATATCCTTGGAGTGCTGAAACGTACGTCTCTTAGGAACTGAACGTATCTAATCCCATCTATCTTTCCTCATCCTTAGGAAGTGTTGAAGTATTTTACATTTTTTCCCTTACAGCATTAGTATTTACATACATTATAGTTAAATATATATAACAATTTTTGTTGGTACAAATTGAATTTTTGTATATGTGAGTAAGAAAAATTAAGCAGTAAACAATACCAATGAGATTTTTTTGTATCTTGAAAATAGTATATAACCCAAACAGTAAAATATTATTTTATACGCTTAGTTACTTAGACTTTGTGAACAATTTCTATTTTAAATGCTTGCTTTGTTTCAGGTAAAACTGTTGAAAGTCTTCAAGGGAAAATTGTGCGTACATAGTTTGATATAGTATTAATCTTTAGATGGTTTGGGTTTTGTATTTTTTTTACTTTTAATACACACTGTGTGTTTGGTCATACAATTTAGGATTAAAAACCTACTTTAATAGTATAAAGTTGATTTATTTTTTCTATCTAAAATTGTATTCTTTACAAATTTATATATGTAATACAAACGAAAGCCTGAATCAATTTCTAACATTATAGACTTAGTACGTCCATTCATTGTATGAGTTTTAAATAATTTATTAGTATAGGCAGCTGTATAGGAGATATATAAACACCAAAAATAAAACGGATAAAAGTTTGAAAATTGTATTTTTTCTATTGTTTAGTTTTATTTCTGTGCTCTAGATATCGAGTACAACGAACAAACTTAAAACATCAGCTTTAGATCTAGTGTTTGTTAAATTTCACGTCGCATCGGCCAATAGCATCAGGAACTAAGTTTACCAGACCTGTTTGAAAATACATTATATAGATACGTCGTTACCGAGTTATAGTCGGAGATCGGAACGTAGTAGGCCTACGGAGGGGCAATGTACGGGAAGGGGTGGTGGTGGGGTGGGTGGGGGTGGGGCATGCGCCGTGGGCTGTGGTTGGCAACGTGGTGAGGGGATGTCAGTCGTGTCCGGGCTCTGGTCGCGTCCGTGCATCCACCCCCTCAGTTTCCCTGTCCACGTGTTACGGTAGTACACGGTACATGGTACACGCTTAGCAGTGTAGTGATGCAGTGATGGTGGCAGTGGTGTGTGGCACTAGTCACTAGTGATGTGTTGTGATGTACGATGTCCCATCACCGTACGTGTACGTACCTCAGCCGTTCACTACCTCAAATGGGATACTAACACAAATCGACCCATTTTATTTTATTACTTAACTCGATCGATCACAAGATAGTTTTACCTAGATTAAGATTAAGATATTCTTAACGATTGGCAGTGCACGTAGATTTAGTTCTGGCATACTTGTTTTTTTTACTATAATTTTGATTATTCGTTATTTTTATGGTGATTTAACTAAGACCCTGTGTTAGAGTTAGATTTCGATTTGAATTAACCAAAATAATAACACATGACATCACCTGAATAAGATGCAAAAATTTTAATCAATACGAAATCCATCAAATAAATATCAGAGCATTATCATACTAATATTTTACATGGTTAGTTTTAACACAAATAGGGAGTCGAATATTTTCAAAACATAACCTATAAAAAGACAGAAACGTTTTAACTCACATTTGTACCGGTCCATATTGATTCCATAAAAAAGAAATAGAGTGTTATAACAGGATTACAATTTTTATATTAAAATAAAAATATAATAGATATCGGAGTCGGTGTGGCGGGCTGTGGTCTAGAAGAGATCCATTTTCAAGGGCGATATCAGGAGCCTCCGCCACTCTCATTACATCCCGGCGTTTCCGCATTTTCCCTTTTTGCTTTGAAATACCTGTCTTTGTTTCACGAAATAAATTCCCAACACCCGCTTTACGTCTGTGTTTCTATCGTGGCTACGAGCCTGGATTTCCAAACCAGCTAAACATTTGCGTTGAAAATGTTTCCCACCATCGTTTGTTTAGTATGCAGTTTGAATTAGTTTATATTTTGACATATATTCGGTTTTTTTATTTTGACTGAAATAGTTCCACAGGGAGAGCCCATTGTGAGTCCCGGTGGTAAACTATTTTAGTTTGCAAATTATTTATTTTTTTCTTTCAATGGTGTTATTTCTATAACAATATTAATTTATCTCGCACAATCACAAGTATGATGTATCTGATTTTACCATTATATGAAAAATCCGTCAATCTACATATGAAACAAATTATCTTAAAACGAGTGGTAAAATAAATTTTCTTAAAATATTATTTTATACGTTTATTTTAATTCTTATAACAATCTGCATAAAAGAAGTTAACCTGACAAAGTAGGCTGTAAACTATGAAGAATCTTACTGTAAAAAAGCATAAAAAAGCATAGCATATTAGTCTAGAATAATATAAAAAAATCTAAAGATTAAATTATAATTCGAATAATTTGGCGATATACACTTTTTTTACTGAAACTATTTCTTTTTGTGAAAAGTTTATTTTCCATTTTATGTCCTCATAACTACGTATTAATATAAGATTAAAGGCCTGTTAATTTCGTTTAATTTGACACAAAACGACGTAATTTTCTGATCCCTTTTTGCAGTTAACTTTTCTTGTCGTTACAGCTATTATAATCTAACGTAATTTAAACATTATAATATTTAGGTTTTACTGGTACCGTTAGAGAAAGTTTACCGACAGGAAAGTTGTCATCCAGAAGGCCTCCCGTACTTTTCAATACTTAATGTTATTGGAAATTGAAATCTGCAAAATGAAGCCAGATACTTAAATTACTTCTCCTTACATTTTCTTGCATCGCAGTTAAAAGGAATTAGTTGCAATTAAAGTTTTAATTTTGGAAGATTGTATAAATTAAGTTACAAATTAGAAGATTTTTCTTTTACAATCAGATAAAAAAATGAATTGTTCAGCGTGTCAGCCGGCGGAACGGCTCAACATAGTCGAAGAATACACATACAAGTCCAAGCTTACACATGGGTGTACCTTTAAGATAGTATGTAAAATAATTTTGTACTCCTATATAATAATTTTTAATTATTATAAAAAATTTAAAAAATTAAGATTGCAGTTTTATTTAATTATTAAAGGCCCTCACTTAAAACCAGAACATTAAATACTGTGTTAAACAAATATTTAAAAAAGACCATTTTACTCGGTTGAATTAGTGATAAAATAATATATGAATAAAACTTTAAAAAAAATCTTTAGGTTATTAATCAAAGTCAGTGTAGCTTTACTGCAGTTTACGCTGATAGGATAAGGAAACTCGTTTTCTTTCATGTTCCATGCTTTGTTGTATTTTTTCATATCCTCTGCTAATGGAGAAGGTGTTTTAAAAACGTAACACAATTAGGTTGGGTAAATTTTGTTTTTATTTTAATTGAGTATTTACAAATAATTTTAGTGCGTCAATGGTCCCGGTACTTTCAATATAATATAATTATAAAACAATTAAATAAAGGAAAGTATTCTATTTTTTTTTTTAACTTAGCGATTAATTTGACAATTAGAGCTTTACAAATTGTAATCGTATTATTTGGTCATAAAATCTTTACTCAGATATAGTACAAAATTTAGGTTACTTTAATGAACGGTTAATGATTAAATTACTAAGTAATTGGATCAAACCTGGTACACAACTAAATACGTAATTAGCTACATAAAGTATTGTACATAATTACAGTATTGTAATCGAAAGAATATTACATTTTTTAATATTTATAATAATCAAGAATTATCAAGATGACGTAAGATTACCTAGAGGCATGTTTATGATTTTGTAATATTAAGAAAATTTGATAGACACCCAAAATGAAAAAAATTGCAAGTATTATTTTATTATATATAAGATTGGAAGAATATCGAGTCTCAAATTGATGTGAGATCTGAAAAGTCTGCAATTATCATTAATAATACTTATGTTCTTACGAACTTGAGTTAATTTTGAATCTCTCAATATATCATAAGCCCACCCTTTAGGTTTAAAGCTTTAGTAGGGTAACTAATATTTATTGATATTTATACGGAAAAAATTATTTTACCAAATAATGGCAGTGAATTTTTCAAATAAAAACAAAAAACTTTAGTTACTATAAACCCCCTTAAAATAGATTCAAATAACTATTCATTTTCTTATTTTAAAAAATCGTTGCAAAATGTTACTCAATAACGCAGTATATAATTAAATATATCAAAAACAATTGAGTTACTATTAGTTTAATAGTGGTTTACTATCACATCAGTATGTAGTCGACAATGTGCTATTTTTATCGGAACCCATTAAAGTAAGTAAAATGGAAAGGGAATCGCAAGTCCCCGCGCATGGTCTGATAACATTATTTATGCACCTTCGTGCCCCCAGTCCTACCAGTCCTAACTATTTTACCCTTTACCAGAGGTTGTTTTTTTTTTTTTTTTTTTTTTTTTTTTTTTTTTTTTTTTTACATTTAAGAGACAATGATTTTACGTGTTTTGATAAATAACTGTGATACAACTAAAATTATAGCTACTACATCTTCCTACCCAATATAAAAATTAAAAAATAATACATTTGTAAGTAAACCACATGTAAACAATTTAATTTTAACAAAGCACCAATATATTAACACTTTAATACATAATTATAATGTATAGGAATCAAATACATAAATATTTTTGGCATTGAAATTGAAGAATAGTGTATTAATATTTAGAGTAGATAGACATATTAAACTACTATACAATAAATGATAGTTTTTATGATAGTTAAATTTGTAACAAAAAAACAAAACATTGTTAAATTTTACGAATGTTATGTTTTATAATAACTGTAAATTATTATGTATTGTAGACCAATACTCTACCACTATGAATTTGAATAATTTCTTAAATAAGCAAATATAAGCTTGATTATTCATATGTGTATGACATAAATTCACTTGCAAACTTTAAATTTGCGATGCAAACAAAAGTATAATACATTGTAACGGTTCCTTATTTTTACTTCTTAATTTAATCTACCTTGGTTATAACAAGGAAATAGACAGACAAAACACTCATGTAATGTAAATTTGTTTTCATAAGCATCGAAACGCTAATAAAGTATCAATTTAAATAGATATAACGTTAATTATAATGATACATTTGTCATTTAAACTATATTTAACTCAAGGTTTTTTTAACTAGTTTGTAAACAAACTTAAATAGTATTCATTGTCGATTTTGAAAACTTAAGTCTTATTACACCCCAATCCATTGCCGTAGTTAAATAATTGATACCGGTATTAGAGATTATAATTATAATCATAATTAGAGAAGTAAATATTTTGAAAAAAACGTAGGTATACATTTTTCTTGAATTTTTGATCAAAATAATTGTAAACTGGAATAGATTTTAATAATATAAGGTCTTAAACATACTTCTATTCAGAAGAGAAAGAATTAAACTTTCTCAGTAAACTTTAACAGTATGTAGATTAACAAACTCTATAACTTTAAAGATTTTGAGTACACTTTACATCAATTTTGTTCGTAGTTTTTACTACTCTATTTTACAGTTCTGGCTTTCTAGATATATCTTATATAGCACTAGTTGAAGATATTATAATGTTTTATGAAATTATGCAGATTTAAACTGAAAATGATACAATATTTAAATACAATGTTTATATCGGCAGTGATCACGTCATTTTCACTATTATACTTATCAAATATAATAAAGAAACTAATGGTTATTATAAAAATATAACACGGATTAAAATACATTTATATTAACAAATAAAAAATAAAAGTGATCTATCAAAATGATATATCACAAGTATATTTTAACAAAACACCAATAAACAAACTGTCTTTCATCAACACTGCTAAATATGTTGTAACGAAATGATATAATAACATAAATTATTATTACTTAATTAGAATTTTAATTTGGTTTGTAGAGCATTATATGAAGTCCTTAATGTAATAGACCTATAAGTACTTATCTATTCTAAATTCTCCTTATACGTAAATAAACACTTTAAATTATTTACAATTAAATTTCCGCTTTCTTTTCTGTTCCTTATAGTTTTTTTTTTTTTTTTTTTTTTTTTTTTTTTAATTATAAGTATCTTTGTCTTGAAGAAAATGATTCAAAGATTTGAAAACTGTTAATTATGAGATATAGTTTGATGGAGTAAAAACATCTTTATTGTCACTAAATAAGATTATAATTATTATGATGCACATTTTTAATATGAATTGGAATTATTTCAATTGTGTATCAAGGAAAATGGTATAAATATTTGTTCTTAATTTCCTACAATCAAAAATTCTTATCTACAAATGTAAACAATCGCATTTAAAATATCAACAACAAAAAATATAATAATAAACGTATTAAATCGAAAAATTATGTATTTAATGTATTACGTAGAATTAGAGCATAGAATAATATTATTACATTTGGTTACTATACAATAAAACGACTAAATTTGATTATCTATGTATTACTATGTATGTTTTAGTTAAAATTAATCTTAATACTAATCTTGGTTTGGAATGAGTATTAATAAAAACAGTCCCTCTATTGAAACCCTTTTGAAAACAATAGTTGAAATTAAACATTTCAGTTCGTTTAACTATTAAACTGATTTAAGAAAGAACATACATCATCGTATGTTTCTTCTATTATACTACTTTACAGTATAGTACAAATATTCAAATCAATAAAATTATTAAGAAATTTAATATTCAATGCCAAACTGACCGAGAAATTGTGTTTTTTATCAGTAAAAACATAAAGAACCAGGCGGTGGATTTTCACAGCCCTTGAAAAAGAAATGATTATTAATTAACCGCCAAATTCTCCTGAGCACGTGGAGTTTCCTAAAATGTAAAATTATACGGCACTAATCATATTTAAGTTCATTAGAACTTTAAGATGATCCGGTTGAACTGGATCCGGTACAACGAAAGGAGACCTTAAGAGTCAACTTCACCTTTAGGCCAGTAGCCCATTGTTAAGTAGTCGGCAATGTTAACCATACGGCTTTTGATGCAAAACATGGTATTATATTCTCCTCTTTTGGACGCCGTTTTTAACCGATTTTCTTTAAACTTGGTAAGTGTTTAGTTGACTAGTTATATTAGGCCCCTCATACTTCGAAATTTTGAAAATTCAGCAAATACTACTCTCTGTGACGTCGCAAAGTAACTCGATTTTCTATAGTATTATTTGTGAAATTTTCAAAATTTCGAGGTATTAGGGGCCTAATATAACTGTTCAACTAAACACTTACCAAGTTAAAAAATCGGTTAAAAACGGCGTCCGAAACAGCGGGAAAATACCATGTTTTGCATTAAAACCCGCATGGTTAACATTGCCGACTGCGCAACAATGGGCTACTGACCCAAGGGTGAAGATAACTCTTACGGTGACCTCTCGCAGGCAGCCAGGCACTGATGAAGACGCGGCGGAGGCGGCGGCGGCGGCGGCGGCGGAGGCGGTGGCGTTAGTGGTGAGCGGCGATGACGGTTGGCGTGTCTCTATCGCGTGCCACCCTCTGTCTGTTTGTCTGTCCGTGTGTTGTTTTGTAAACATGATAAATAGAGAGGACACTGTGATGTATAACGTTTGTCATATTCGCGATACGAGATTGTCCTGAGAAATGGCTTTTTCTGGTCTAAAACTCAAAATATTGCGTGAATCCTGACAGCAACATAGTCAGGGACGTGATTGACTCAAATTTACGATTCGTGTGCTGTATAATGTTGTTTCGATTTTGTTATTTAAGTTCCACAACTCAGATTAAAATCAAACAAAAGTAGAGTTCAGGATTTTTGATGCGCTTTCAGATAACTTTAAAAGAGAATGATAAAAATTAGTAGTTTCATAATGAAATAAAATTACCTTATCCAATCACTGGTTATCAAAAGACAATGTGTTTCGTTCCTTAGAACTTCTTCAGGTCTATAGTATGCAACTGAACTAGTTTGTGATAAGAGTGAGGTGCTGGCCAGCCCAAGTTCAATTTTAATCAGTTTTATTCTGTTTTACTAATTTTATCACTATGACAACTTTTAGTTTTAGTGACTGGAACAACCTTTTATTGAATCATTTGACAAACCACAATGTAATAATACATTGGATTATGTGATAGTTGCATACTATAGACCTGAAGAAATTCTAAGGAACGAAACATGTTGTCTTTTGAAAACCAGTGATTGGATAAGGTAATTTTATTTCATTATAATATATTCCAATCCAGAGTCACAATGAATAGGCTACTATAGAAGTTTCATTTTCTATGTTCTGCTGTAAATGGGAATAAGAATCACTGACCACAAAGAACATGTGTTTATTTAAAATTAATTCCGTGTGAAAAGCAAATTTTGAAAAGAACAACGAAAACCTTAAACACAATTTTTTATCACATAAAAGTACCCTGAATATTGTTTTATATAAATTAATCTTGACTAATACTTGCAATGTCAATTGTTTGTAAATAAGAAATATAAATAAAAAATAACTTTTACGAAGGACAAAGCCATCAGGAAATTGGACATTCTGTTACCTGGAATAATGATTAAGTCAGGTCATGGGTCTTCCATTAGTTCATGAACCACCAAAGTGTCTATAAAACTCGTGATTTGAAATAGGATTCAAACTACCTGTAAGCATTTTCTTTATATTAAATAAAACCAGATTCCTTTCCACAGATAAATTTGAGGGTATTCGATAAAGTAACTTTTCTGGAACATTTACAAATTGTATTATTTACGGATATTCTTCTTTTCGTCTAAATTTCAAACTCTCATTATGATTTAGTAAAATAACCGTATTTTTAATAAGCCTCCCTCTGAGAAAATTTTGACTGATAGGAATACAATATAAAAGATGCTGTGGAGTATGTTGTTATGAACCAAATTTATTATGGTCTAGTAAATAAGTAGGACAAGATTCCAGCATTAAGATCAGTGAGGTTCTAAGCTATTTAGGAGGTAAGATCAGCGAAGGAATGAGGTTATTTAAGTATAAAGGATAATGAAAAATGACTTACAGACTAAGGCCAGTTAGGCATTAAGTCATACAAGTAACCACTGTAAGTTTATTTATAAAGTAGGGTAATATAAAGACTGAGGTCAGTTGGGCATTTAAGATACATAACTTAGGTCATTTGGCCAGTTGGGTCATGGATCGAAAGAACATGCTGGTCGGAAGAGACAAGGACATGCAGGGCAGTAAAGATGGTGTGGCCGTTTATCTTATGTTAGAGAGACGATCCTTTCTCAGTAAATACGTAATGTCCTCCTTAGTGGCGAGAGGGGGCGTTACTTGTGTAAATTCACCGACACCCTCTGAATCGTAACGGCCTTCTCGCAGGTCACTAAAACTTTATCTCGAACGATAACGTGGCTACTCTATCTGCCTTTTCATTTGGAAAGTAAAAGGGTTTTACTACAAATCAGAGAAAGGAGGCGTAGAAGTAGGGGTGTGTAGTGTGTTAGATTTAGTTCTGCAAGCTTAGCTATTAACTAAGCAGATAATTAAAACGTAATTAATAATACTTGACTGTTTAGTGCGCATCTTACTATGATAGGATTTGTGATTTTTTATATTGAAACATGTTAGAACGCAGTTTAAAAACTGTACGATAAGTTACGGATAACATTTGTTTTGGTACATAAAAAAATGATAGTCTGAGGTTTTATTGTCATATTTATACAGTACAGCTCAGTCTTCTCTGTTTAAATTCCGAATTGTTATGATTCTCTGGGGGATACACGACGGGAAACAAGCTTTTTGTTGGATGGTGTTTCATGTTTAACATATATATTATTAATCTCTTTGTGTAATATCTTGAATTCTATCATATAAATAACTGAAAAATAAGTATGGCATTTATTTATAATTTACAACGTATGTTTATTCTTCAAATTATGCCTTTATAATGGTAAAAGGTTAAACATTTTCCCGATATAACTATTTTTATTAGTGTTAAAATATAATATGAACAATTACACAATTAACAAATAAAATAATTAAAGAATTTTCTTGACGACAATAAATACTTTGCACTTCTCTCTATAACATAATCGTGCACATGTTTGATTATAACATTTTTTAAATGATCATTTATAATCAAATTTTATTAAAATTAACATTCTACAAGGATTAAAATCCACAAGGACAACAATTAAACATTATTTGTACATAATTATAATATTTCAACACCCAATAACCATTATTCATGTTCACCCACCTCGGAATAATGAATATTTTATTAATATTAATAAATAATACACTTATTTTAAATTGGTTTATCTGACCTTTAGTCAAGTGAAGCACAAACTGTCTTGATCCTTATATTTCTTGCTAATTACATGAATTTTATGTTATGTCGTTTTGTTCTCTATGTTTACTACGCATATTTTACTGTTGATTTAAAAAGGCGGAAGCCCCAAATATGCGTATTTTTTCCATATCACTTTTTTCAAATTAACTATGAGATTAAGATCATTATATTATAAAGGGAAAAATCAAGTAGGCTATTAATAACTTTAAAATCATAGAGAGTGTTTTAAGATTTTGACCGCAAGGGGAGTGACCAAAATTGTAGAGAGTGATGTTGGTTGAAATTTAATAAAATTAAATGTCTGTACTAGTCAACGGCACAAGAGATCCAGTTTAAGTATGAAGTAAATTTTGTAATTTTTAACAAAACAACATACAATTTACGTTTATGATAAAAGGAATGGAGTTCCAACCAGAAATTCAGTAACAATAAAATATGAAATATAAAGTTCATTGTAATACAGTTAGTATTATTATGTTAAACTCTATCTAAAAGGTTGAATAGTTAATAGTTATTGTTTTTTTTTTTTTTTTTTTTTTTTTTTTTTTTTTTTTTTTTTTTGATAAAATGATTTCAAAATAACCTTTTGAAGTTCACATTCCCGACACAGTCAGTGTCTGATGTTTTATTCTGCTTGAATGAGCCTTCAGTTTGCTGAATTTCCAAACTTGATTCAAGATTATATTATTACTTCTTGTGAGAAGGTAAAAAAATCAACGCAACTGTAGTCAAATACTGTTTTGATATAATTCTAGACTTGTGAATGAATAGCGTAGCAGCATATGTAACTTGTAGAGTTCCACACACATACATACACGAAGCGAGTAAAACAAACATTTTCCTACACAGAAAGACTTAGAATGGAGAAATTTTATACTTCGTTAAGCAAAAACAACAGTAAACCAAAAGCAAAAGATATACTTCTATTAATAAACGTTTCATTACCTAAAGGAATGAAATGAAATCAAACCAGGAGGCAAATAATCATGAATAAGCGTTACGTGTACTACGTAGGCTACGTTATACTACGTTTGAATTTCCATAAATCAAAATTATGAAAAGAATTTCCAAACATGAACATCAGGGAAATTATTCTCATGTTTAATATTCACTGTTCTTACTATTAATATGTCACTTAAATAAAAGTCTTTATCTATTTTATAAGTATATTAACTCAGAGAATTTAGACTAAGTATTTTACATAAGATTGCATTTAACTATACAATAATTTAAGAATTCAAATAAACATGAGAAATGAAAAACGTGTTTAATAACTTAAAATACAAAGTATTTTTTGAGTATATTACAAAACAAATTTAATTATCTTTAAAAATTTAACAAGAGAAAAACAAAACGGATCACCACATATGTTGGTTTAATATCGCTGTTACTTGAAGCAGCAACAATGAAAAAGAACGACTATCAAAAACGCATTTCTGCGTCAGCTGCTACTGTGGTTAGAAAAATGTCATACAAAATTTGTACTGTTGTGGTTTGTTTTGTCAAACCTTTTATATCTTCATCAAAGCTAGTATCAAAAATCCTACCGAAAAGATTCATTGAAAAACCTTCAATTGACAAAATATAACTAAACGTTTAATAGATATTATATTTTATCTATAGAAATTATTTTAATCTAAAAGTAATCATTTTAAGTAATATATCTTGTTGATAATATATAGTTTTAAATAAAGTTAAAATGTTAACTAAAAAACTGTGTAATAGAGGTTATTTCAAGACATAAAAAATACTATATTGTTAAATTATAGAATAAAAAAATTATAACGTTACTATATAATTTTAATTATTGACACCAAACATTTTATATATGTGGGAATATTATTAAAGCTTAAAAATAATATAGAATTTGTAATAAAACTGTTGCCACCCGACTTAAAAATATATAAAAAGTTGAAAAAATCAAATATTGTTTTAGTTCAAAACTTAAATTATACAATAAGTTGAAAAACATTTACGCATACAGTTTCTTGAAACTGGTTTTGTTTGTTTAATGTAATTGTATGTAATATATAAAATGTTATAACCTATTTTAAACACATAAACAAATGTACAAATTTAAATCAAGTTTAAATACGACTCTATGTTAACACTTTCTTATGATTGCTTCAATTCGATTGTGAAATATTTTCATACATATAATTCAGATCTCTATAATAGTTGTTAAGATATCGAGAAATATTCTAAATTGAATGACTATGCTTAATCAATGCGGCTTTGCTAGAAGTTAACGGGATAATATAAAAAAAAAAAAATGGGATATAATACTGTGTCGATTAGGGCAACGCAAGTTTTGTTATTTTTACAATTAGATTTTTTATAATAAGATGTCATAACCGGCAAGAAAAACTGTTATAGTAAGAAAGATTTTTACAATAATATAATTCCTTAAGATAAGTAACAACTATGGTCAAGTTCCATTTCTGTATCTCAAATAGTTAATCCATATTGTGTAATGTAAAAGGAACATATAGGCCGAAATCGAATAATGTTAGGAAATAGGCCTATAATAAGAAAAATAAAACTTTATTTATCCAGGTCATAAGTGATTGTAACCTGAATTTTTAAAACGTTTTGTTATGTGAATCTTAAACTGTAAGTTTTAATGCAGTTTTAACATTTGGTAGTGGACAGGCCTAAACAGAATGTTTTGTTTGCGAAAATAAACATCTACTCCTAAATATGATCATTTTTCAATACGGTACGCGGACAAATAAATATTTTTTATAAATTTGATGCTATAACGAAATAAATATCCTTGAAATCTCATTTTCAGACATATTTTTCAAGAGTGTTTTTATTTTACTGGATAGTTTCGGAGAAACTGTCAATGAAATTTTCCCAACGTTATTATTAAGGGACTAAAAATGAACTTCAAATGAACCATAACCACAAACTCTCTAATCATTAGGTTTGGAGAAAATTGCCAAAAAGTTATATGTAATGTAATAAAATTTAATATGCATAAAAAATTTGAATATTAATAAATCCTAAATTTTACAGTAGAGTACCATCATTCAAATTACTTAAGACATCAAGTGTATAATTCAGTTTACTATGTTATTCTATCCTACTAGCTTCCAGGCCGAGGAACTCATTACTCATATTTTATATCACATTGCCTTAACAAAACTCTTTTTAAAGATACATTTCAGGCATATCATTTCAATCCCTGGATCAATTTAACAACTAGTAATACTCAGTTTGATAAAAATCAGTACTAAGATATGTTTTAAACTTTAAAAATAATTTATTCATGTTAATGCCTCCTAGACTGATTACATTGTATTCAATAATGTAATAATTCATAAACGATTTCTATAGTTTCGAGGAGGTATTCGAATGAGGTAATAAACCTCGAAATACTATCAATAAGTGTTATTTTTTATGTTAAATTAATCGTTTATGAATTAGGATTTAAGACGATAAGGTAAATTAACCTGCTATTTATTTAAAAATAAGCAGTTGAGTTTAATGAAATGATCAAAATGCTCTAAGGCTAATATACAACGAATTATTTTGATTTACTACAGTACTTTTTTCAATAAAGTCTATGTATAGTATACATTTTCAACCACTAATTGTCTTTCAAAGCATTAAAAAGGATTTTGACTTATAAACGATAGGTCCTTTTATGAGAGAAGATTTATGACCATTAAACCATTGATAATAACAAAGGTACCGAAGAAGCAATCGTCTCAACATTTTTAATCATCCTCGTGATAAAAAAAACTTCATCACACACAATTTTATTTTAGTAGACAAACCATTGGATGAATTTTAAATCCTTAACAATCGTGCAATAATTTAATATAAATTAATGATATTTATTTTTGCCATTTAAATAACCATTAATTTATCATACAATGTTATATCTGAAAGAGGTATTGTAAGAAAATTGTTATATACTTAAATAGTTATAGTTTAAATTGTTCTACTGACTGTAGAAATGATGAAGTTTTATTTTAATAAACATTTTTGTCTCTGTTTTAAATTATTAAATTGATGGTTTTTACATTGGTTTTAATTAGTAGAATGGGATTTCATTGGTTGTTTGAAGGTATGTAATTGGGTTTTGACATTATAAAAATTGTTTCAACACATACACCATCTTCGTAATTAATAGACTGCTATAACAGTTAAATTAAATGATAATAATAATTATATTTTTAATAGTATGCAGACAAAAATTGTTACATCATTTTTTGCTGTTGTCAGTGTGTTTGTCGGCTAAAGTGTTTGACTGTGTAGTAAGGTTTAGTTGGTGATATGGTATTGAGTACGGTTCACGATAGGTCTGCCTACGCATCAGCTGCTGTGCAAATGGATGGGGATTATCACTCGATGGCGTGCTCGAGATATGAGATAACGGCGATAAGAACTGTCAATATCTCTATTGATTACCTGGAATAGCCACCTGGCTCGCACGTCAAAGTCAATGCCCGATTCGTATAAACTATTATAACTCAAGCTGAAAATTTATTTTGAAACCGTAAAGTACTACACTCTTGAATTAGTCCAAGTTAAGCAGGGGTATAAAAACGGTGAAGGATTTATAATGTTTTTTTCCAAAGTAACCTCTACGTAATGTCTGTGTTTTTTTTACCCACAGCTGAGTGGGTAGCCCTGTGGCCTACCACCCAAATGTGCCGGGTATGCTTCCCATGGCTATAATATTAAATTTTATACCCAGATCTATCACCGTGATTCGGAAGGCACGTTAAATCTGTTAGTGATGAATACAAAAGTCGGCGTAAGTCAAGTTGGAGCCACTTATGCCTTCTGAAAATTCATCCGAGACCTTGGTCAGACGCTTACATAAAATATAATTTTATAAAATAGTTCAACTCTTCTGTTAGTAATAATAAAATAACACGACTTTGAAAGTTATATACTGAGAGCTTACAGTTATAATGTTTTCAATATTGCAGTTAAACTAAATTTTAAGTAATGTTCCGTAAAGTTAACATATTTCATAAGTAAACTTTTGTAATAATAATAACATTATGTTAAAATATCACTTCAATGTAACAATGCGTCTTAAAATACTAAATTAGATAATTTAATGAGGTGACAGAACTTACAATTATAATATAATTCAATATTACAGTTCAACGTTTAGGCCATTTTGCCGTAAGGTTAAACTTAATTAACTATATGTTATCCCATATTTACATATTAAACCCAATTACATATATTCAACACTGACGTATTTATTTAACGATTTTGTCCACTTTTATACTATGTATCTCCCCTTTATAAAATCCAATCAAGTATATACTTGGTTTACAACGGTGCATCTACTTGATCTTATAACCTTCTCACTCTGTATAAAAGTAGAGTGATTTAATAGGGGATTCCTTGGATTTATCGTACCGCCTTCTAAACTTCACTATATATTGCCACTCGAAGCTTTCGCTTACGATGCCACTAGTAAATATTTAACCCTGACTAAATATGTTATAATGAATGGAAATATGTATCAGTTGAGGGAAAAATTTCTTAAAGCCTTTCACGATAGTTTATTTTTTATTTTATTTATTTGTCTCATATACTTCATTTTTTTACCGTTTCTATTTCCTTCATTTAGTTGTATGTGCTGTATTTTTATCAAAATGAAAATCGTGTCACTTTTAAATGTTCAATATTTTTTATTAATATATTTTGCTAATAAAATCTTTTATAAGCTGCTATGGGCTCGCTTATTTAATTAACTAGCTCAACAGTTTTTACCGTTATGTTGCATTTATGAAGAAAAGGCTATAGTTTGTCTGAACAGTTTTCCACAAAGAATAATGTCGCTTTTTCGATAAAAATCTAATATTATCAAAAGGGCTAAATAAAAAAGTTCGAATCTTTGATATTTCTACTGTATAATTGTTCAAACAGAGTTTTTGCCTTGATTGATAGAACCATGCTGTCTACTAATTCTGAATATTTAAAAATCTTTCACAATAATGCACAATCGATTGAAAAAAATTACTGAAAATTTAATTTGTTATTTTGTTTATTAAAGTAAACACGTTAAAACAATATAAAACTTTAGAATCCATTTCTTTTTTTCAAAACATGTGGAAATTCCCTTAGGTGAATAAATATCGAACAAATATCCACCTAGTTGCGGCCGGACGACGAACGGCCGGTGGGTAGCGGGGGAAGCCTGAAATAGTCGTTAGGCAGCACAGATGCAACGGCCGGCTAGAGCGGAGCGGCTGGTGGTGTTGTTCTTATCGCTACCATGTTCCAGAAATACTCCGTGTGCGTGATTGTTTGTACGGGCAATGTATACAGTGCGGCTTGTTTAATCTCGAACCCAAACACTGGTAGAGCGTTCAGGCCCCGACAGCTTTATGCAGGGGTAAAAGGAGCGCGTAAATCTGCTCGGCCATACTCTGTCAGACCAGACAATGTACGGAGGGGGGGGGCTGGTGGTTGCGAAATTTTAAAACAGTTGTCGTGTAAAGTACGCGTCTATGGTACGTTCTGTGTGATAATTCAGTCGTGATAATTCGACGTGTAGCTAATACAACACAGAAGACCCGACCGTGACGCGGCTTCCCTGACCGATGTCGAACCACTAGTTTCATGGAGTTTTATAATGTTTAACTGGTTAATTTAATTTTTCGTGCCCATTATTATATGGCAAAAGGATTTACTGTATATTTAGTAATAAATTGTATCATCAATGATTTTCCTGATTTAATGAATAACATAGATAAAACTATTATCTGTTTTTATTACTGAGTTTTCTATTTTTTGTCTTAAGCTTAGTTCCAGGTGACTTCATTTCTTACAGCTTGTCTTTCTAGTATCACGAGCTTTTTTGTCCTTTACATAATCTTAAAGCTTGTAATTTCAGACGTTTTGTACTCACATTTTCTTTGCTTAGTCTTCTTATAACTTAAAATTTCATGAATTGAATTTTATCCTTCCAAACTTTCATGTAGCTCGAATTATTTATTTACTACTCTTTGACAAAACTTAATTTTAGTTTTTATTTCTTTCAAGAAGACTCTCCTTATTTTAATTCTATTTAACCATAGTGCACTGTCTAATTGTGCACTTAAATGATATTTTTTCGTGTTTTTAATATAGAACGCTAAATGGAGAGTTATTTGTAATAATAAACTAAATGATGAATGAGGAAAAGAGAGGAAGTAGAAATTCCAGCTCATGAAAATAAATCAATTTTGAAATTTCTTACATTGCGTTTTAGCATTTATAAAAAAAATAGTTGTTAAGTTTACTTTATTTTTTGAAATGAATGAAAGGCAGTTTCAAATATTTAATATTTTACTGATAACAAATATTTGTAATTCCAATCTTTCGTAGCATTACAAAATGCAAAAAAAGCTACTTAAAAATATATTATATCATCAATTAAATGTAAAAATAATAAAACAACATTTTTGTCAACTGCGAACCGTTACGTTGTTTGGGGCGACCAATTTATACGTCAGAACAATCAACTGTAGGCCTACACTAATTATCATTTTGTGCTTCGACTTTGACTGTTAATATTAAATGTATGGAACTGGTAATCTAATCTAATCTGGGATTGGTCTAATTCATAATAGTATAATTATAAAACAATTTTTACATCCAATGTTATTTCTTTATTTAATATTACTGCTCATTTTTGGTGATGAGGAGTTTATGTAATCGTTTAGTAAATTATTGCGGATATATCCCATCACTGATAAGTTAAAACTATATTCGTTATATGTAAGTCGAAGAATAACTATATTATATATAAGTTATTCGAGAAGCTGGGTCTGTCAAGGATGGTTTACTACTTCTCTTCAAAGATTTCTACTTGCCAACATGGCTTCTAATATCGCAGGTCTACAGGTACCAATCTGGTCTCTTTTCAATCCCAAATAGTGTCTACCTTCAGTGACCGGAAGCAGCTCGATACCATATACCTTGACTGCTCCAAAGCCTTTGATAGGGTAAGCCGTTCGCACCTGTGGCCAAGCTCAACGACTATTGAATCACGGGATCACTCATACAGTGGCTTCAAAGTTATCTCGAGGGGCGGAAACTGTTTGTCAAGTTTGGTGGGACTTCATCTACTGTTTTTTTTTTGCTACCTCCGGTGTCCCTCAAGGGTCACACCTTGGACCCCTGCTATTCAACATCTTTGTTAACGATATAATTGACTTTATTTGATCATCGTGCCTTCTTTTTGTTGATGATATGAAACTATTCATGAAGATAACAACTACTGATGACTGTTTACTTATGCAGGATAGCCTTCAACGAGTGGAGACTTGGTGCGCAATGAACTGCATGGAGTTGAATTTCAAGAAGTGTTTTTAATGACCTTTCACCGCATCAAGAACCCCATACTTTTCCACCACAACCTGAATAATGAGGTATTGGGACGCCCCACCTCCGCTAAAGACTTGGGAGTTAGTTGTTTTTACTCCTTCATTACACCCTGAAGAGCATGTGCATGTCATCTGTTTTAAGGCTTATAGGATCCTCGGACTGGTTCGCCGCTCCCTCAATGTCCGTACGCATTGAAACTGCTCTACTGCTCCCTTGTGCGTCCGATACTTGAGTACTGCTCTGTAGTGTGGTCCCCTCATCAGATCACTATGAAGAAGGAACTTGAGAGAGTCCAAACCCGTTTTCGTCGCATGATTGGAGTGCGTCATGGCTTCAGATTTAGGGAGGTTCTTGTGGATCAATTGGCTGACGCTCTTGACCTCCTCTCATTATCTACCAGGAGAGATCACCAAGATATTATATTTCTGTACAAGGTAATCAACAACTTCATTGACTCTCATGAACTCCTTGAGGCAATATACTTCCGATGCTCACTCCGAACAAGGTATGGAGATATCTTCTAGCGCAGGTACCTGAGGACTATCTATGAACTCAATTCTACACTCTACCGTATACAGCGTCTTGGAAATGGGGTGTTGTCCATGGTGGATTTTTTCGCTCTTTCAGTCAGCGTCTTCAAAAGCAGTGTGAAGCGGCTCTCTCATCGTCTGTGATCAATTTCATTGAACTAGTCATCCTTTTTTCTAGTCTCTTGCACATTCTTGTGTTTTGCTTGCCAGATCATTTATAAATTTTTGCTTGTTATTTATATAGTTATTATTTAGTTTATAATGTCTCATTACAATGTATTCTCATATTTTAATTTTCATACAAGTTACTTTGTTTGTAAACTAGCACGATTACAACTGTTCTTTTCTATGTATTCTTACAATCTTGCATGTTTATCTTTGGCTAGCTCTCACATTGGGTATTACGTTTTGTTGATTATGATATTATTGCATGTATTAATATTGTATGATTATTACAGAATATTGTGATTTCGTTCCATTGTTATGATATTGTTAGCAACAAGGCCATCGCTTTATTTCTCTTTGATTTCTGTAAAACGGTTTTTCCGTTGATGCAAATAAATAAATAAAACAAATTTACAAAGTTTTGGGATCTAAAATTTTATTCCGTCTTCAGATGGAAGTAATAATTTTTTGTGGAACATAACAAAGTTAGTAACTAGGAAAAGTAAGAAACTTCGTGAATGTTTTTTTTACTAATCAATGATGGAAAATGTCCGCAATAATTTACTAAAAAATAGCAATAATATTTGTTTTAGCAAAGATAAGTACTACTTCTTTTGGAGGAGTTTACTTTCCGTTAGATTACAATTAATAGTTAAGTCGTATACACTACCATTACTGTAATTTTGGAAAGGATTATCAAGTTACTAACAATAAAAAAAATCTTGAAATTTCTCCGTATGGAACTAGTAGGCATTAATTTCCTTAATCATAGTTAAAAGGTATTTTTTTATTATCAGGAACTTAACTTAAAATAACATAAATATTAGTGTTAAAATAATAATAATAAAAATAATAATTTTAAAAGTTTTAACATAATAAATTAGAAATCATGATACGCCAGTCCTTTCAGACAAATACAAACTTTTGTTTCTGTAGTGTTTTCAACCATTTGATTGATAAAATATTAATTTACACTTAACACTAACAGTTTACACAATAAAGCTATTTAAAATATGTTTCAGTACAACTATTAAAATACAATGGAACACATTCATGATATTTTTAATGGTAGTGAGTAATAGATTGTGGGACAATAAAACCTGTACTTAGTAATGTTGATACATTAGGAAATCTTTATTTGTGTATAACTTTATTTCATCTGTTTTATATAATTTTATACTAGGTAAATGCTATATAAAATTCAAAACAAATACATTAACAATTATTTACATTGCGATATTATTGGGTTATAACAATCTTTAGGTTTACATTAGGCCAACAATGGCTATAGCTTGTTTTTTTTACCCGATCCTTCCTGGGAGGAGCACGAAATAGTGGTGGGAAGGGTTTGTTTATCCTATCTAATGCTCCATTGGTTGAAGCCTTTCGGTTTTTTGTTTTATTTCACTGTTGCATACCAGCTGTAATTTTACATTACAACATATTGTGTATCAGTTTTGTAATATTATTTGTATCAGTTGCTCTTTTATCAGTTTTAAGAACTGTTATTTTTTAACAAGGCATAGGTTTGGCTAAAAGGTGTAACAGCTGACGAGGGGTCACTGAAATACATTATAAGTTATTAAAATGATATTTAAGGAAATCTAGTAATCAAACACGTTTGTCAAAAGTTTAATTTTCTTTTGCTTTCAGCTTAAAACCCTCCTTTACACCAATATCCTCGGGGGGAGATCAAGTTTAAAAAAGACATATAGCCTTTACCTTAAATACCTTAGTTTAAGATCATGGTCACTGAATGTAAAAGTTATCCTTAGTATGAGGTAAGCAAGGGAAGTAACAAGTTGCTTTAGTGGCTTCAATGAAGATGTAGCAAAGGCAGTTAGGCTGAAAGTTGCCCTATCATGGGTAAAATTAGCTGTTGCGGCGATCTTAGCCCTTATTTTATTCCAAAACGTCTTGTCGACCAACAATAACTATTCCTATTTTGAGGTTAAGTTGTTTATTTATTACTGAGTACTGTAAAACTGTATAAAAAATTTAGGTTTACATAATTTTTACATACATTTTATATTTTTTTACATTACAATGAGAAATGTTTAATTGTATGATAGTAAATTTAAGTAAAAATTACCAAAAGTTAAACTTTTCGAAAAGTTTGTAAAATTATAAATAATAAGTATAAAAATAAAAGTTGAATAACGTTGAATTATCATCTATAGTAATCTGAATATCTTATTACAGTTTGTGAAAGATTACTCACAGGTTTCAGTCATAAATACATTTGGTTTTGTTAATAAATATTTATTAAATATGGTTTAACTGATTATCAACAACATATCCACTAAAGGTGTATATGCAGGAACGCTAAAAAGGTATATTTTGCTTTGATGAAACGTTATGGAATAAATTAATCGTCTGCGAACCTTGTGTGATATTTCTCCAATGAACTTTGAATTATACAGAATTTAGAACATATTATTTTATTTGAACAACATTTCAAAAGTGTTAAGCTACTAACGGGACATAAAAAGAGTTTTATTTTTAATTAACTACATGAAATCTAGATTTAGATAGTTAATTTCTGCTACACATGGTACATTGAATTTAGTGTTTGTCGGTAGATCCTACGAGGTTAAACTACCTCGTATAGTTAACCATTACACTAACGATAGTGATAGTGTAATTATTTTCAGAAAAATTCAATTCGTCAGTTTTAAAAAGGGGTTAACGGATAGTTTAGATTTTCCATACAATCTAGCTGAATTTGTTACCTTAATTGAATTTAAGACGATTTACAATATGCATATTAAAGTAATTTTTATTTGATAAAAATACTATTGCCAATTTAAAATATTTGTCTAAAATAATATTAAGAATGTAAATAGTACCTTTAATGATAAATTAAGTCATTATCAGACATGATATAATTTACCATGAAGTAACATAATCGTAGGGTTGGTTTTGTTTTTACCATGCTGTCATGGCTAATTAAAACACATAATATTGATCAGCTCAACCCTTGGAAAGGCATCTTGAAATGCTCTTCTTTAGCACTAACTCTTATAAAAAACTCAGCTAGAAATATAGAGAGGTTTACTTTCTTCGACTTATATGCAGAAAAAAAGCTACAAACTACTTACAAAAACATAGAAAGTTATATAGTGGATGAAGAAAATCCTAGCGTAAAACTAACAAAGCTATATTACGTCATCTTATATTATTATGAAATTGTATTAAAATCATCTTTATTCATGTATTATGTGACGGAAAATTCATTTTAAGTTGTAACTCTAAGAGTTGAAACTCTTAAGAATCCTGTTTTATTTGTCTTAGAACTTATAAAAGAATTTATTGAAAATTATTTATATTGCATAATTTTACTTGTACGGAAATTATAATGCACATATTCACAATAACTGTTATAATGTAAAATAGCAATCACCCTGTTTTTCTGGGCATTTAAGTTGATTTCTAATTTTAATTACATCCACCTTTATACAATACAAAAGTAGTATACAAATCTTTGATAAAGATAAATAATTATTATGTTATTGTTAACATTAAAGATCAACTAATGATATTAACGGTTCGTTTCGATAAAAAAAATCAAAAGTATACTTAAGTCAGTTCTGGAAATTGAACTTTAGTTTGCCCTGTGAAGTAGAAGCATATCATAGTGAAATGGTTAATTGTCGATATATAAAATACCCTATGGTGAAAAAGTTTAAAATTGTTTGAAAACGAATTAAAGAAATGACCTTCCTAATTTTAAACATTTATGGAATTAATCATCGAATAAATTTGAAAACAGCATTAAACAAAGTTTTATGATGTTGATAAGTTTGTTATGTACCGGATACAGAATATCTTGCTTGCATTTAAAAAGCTTACTCAGGAAAAGGTGGCCATTATTTAAACATTTATTTATACTTAACAGCTGTTTAAGACGATACATTAGCAGTTAAGTCTATATAGTTTGGGAGGCATTTCCTCGAAGGAAAATTCTCCTTGCTGTAGACCAGTATTAGGTCAATTTCATCCTCCAATAGAAAAGGCCACAAACTAGATGTGTTTTGGAGCTGTGTAAAGAATTTGTAATACAACTCTTTAGTATGCACGGGGTAAAAACAAGAATAAAAATATCGACTGTCACTTAGGAAATGTTAGTTAATACATAGTGAATGAGTCATTCTAATCATTGATAATTTTTACAAGAAAAATATAATTATTATTTCAATGATGTAATAATATTTACAACATAATATTTTTTTATTTAATATTAATTAATGTATATTATTCGTTCAGTTAAGATACTGTGTTGCTATGTTCAACGCTAAATACAGATTTGAGTACGCAAAAGTAGCCTATTAGTTTATAAAGATGTGAATTAATTATTTTTTTTTTAATAAAACAAAACATATTGAAGAAAAATATTTTTCAAACATTTAAGGATACGTTCTAAAAGAAATTCTTTAATGCATACCCATAATTACAAAAAATAATTTTGTCCTCTACTCTAGACTAAATAAGAATTCTTAATTCAACTCAATGTTTGACCTATTTTGCTAAATGTGTATTAAAACTCTTTTGATACAGAAGAAGCGGGAAATTGAACCAATGGATCATTTTACTATGCAACACATAATCTAGAAATGACGGTCAGTTTGGAATGTTTCGAAATATTAAACTTGATGACTAACAATTGCAATTTAAATTTCCAACCAAGGCGACGACGCGACGTGACGTCATAGCACCTCAATATGCATCTCAGCTATATAACTAGTTAGAGAAGCAGATTTAAAACGGATAAGACGACTTTATATTCAACATGTGCCTCAATTTCCTGCTTCGTCCTTCTGCATAATTTCCTCAGTATCAAGGAAACTGTGTTATTAGGTGTTATTAGGAGCTAGAACCACCCAAGTTAGGCAATCGCATCGGATTGCCCATTACAGGTAACACAGCTAAACTTGATTCCTGCATTAGCCTAAATCTCCTTATCGGCACACTATCGCATTTAAAAACTTTAATCCTTTCATGGATATTAGAAACTTTTGGAACGGTTGGATGTTGTTTGTTACGATTATTGTAGTTGTTTTAATATATAATACTTAGCAAATTTAATATATAAAACTAATAAATAAAAATTACCAAAAGTAATTATTTTTAAATACGCATGGAAGCTGGCAAACATTTTGTCAAATAATGTTATTATATTATGTGGTACTAATTTACACGGTGTTCAAAAACTCTCCTCCAAAACTCCGTGTGGTGATTCCTTTAATCAAAATTAACAAAAATTTTCATGGGACATTATATATGTCCTAAAATGGTTCGTGAAGCCACTAGCCACGATTTGATTTTTACAATTGATAATTTTTATTTTCGTAAAGGATGGTTGTTGTATCAAGTTTACTTTGGGTATGAACCTTTGTCACTCCGATGTCCATTTCCAGGAAAGAAATTATTTTTTCCGATGTGTATTTTCAAAATGGCGGTCGTTTTAAGTTTTTAAACTTAAGGATTCTCAAAACCAGTAAATTTGATTAAAATGGTACAGGTATTGCTAACAAAAAGTTTAAATATGAAATTTTCCAAACAATGATAGTAGCAATTTTGAAGGATCTGACCAAAAATAGTGGAGTTATTGTCATTTGTCTGGAAAAAAACATTAATTTTGCATGAAAAACATGCACATTAAGATAATTGTAATAGAAAAATCACAATAAGTCTGTTATTCATAGCCGAATCCGTACAAACTTCGTATCATAGGTTAGGGAATTCAATTTGTCGACTTTTTTGTAATTTGTAAAATTTTGATAACATTTACCGGTTTTGAGGTAATTGTGTTTAAAAACATAAAATGGTAGCCATTGTGTAAATACAAATCGGAAAAAATTCTTTCCTGCAATGAACATCGTTATGATAAAGGTGTTAGCCAAATTTATACTAAATACACCCATTATTTACTGAAATAAAATAACTAAGTGTAAAAAACAAAATTGTCTTTAGTGGCATAACGTAGCATTTTAGGACACATGTTCTTAAATGTATTTTGTTAATTTTGATCCAATCAATCACCTCATGGTGTTTTGGAACAGAGTTTGAGAACACCCTGTATAATATGAAATATCAGAGAGTTTAAATTTATTTTTATAAATTCTCATTTTTTATTACATTGTTTTTGGGTTCATTTAGTTATTTTAGTGCTTTGTTTGCTGATTTTATGAATTGATTTTTAGAGGAAATTTACTGTCAACATTTGAAAGTTTACAAACGTTGATATAATTTCGTTTCTTATAGTCCTCCTAAAAAATGTATTGTCTATAAGAGTATGCGCAGAGCGGGACGACAAGAGTGCACCGGTGGCTGGAAGCATTATTGTCATCCCCCGTGGCCATGTACAGGCTGGGCCGAGGCGAGGGCCAAGAGCAAGGTCGGTATCGACCAGGGTATCGAGTGGTGTACATGATATATGGCACTCCTTACACGGCAACCTCCTAAATTAACCCCTTACTGACGCCATTATTGGACCTTTTATTCCCCCAGATCACCTCATGGTGACAAATAAAGCTATTTATAACCCGACTCTACCCCGCTACAACGGCTGGTGTCTGTGCTAACCAACAGGAGTTTTATTATAACGAGTTCCTATTTTTTGAAGAGTAATAAAAAGAATTGTGAGACGATTATAATGAAAATAGAGTGATTTATCAAGACTGCGTAACGTGTTAAACTTTATGTTTTACGATTACTAAATTGATGTGACGAACTGAGAGAAGTATTTACAAACGATCAATTGTATATATTTATTTATTTATTCATTCATTCCAACGGTTTCCCATTACATAATTGTTACAATTTGTTTGAACATTGTGAAAATAGTAACCTACTCAACATACATAAAAGTGAAAATATATATTATAAATACATTTCAATAAGGTTTAATAATTTCAGCTTTGTTTCGTGTTTCATTAATTATTTTCAATAATAATTATAATCAATAAAAGGTAAGAGAATGTAGGATAACAGTCTTGCAAATTAAATCCGATATATTATGTGTTATTCACATCAGTTCAATTCAAATTCAAATTCAAATTAAAATATTACTTATTTCCAATAAAACAAACAATACATTGTCTTTCATTATTTGTAGTAATAAAATTAAACAGCAATTGTAAAATACCTAAATTAAAATAGAAAAAGCAACTAAATCTAAAATGTAATCCAAATATTTATAACTTTTCAATTACAAAATTATACAACCAACATTTTTTTAGTAAGGAATTAAAAATAAATAACTGTAACAAAAAAATAAATAAAACTCAAAAGTTATTCGGTCGTTGATCAATTACTGCTAGCCCTTTGACTGGTAAATATTTGTGATGATACAAAACTATTTTTATTTTTTACACGGGGTCATTTTTATAGTTGTTTAAGAAACAGTTGTATTATATAGGGTGAATACAATCGTCGCATACACTAATAATTTGTCTACAACCAACTTAAATTTGGCAAATCACTGTAATAACCATTTCGAAAATTTATAGGTCATATTTGGTCACCCATTAAAAACGTAGCCACACATATGTCACTCTTCTCACTCACATATGATCACACTCTTTTCAGATTAGGCTCACTAAGTAACTAAAAAAGAAAACATAATCGAACAAGACCTGTACGTTTAAGACCTCACAAACAACGATTTTGAATTTGGTTTAAGAATGTACCTTTTTATGAATATATTTATTGGGGAATGTACATACATATTTTCTTTTATTATTAAAAAGTAGAAAATTTATGTTGCAGATTTAAGTACATTTTTTTGCTCTTAAAATATATTTTTGAGATAGTTATCCTCAAATTTAGACTTCATTCCGAACTTTTATCTGAAATAATATACATTGATTGTTTGAAAAAAAAAATGCTTTGAACAAATGTTTAGAAAAACATGCTACTATGAAATAAGGACTTAAATTTTTTGTAGATTATTGAATTTCATTTCAAAGCTAAGAAGTAGAGAAGCACAGTAGGATGGCATGGTTATTTTTCCGTGAAGAAAAAGCAAAAACTAAAATTTAGGATGGTATTATTCCTTCCACTATCCATTCTCTGTTCAAGAGAGTAAACCTAAAACACAAAGGAAGGTATTATAACTAAGACGGTAAATTCAAAATAAGTTCAAATGCTCGGAACAAAAATATTTTACTATATATATGTTCTTTGAAAGATCCCGTGAAGTCTACAGGTTCACCTTGTATTAAGAAGTAGGATCCCATAACACTCTTAGCTTTGTTTTTCGTTTAAAGGAGTAAAACGTTGAACGGGAGCCCTACAATATAGTTTAGTCAAGTCAATTTTTCTCTAAGGCCGAGAAATGTGTTATTTCTAACGAAAAAATGTTAAAAGTATTTTTCTTCTAGGATAATAGCTATGTTACTCTGTCTGGTCGTTTCTTTCCGGGTGTTTTTGCTGTATTAGGCAATGCTGATGAGGTGTCAAACTACGTCTTTGGCTACTAGCAGACAAATTTTTCTGTTGTTTACAAGTAGTGGTGTGAGCTTCCGTCACGGACGTTTTCAGCATACTCTGATGGCTTCTGCTATGGTAGTTTTACTGCATAAAAGATTGTTTTAAAATGTCAAATTTAGTCTTATAGACCTTTGATGCTGTTATTTACAAGCAATGCAGTTAACGTCTTCTGAGACAATGATACAACCAGATTGGATAGTTTCACGACAAGATGCTTTCATGTATCAAATATTTTTTGTGAGTAGAATCTTTTAGGTCGTAGCAGACAGTTGTCGCTTTTGTGTCTGTTGGTGGAGTGAACATTTGTCGCGGCAGTGCTGGTACACCCCAGTCCTATAGTTCCTATACCCAGGCTGAGTCTTCAGTTCATAGCTGAGAGTTTCCACTGTTGTATGTATCTATTAGTGAAGTGAGTGTTTGTCGTGGCAGTGCTGGTACACCCCAGTCCAATAGTTCCTCCATAGGCTGAGTCTTCAGTTCGTAGCAGACAGTTGTTGCTGTGGTTTGAGTCTATTGGTGGAGTGAACGTTGCCACGGCAGTGCTGTACACCCCAGTCCGACAAATCCTCTCTTGGCTGAATCTTAAGCTCGTAGCAGACATTCGCCGCTGTTGTTTGTGTCTGTTGGTGAAGTGAGCGATTGTCGCGGCAGTGCTGGTACTTCTATAGGCTGAGTCCTTGGCTCGTAGCAGACATTCGCCGCTGTTGTTTGTGTCTGTTGGTGAAGTGAGCGATTGTCGCGGCAGTGCTGGTACTTCTATAGGCTGAGTCCTTGGCTCGTAGCAGACATTCGCTGCTGTTGTTTGTGTCTGTTGGTGAAGTGAGCGGTTGTCACGGAAGTGCTGGTACTTCTATAGGCTGAGTCCTTGGCTCGTAGCCGACATTCGCCGCTGTTGTTTGTGTCTGTTGGTGAAGTGAGCGATTGTCGCGGCAGTGCTGGTACTTCTATAGGCTGAGTCCTTGGCTCGTAGCAGACATTCGCCGCTGTTGTTTGTGTCTGTTGGTGAAGTGAGCGATTGTCGCGGCAGTGCTGGTACTTCTATAGGCTGAGTCCTTGGCTCGTAGCCGACATTCGCTGCTGTTGTTTGTGTCTGTTGGTGAAGTGAGCGATTGTCGCGGCAGTGCTGGTACTTCTATAGGATGAGTCCTTGGCTCGTAGCCGACATTCGCCGCTGTTGTTTGTGTCTGTTGGTGAAGTGAGCGGTTGTCGCGGTAGTGTTGGTACTTCTATAGGCTGAGTCCTTGGCTCGTAGCAGACATTCGCCGCTGTTGTTTGTGTCTGTTGGTGAAGTGAGCGGTTGTCGCGGTAGTGTTGGTACTTCTATAGGCTGAGTCCTTGGCTCGTAGCAGACATTCGCCGCTGTTGTTTGTGTCTGTTGGTGAAGTGAGCGGTTGTCGCGGTAGTGTTGGTACTTCTATAGGCTGAGTCCTTGGCTCGTAGCAGACATTCGCCGCTGTTGTTTGTGTCTGTTGGTGAAGTGAGCGATTGTCGCGGAAGTGCTGGTACTTCTATAGGCTGAGTCCTTGGCTCGTAGCAGACATTTCGCTACGCTTCCCGTCTGTAAGTGGGGTGAGCGATTGTCGCGGCAGTGCTGGTACTCCCCAGTCCATGAGTTTCTCTCTAGGCTGAGTCTTCAGCTTGTAGTAGGCATTCGCCGCTGCCGCTGCAACGGGGTCAGCGAGTCAACGGTGAGGTTCAGTCTGTGCATATTGATCCCCGCCTCACTGCTCTGGAGTTTCCCCTCCCACTCTCCCTGTCTCTGTCTATTTTACTCCCTCTGGACTCAAATAATGTAGCTCACCACGCTGCCTTCACGTGTCCTGTGACCTTGGTCACCCACGTGGCCGCCATCAGTCCCCCACTGACTCTGATACTACCTTAAACCTAATTTGTCCAACGTTACGATTGTAGCTTCTACTATCTATAGAATGTTCCTACCAATCTTATAATAGATGTATATATTTGTTTGTTTTAAACAGCGTGGAAAATGTGTACAACAATAGATAATTATATTTTTTTTCATTCAATTATATATATTGGAGGAAACTTATATTTAACTCTTTCCTGGAGGAAAATGTTTACTTCTTATTTTCGGTATTTTACCATATCTGGTCAAGTTAGTACACATAATCCTGTAATACAGGTACATATACTATTTGAAGTGTATGTTTTGTGACAGAATTACATAAAGCTTTCTTACTGGATGCCACTTTTAAATTACACATTTAAATTGTATTCTAATTCAAGTTATTAAAATTTAAAACTAAACAAACATATAACTAACTTTTATTCTAAACCTAAACCTATTAAAATTGGTATATTCCAGTTTAAATTGTCGTCTGTTGTTGTATATTTCCCTGAGTTTTAGCAAACAGAATTGCATAACGATTTACTGTACTTTAATGATTGTAATTATAAGGCATTCCATAAACACGACTCGACTGCAGTTCAAATAGTCAGATGTAATTATTTCAGGTTTTCCTATTTCGATCATACTTTATATTGACGGAAACTTATGTAACATATCGGTAAACTAAATCATAATTTTTAATTTTAGGTATAACACTTTTGTTTTAGTTAAGTAATTTAATACGAATTCCGAAAATAAAGATGCCATCTAACAAGTTAATGTAACCGGTGCTTTTTTATACAGGGTGATCAACTCAGCTGGTTGACCACTGATACCTCTCTCGTACACTAGAATAGTTACAGAAAACTTTAAATGGGATAATTTACCTCCTTTTTTGAAGTCATTGAAAATATGAAAACAGATTTTAAAAATTTGGCCGCCATTTTTTAATGTGGCACCTGACTGTGAAATTATGTTTATAGAAAACCCTATTATTTATAATAGATTCTATCCAAGCAATCAAATTTAATCTCTAAACCTATCGGTTTAGAGAATAGAGCTACAGGCAATTACAGTTCATCTTTAGTTTCTTAGATTAACATGGATTAAACTTTATGTGCCCTTATCTCGAAAAATATCTGTATAATAAAAAATACTTCAGACTAAAAATATCTTAAAATAATGTTTTAAGAACATTTCACTCATAAAAATTATTATTTATGGATGAATTATTTCCAATACAGTGGTAAAAAGTTTTTTATTTGATGTTATGAAAAAGGTATCTTAAAAATATATATATTAAGACATTTTTATCCTAGATATATTTTATTTCACTGAATCATTTTGGAGATATGGCACATGAAGTTTTCCCCATGTTATTCTTATGAAACTAAAAATAAACTTTAATTTCCTCTAGCTTCCTAGCCGTTAGTTTTAAAGAAAAAATGGCACAGTTTAAAAAACTCATAAATTTGATTTCTTAATCCGAATCTGTTATAAAAAATCAGAAATCAGAAATTCCTTATTATTCATATTCTTAGAGAACATGGTAAAGGTGAAGTGTTTTTGTTACAATTGTGTTGGAGAGTGTGTTTGTTAGCGGGGTGTTCCATAAGAAATTTCAGAGTTGGTAACCATGTTGGAAAATGGTGGCAAAAGTAAAAAAATCCAAATTCATATTTTTAATGGTCTCTAAAAAGTAGGTAAAGTCCCCCGTTTAAAAATTTTTGGAAAGATTCTAGTTCACGAGATGCCAATGGTGGTAACAGTTTAGTTGATAGTACATTAACAAATATGCTCATTTGAATTTCTATAGTTACTTACTTACCTACTTACTTACTTACTTACTTACTTGATGCTTGATACTTGATACTTGAAAACTTAATCGTTGACTGACAATGTCAGATAGATTGGGGAGTTATTAAAATTACTATATGCTTTTAATTTTAATGTATCCATATTTATGTTTACTCATATTTTTTTATTTTAGGAAATTACTATTGAAGTAATTTGAAAATTTAAGTTAAGGAAAATATAAGGATCGATTTTTAAATAATTTTTGTTAACATCTTCAAGAACAGTACCAGGGGGACCGAGCTTAAGCTCGGTAAAATTATTACTTTTGTTCTCACACAAAGCTCAATTATCAGCTGATTTTTGTTCAATTTAAAAAATCTCCATAAGGATAACATGGAAACTTTGAAGGGCTCTAGCGCGAAAACCGGATTTTCCCTGGGGGCGAGAGACCCATCTCAATCGTATTTTTAAGGTAAAACTAAGTTTATTCCAAAATTTGAAGGAAATCGTCGGAGCCGTTTTTGAGATAATTGTGCAAGCAAGCAAACAAGCAAACAAGCAAACATTGCTCGTATAAGAGTATAGGATTGTTTTATATATTTAAATTGTAACAGTGTTAGAGCTACATACCTAAGATAAAACCTACTCATTACAAAGAAAAAGAAAAATCAATAATAATAAAATTCTGTTACGCCTTGGTGGTAGGATTAATACAATATTGTGTGTAAAATCGTGTTGTAATTCTTTAACTGACCATAACTTTTAGTATTGAAAACTTCCCGCATATAAAATCAGCTGCAGAACTACTGGATATACATTTTTCACATAATTTGTAACTTTTCTCTTTATTATTTTTATTGTAAGCATGGCATTCTGTTTAAAACAATAATAATATTCGTTCAAGTTCACCAAGATGATTGCTGACCTAAATACACACATCATAACTCGATTACTTATTATATGTTTAAGTATAACGTTGATTGTATAAAAATTCTAAGATACGATGTGACAGTTGCCAACTTTGCCGATTTAGCTGATTCTTGGAATTCTTCCAAGACCATGTTTGTATAAATGCCCACTATTATGCATAGCGTTGATGCCATTATAAGTATATTATGGATTTGTTATATCTTTTGGATTGACCTATATCAAACTTTTTTCATAGTTTCAAACCTTATTTTTTACATTCTACACTTAGAATCTTTTGTTAAATTATTACTCCTGTGTTTACATCGTGTTTTAAAATTACATAATTGTGGGGGTACTAATAACTTAAAGTGAATCGAAAGTATACAAATATATTTACAATTGTTTTATGACTAATATTATAAAGAGTTAGCCAATGAAAGTATGGATACCCATTATTAACTTTTTGTATGATTATACAGCAAAAGAAACTCTGCATACCTTTATAAGAAATAATATAAGCTGACATTTTGGTCAGTATCAGAATTTTTCTCAGGACCCCGAAATGGGATATTTCGATTGTAATTCAAAATAGCTTTTTATATAGATCTTATTTTAAGTTACTATTTGTTAATATATACAATTCAAAAATTTCAAACAAGGCTTAAGATTATGTATAAAATGACAAAACGGGGTTTACATTTATAAATTTTGATCTCCCAAAAATACCCCAATTCGGGGTCCAGAATGAAATTTTGCAAGAAAAGTAAGTTGTATTTAATTATGAAGGTATGCTAAGTTTGGATTTCTGTTTTAACCTGATAAAAAGTTATCAAGGGATATTCATACATTTAACCATGGGGCCGTCCATAAATTACGTCATCGCTTTTTGGCCATTTTTGGACCCCCCCCCCTCCCTAAAATCATCCTACCATCATAATTTGTCTGACCCCCCCCCTCGGAAAAATGACGTCATTTTTAACAAACCTCCCTGTTTAGTATAAAATTAATGCTTTTTAAACACTAAATGATAAACTAAAAAAATTGACCAATCAAATCTGAATTTACTTTCAGAAATAAAGCCAAAATGATTTTCTCAATGGGAAAATTAACTACAAAACAACGCCTTAAAATAGTCCAATGTTTTTTATAGACAATTATTTTATAATAGTTGAGTTGTGTTAGAGTTTATCATTGTTTTACTGTTAAAGTTGATATAAAACATCATATTAAAAATGACATCATATCAAAGCCGACCCCCCCCCCCCCTTGCACATCATCTTACCGTCATTTTTAATCTGGACCCTCCCTCCCCCCTATTTTCAGATGACGTAATTTATGGACGACCCCCACTCTGTATTTGTCTTTCGTTTATCACCATTGAACGCGTGCTATACGTAAAGGTAGGGTTTTGCGCACACTTAGTACGTTTCGTTTCGTACACGTGGTGTGGTGGCGATGCGCGCGCACCCTCGTGCCGCTGAGACCAAGGTCAAAGTCACGTGATCACTATCAGCTGAGCAGTGAACGGCGGCTCGGCGGCGGCGGCGGCGTCGGCTCAGCATCTCAACCCCTACCCCTCCCACCAACCCGTCCACTGCCTCTGCCTCTGCCTACCTCCCCTAACTCACACAGAGCTATCGATTGCTCCGCACTCATGAGTCTGTCCCGCTTGTCACTCTCACTGCTCCGATCGCTTCCCGCTGCCCATTGCCGCTCCTCCAGTGCGTGGGGATGGAAAAATCAGCAGTCTACATAGGGGAATCGAACTTTTCTTAGGACTCTAAGAAAATTTTCATTTTAGGGGTCTCACCTGGTAAGAGAACCAACCGAGACTTAAATGTTAACCACATACTAATAACTTTAACACATCATAAGGTTTAATTAAAACTGAAGATCTCAATATAGTAAAAAGGAAATTAATAATTTTTGAAGATAACTAAAATTTTATAAAGAGGCAAGTTTATAATACTTGTCAATATTGAAGGTTGTGTTTCGTTGTTTTAATGCAATGAGAATGTTTATTAATTAAAAGTTCTAAAAAATAACATTCAACTCGGTAACCAAACTAACAAATATAGGGCATAGCATAAAATATGTTGTGATATTTTTAATAATGTTATACCAGGTAGAAGTAAAAACTAACCCTATGCAATTAGTAAAGACTATAAATTGATTCAAAATTATTAATTTTTCTTATAGGTTTTATAAAAGGTCACGCAATAGTTTTGCTAGAACTAGCCATATGATTTTCTTTATAGACAAAATTATTGTGAAAAGTATGTTTTTAACGATTAAAATGTTTTTGTTTATCAAAGTATACTTAACATTTTGATATGTAGATCTATTTGCCTACAAAACAATAATTTATTGTAATGATAACACTGATTTTGATAGAATCACCTAACTACTGTAAAAAGACACAAATTAAAAATTTGTAAACAATAAATTTATTGTAACTTTATGCGTATATTCATGTGAGCATTGTGCAAATCTATATATTTAAAACAGCAAGGTAAAAAACACCTTTGGACACTACATCTGAAACTTCTACTGAACCGATTTACATGCGGGTTATACAAAAACAAACGTTTTCGGTCCTATATTAGTGGGCTTTATTTGTATTTAGAAAAAGTTATGTTAAATCGGTAAAATAAATAAAAATAAATTTTTCTTATAGAGATTTAACAAGGGAAAAAAGTCAAAAATTTTCAATCCTTTTCACAGTTCGTCTGAGACTTCCACTGGACTGATTTACACGCAAATAGTAACAAATAAAGGCAAAACTTTTGTTTATTAGCAGATGTTATTTACTTAAAATTTATCTTACTTTCTTAAATTAAAAATATCTAAGTTTTCAAACCTTTGAAATAAATTTATTTTAAACGCTTGCAATCCTTTGATTGTAAACACACGAGGTATTTCGTATAGAAACAGAGTAGAAGAGCAAACGCTCAAGATGGATTTGGTTTACTGTGGCCAGTATCTAAAAAAGTATATAATTATAATATATTATTATTAGACAGAAAAATAGTCCACTTTTATACTATTTAAACAACACAGTTTTATAATTAGTAGATAAAAAATTTTTATTGTTAATTGTTTGTTACTAGGCCTATACCTAAAGATACTTAATAATATAAAACAGCTGATTAATTGGAAGGATACAAGAATTGAAAAAAATACATTCTATATGTGTATGAGAGTTTGGCACCATCTGATTAAAAAATTTGAAGCTGTATCCGTCGAGTATTGACGGGCAACGTATCGTTTATTTATATTACATCTTATGATAGTTATGCCATACATATTTTTGCAAAAACGTACAGATCAAACATAATTAAAAGAAGAATTAATTTAAAAAAAATTGGTTCCTTTTAATTGATAGAATCGTCTGGTAAAGTTAGTCAAATTGGTGGCGAGCACTCGAGCAAGTGTCGGGAAGAGGTGCACCTGCCTTCATCACGTAACGAGAGACGGGGTGAGGACTAGCGGGCTCGTTGGTCAAAGGGCCCACCCCGGGGCAGGAGAGTAGTCGAGGGCTCTTCACCTCACACGCTCGCTTGCCTCGAGAGTCGGAGTCCCCCACAAGCTTGAGCCCCACACGTCTCATGGCAAATTAGGGACCCGGGCGCCCTCGATACAGAACACTGCTCAGAACGCGATCACGCCTCAACATAGTAACATAACTAAACGGTATCAGATAACTGACACACACTTTCTCCCAACAATATAAAAAGGTGTTCATCAAAAAAATAATTTTCTAATGGCTCAGTCAGATACTTACCAGCTGAGCAGCACGAGTTTGACTGTACGTGCGTCTGGGACTTTTAACAATGTACTGCGTTTCACGCCAAACGAAAAATTGAATTTTATCCGCAGTAATCCCTGACGTAGTGATATAATTTAAACTACTGGATTATTAAGTTTTTGAGCTTGAAATAATGTTGATAACTAACATTTAATTGGATAAAAAAATTATTTAAAAAATACCTTTTTTGCTCTTCAACTTTTGAGAATGCGTATTTTCTCAGAGGTACGGGTGGTAAATTTTATTTAGCCTTTTAGTCTTAATAAACCAAAAATAATTAATCCAAATTGTTGGAGCTGTTTTCAAAAACAAATTGGATTTTTAAAGTTTTTTTCATTTTTTGGAGGAAACTAAACTTAAAATTCTAAAATAAAAAAAATGAAAAGAACTATATTAACTAAAACGGCAGGATATTTGAATTTGTATTATACATTTAGAAATGTATTCATTATTCTTCTTTTTCAAATGGAAGACGAAAACAATTCAAAAGCAATACATAATTCTTGTCGACAAATTATCTTCATATTCATCTACATTTATCGAAAACTCCATAGTTTTAAATTTTACTTAGCATTAATCTAAAACCAAATATCTTTGCAAAAGGAATAGAAAGCGGGCCACATCAAGAGCTAAATTTCCGTTTGTGTATACTACCGTTTAGATGCCTTTGAATAAGTCACTTTTAAGGTTTTGTTGAAAATAAGTAAAAAACTTTCTTTGTATTTTAGGTCGAAATGAAAGTTTTTCAAAACGTACAGATGTTATGCTCAATTAATTCTAAATTGTTAATTACATTGAAATATTTACGGAGCAACTGGTAAGCTTTTGCATTAAACACTGCTTCCTCTGTTTATTTTAGTAGCCTTCAAAAATTAATCTGATTGTAAGAATACAACTTAATTTTGGTTTTTACTTCATAAAATACTTCATAAGTTCATTTATACCTTACCTTGGACAGAAGTTATGCTGCTAACCAATTTGATACCCATTCTGAATTTTCTTATTTCTGTGGAGTTTCTGTTTGTCAACAATACCTAAAATACAAACAGAAATATATTCCTCTATTTTATAGTCTAGCTAACTTACTAACCGTATTCACTAAGAACGAACGAAACGCAAGCATTTATTATGAGACCATCATTGTTTAATATAGAAAATTAAGGAAATTATTTTAAAATATTCATTGTAGTGCTGTTGAAGGAGCTCGCGACTGTTGCCAAAATACAGCGCCATTAGTTTGGCTCGATATAATTAAAACTCATAACTTGTTTGGGAGTAAAACAAAGTTGTCTAAGTAGCGTGCACAGTTGTTTAAAAACTAATAAGGAGTTAATCCGAGGAATAAATTATTCTTAGATCCTGGCAACTGCTTAAGTTCTCAAAAGTCTGTTGTTTGGCTGTCTGGCGACCTTTAATCCTTCTTGTGCTCATTGGTGCTGTGAATTTAAGTTTAGTGTTTCCGGAAGATAAAATCACTGTTAATTGTTACTTTTTATTTTGTAAACTCCTGTTTGGATGCTGTGATTTGTTTAATCGTATTAATCCATGGTAAAATTATACATGTTCTTGTTAGAAGAACGTTTACATCAAAATTATAAGAATGATATCGAAAAAGAGCTATAGGTATGAAACTAAATAATTTGAACCGAATTGCATTCTTAGAATTTTTGATGTTTAGTAATGAAAAAGAATTGTTTATTTTTTATTTCTTTTGCAGTTTGAGGTAAGATGGAGGCCTCTGAATCGAGGAAAATCAAGGACAATTCGTATATTTATATTATTAGCTAGAATGCCTAGTTACATAAAAAATATGTTATTGGAAAATTGACTTCAGCCAAATACGGTAACTATTACATAACCAAAAAGCGAAATATACTTGAGGTATTAAGAGTCAATACATTAACAGCCTTGACACCTATAATATTATCTTTGCAGATTGTTAATACTCACGTATTAATTAGCCTGAGGTGTCAAATGTTGTTCTTCACACTGGACGCGTTTCGAACGAATTACCGTTCATCTTCAGCAGTCACATTAATCAAATTTTATTATGACCAATTTCTGATTTCTATGACCAATTTCTGTCATAGAAAACAGAAAAACTTTTAAATAATACAAAATTCTTTTTTAATAATGAACTCACAATATGAACTCTGTTATTTTGTAAGAGTTCAATCTTAGACTTCATATGTGCATTGTTATATGTAATTTTTATTATTAAAAAAGCTTTATTGAAAATTAAATAAAAATCAATAAAAAAGTCTAAAGTAATACCTTGCTGTCTAAAATTTCAACTTATAATTTGTAATTTTACATTCGCACAGCTCTATTTAATCACAAAAAGCACTCTTAAGCGCTAATACATGTTTATTTCCAATTTAAAGAAACCCAAGAGTAGGTATTATAAGTACTCCCACCACTATTAGATACGCTATGTTTAGTAAAAGTTTCTTATTAACTTTTGTTGTTTTATAAGTGTGACTAATAAATATTCACAGGCCCCAAAAGAAACTATACAACTTTTTTGTAGCGCAAATATATTAATGGAGGGCTTCAGAAGAAAGTTTTCACAAATGCAAAATAAAACACATATCCTCAAGTTGTTCTGGATATATTTTGATCAACAATTTTTACATGGCTCCCATTATCGACAAAAAGATGATCATTGATTAAAGATATTATCCAACTCTTACCACAACTTAAGGAATACTAACTATATTTACAACTCTGGTCAAATTTTATCGGTGATATTAGAAACGCATTGATTTCAAATCTTAGTCATCGAATGTAGGAGACATTCAACTATTAAATTTGATTTTATACAAAGCCCAAAACCACAGAATTTTCTAAATCCTCTGTCTTTACGCTATAACTTGTCAGATTTTTTGTTCATGTACCATGTACTACTGAGCATCCTCTTGTACGTTCGTTAATATCTTATTGTATTTTGGAGTTTAATGCTTTGATAGAAACAATTGATTACCTTAAATGTGCAAATTATGTCGATAGTTTTTTTAGCTCCTCTATCAATTGGTAACTACAAAAATTAATTGTCTATGTACGCCTAAACGGATTTTATTACGTTCCAAAGTTGTTCTTTTTCGGACACGGTGTTTATGTTTTTAACGAATTTATAGTGATGCCCTATGCTGGAGAAGAAGTGTGAAGTGAGAGCAAAAAGACAAAAGAGTGCAAGAAATCGTTATTTTGAGTTGCTCACTTTAATACGAAATAGAGTGAAAAGATGGAAAATTCATTTTTTCATGAAATAAATCATTCTTGACACATTCATTTAACACAACTAAGGCGACCTAAAATGAGACTACAATGGAAATAAAGTAATTTTTATTAATACATGAGTAAGTATTTACTCGCTGAAGTCATAAGTTCGTTCTACATAAACCACAATGAATGGATATAATTAATATTCATGTTAGCAAGGAATGGTCTTTGCGATCATTATCTTCATTTGATGGACATGCGAAAGTCCGAAAGAAATGTGTTTAAATTGTGCAAAACAACAGTTAAGGAGTGATAAATTGAAAATTCATGTTAATTGTATGATAGCAAATTGGAAATTGTTAATTTTATATAAATTATGATATAAAAACATATGTTTACACATTTCAATTCTATTAAAACATGATGTGGTTAGCTTGGTGAATAGTTCAGGGCATTGACCAGTTGTTCAATTTATTTATTTCAACAAGGAAATTTAATTTTAACAGAACATTAATATTTAATTACAAAAGGTATATTAAGTAAAAGATATATACTTTAATCTTGTTATACTTATTGACACACGATCACAAACTCTGCTACAAAAATCTTGCTATAAGAACTAAAAGAAATGGTCAAATTTAACTCGTTGCTATTAACGTATTTTTCAAAGTAAAAAAACTATTTCTTTAAAACGGTGTCTTGGTTAGTCTAGAGTATTCAAACGACTTTTATATGCTTACAATCGCCTATGTCATGAGCGTTTTGTTAAGAAACTTTACCCTAAGTCCTGTTTATAGAGTTTTCAGACTACCCAAAGCACGTGCTGTTCATTTTATGCGATGCTTTAGCTCTTAATGACCTTAGAACAGTTCTTTTTGTGAAATCAGGTTTAATTATGCATCTCACGAACTATTGTTTCTATAAAGATCATGGAATTTTTTATTTCTTTAAAAATAAACTACGAAATTTATTTAGTGTGATATCATAGTTTTATTTTTTAAATTCAATTATTAAAATTCTTCAAAATTTTTTAAATAAAATACTTTTTGAGAATAATGTTATTTTATAATATTATTTAGTTTAATTGTTATTAGTTTAGTAGTCCAGTAGTCTAATGTGTATAGTTTAATAGTGTTTTGTAACTCTTCTAAAATAATTGAACACTTTGCAATCTTTTCAAGTAAATAAATAGTAGATTAGAGGAATTTCCATTAAGACTTCCATGTCCCTAAGATTAAATATGAGAGATAAGGCGATAAAAGACAAATCTGGTATTTACTCATCATTTGCATGTTGTTTATTATTATTATCATTACAAGTAGTGTAAATTTTATAATTATGCTAAAGCGTGAAGATTGAAAATTTTTATTTCTAAGAACAACAGAACACGAATATCATCTTTTCTATATAGGGTTGCAGAAAATATTTTGTTTCTTTGGATTATTAAATAATGCCAAACCTTGATAGGAAATTATGTTAACATATAAAGCGCAAAAAAGATTAAAGACTTTTTCTCTGTAGGAATTTATAACCTAATAGCCTCATTTATCCTAATATTAACATGATTTTATAATTTATTATGTATTTCAAATAATTAAATAATGCATTTTTATACCAAATGCTCATATAGTTTGTGTAATAAAATTTATTCCTTCAATTAAATTTTTTAATCCTTGAATTAAAAATTATTTCAATCCATTATATACCTACAGTTCAACGAGTAAATATTTGGTCATATTACGCTTAGACTTCGGACAGTAAGTGTTTTCTGGAAGGGGAGTCGGTACTAAAAATGGCCAATTTTGCAAAAAACATGATTTTTTTCTTATATTTTTTCTTGTTCTATGTTTCATAAGGTTTCAGTAAAACACAACATTTGGTATAATATATGTTTTTATCACTGTGAAAATAACCTGAAATGTATTTTCGGAAATTTTTATTTTGGATTTTTTTAGCGATATAACATATAAAATTAGGGCCTATTATGGTTCCTGTTAGTGATTTAATATGCCCAGATGTATTTTAAACATGTAAATATACCATTCACTGACTACAAACAATTGTGGGGTAAGTTATTTTCCACTATGAGTTACGGGGTATAACCAGGCCTAGTATAAACTTCAACCGCTGTTTCCGCAACTTTAAAATTTTATTATTTTTTACATATAAGTTCTTATAACTTTTTAACTATTAGAGCTATATGAATGAAATTTTTATCACACATTGTTTATACAATAAAGCAACTTTTTGTGCATGGATATTGTAATTGGTTAAACACAAGTACATGAAAAAAATATTTAGATATGAATTTTTTGAAACATTTTTTATAAATCCATAACTCATAAAGTAATTGAGAAAAAAACATGAATATGCACAAAAAAGTAGTACTTTTTTTCTCTTTAAAATGATATATCGAAAAATAAAATTGGTTCAGTAGTTAAAAAGTTATAAGAGATTTAAAAAAAAAAACGCATTTTTCCCTCGAAAAAAAGCACAAAAAACTCCAAAAAGTATGCATAAAATTTTTTTTCACTTTAACAGTGGTAAATCTTTTTCTAGGACTAAATGAACCTAAAAAAGTATAAATGATAATTTTGAAAAGGATTTTTAAAAAATCACTAGTTTCAGTACCGACTCCCCTTTCATTACATTACTATCAGTGTTTTGCAAGACGTAATTATTTGTAAAATTTAATAATTTACTGAGAAGTAAAGAAATAAGTCATCTAGTACTTCTGTTAATACTATATTTTAATCTACCATATTAATAAAATATTTTACCAATGTGATTCTTAGGAGAACCAGGGTTGGTGGTTTTACTCCGAACTGAGTGTTTACTTTGTGTGTTTACTTAAAGCAAAAATGTAATAATTACAACCACAATGGCTTTTTTTGCCCTATAACTTTACAAAAATATTTAGATGGGGATTAATTTTAAAACTATTCATTTTGACATCTTAAAGCTCATGACTTATTTATTTGGTCGATTTTCCAAGCTATCACAGTTAAAAAAATGCAAGTCAATATGTATATCATTAGCATTATATTACGTAATGTACTGCGGTTAAGAAGAAGCTACTGTACGTTTATTTTATATTGGGACATATGTACTAGGAATAAATGCAGCCAAAAAAAATTATATCTGTTTAACAAATTGGTATGGTTATGATACGTTTATATAAAAAAACGTATATTTAAAGATTTTTTTATCAGAGACTAAAAAGCCATAATAACAGTTATTTAGTTTAAAATCAACTATGGTCAACCTATCAGATTTAGAATAATTCACATAAAACGTACACTCTGTAAGAAAACACTCTTTAATATATAAAATTAAAACATTTGTTTCATAGTTTACTCGACCCACCTACACCCATTTCAAATATACTTTCCAAACAGAGTTTCAACCTAATGAAACATAGCAGAACTTTAACTGAAATACCTAAATCAGAGTGAATAAATCAAACGCCATTTAAGAGGATTCTTTCCACTTTAATAAAGGACTTAATATAAACCAGGCGCTAGTAAATAATTGTGAACCCTTGACAGCATTGTTTAAACTCACGACTGCCGCTTGGTCTGTGCAACTCGGCTACGTGACGTCGGGGTTGCGAGTGTTTGGGGGGGGGGGGGGGGTAGGGGGGTCGGTGCTTAGTGAAGCAGGCTCCAGCCCTAAATAGATTTACTGCTTTTCCCAAGAAAGTTGCCAGTATTAAACCGTGCATTGCCAATAGCTACTGCTTCCTTTTCTTTATAAAAGCCTCCTCCTGCAAAGGGTGCTGTGTTCGCTGTGTAGATATATTTGTGAAAGTTGCAATGAAGAATAAATAATATACAAGCATCACTGCCACCAACACTGCTGAGTCAGTCTCATTTATAATATTTATTACAAAATAATAATATTACTTTTACAAGTAAATAATTAAACTACCAATTTCATTGTAATTTCATAATTATATCATTGTTTCCGTTTGAGATACTATAAAAATATTATCGAATAAAGGCAAATCTTATACGAGTTGAAGTTTCTGCAATTATGTTGCATACAAAATAAAGTGAATACAAATAATATTTTTGCATTGAGTAGAAAAATGCTGTAATTTTAATAATTAATTAACTTAAATTCAACAACATTAACGTTTTAAAATAGTTCTCACACATATGTGCTAAGCGTGTACCGTTGGAACTAATTGTTTTTTTTCTTTTTCAGGAACGTTCTTTTTATAGTAGTCTTTCTGATAGGCCTATACCTCCGTGTGTCTTCAAACTTTTATACGTTGTGAAGTTTTCGGTGCTATAGTATTAGTTAGTGCTATAGAGTGCTGTAGTGTTGTTTGTTTTGTGAAGTGTTTTGTTCCCTGGTGTTCTTCCAAGCCGCCAAAATTGAGGCGTACATCCAGCCCGGAGCGCCGGATACGCTCTACGATCCGGAAGGTAAGTTTTTTAAATTTACATCTACAGAAAGGTGACGAAAGATGAATAGGATGATTCTCAATGTTGATGTTTCCAGAAGATGTTGTATCGGTTTAAACGTTATTCAATACAGCTGTTATTAACATATCTAGGATAAACAATATAAAATAAAAATAAACATTTAAAAGTTTTCTTATAGGCATTTCAATGAGTACTTATTTGGTCATACAACTTTTAGGTATCAATTAAATTTGTCATAGAACTTGTTATGTTTACTTAGAAATTTGTTACATACCTATTTGGTATTTAAAAATTATTATTTATTAAAATTTAAGTTTTTGACAAACTACGGTTAGAAAATGACATTTTAGTGTCTAAACACCTTTCACCAGGATGTTATTAGAATTATATGACATTTATATAGTTATTATTTTGTAGATAGTTAAATGAGAATAGTAACCTGTTGTATTAGAACAAAGCTATTCTAGATCCATAAACAGTGGATATAAATACATCTTAAAACACCAAATAAAAATAACCAACTCGTATTTTTTCATTTATATTGCACATTAATTTAAATGGCAATTTTATACATAACAGATGATCCTTTCAAGACGTGTTAAATATCACGCAAATGGATTGTAAATTTTCAGTATGAAATCACAATTTCTCTTGTGTTGTTCTACTACGCATTAGTACTAGAAGCACTTAAATAGTAAAATAATACGTGTGTATATAATAATGTGCATGTGTATATTTCCTTTTATTTTTTTTGGAACGTGACCAACCTGGGACTAGTTTAGATATTCATCATTGATTTCAATCCAAAGCGTTGCAGTAACTGGAAATACTTATTTAAACCTTACATGTTATTAACAACTATTCCTATAATTACTTAATTACACTGAGGTTAATTCATCTAACTCTTTAGTTGAATGTATTATTAATAAATAGTTTGTTCTTTATTTATCTCCGTAATATTTCTATAAATAATATTGTCGAAAACATGTAAAACATAAACCACAATATATTTAGGCTACTACTACATTTTTCAATACTTAATACGTTATGCTTAAAAACATAAAGATTCTTTTACCTCATCCATACTGTAATCAGTAACCAAATTTGTTGAATAATCTCATTTTCATGATGGCTAGCATTACCAAATAGTGGATTTCCATAAGAGAATCATCACACGGGTCTGCACTGTTGTTGCCAGATGCGTATAAAGATAACAGACGATACGCGATGGGCAGATTGACATAGAGTTATACGACCTCGATGGTTTACAGCTACAACAACGACGGCCAATTTCGTATATGGTTGTATTCGGCCAGCTCTGATAAAATCACCAGTGTTGATTTTATTACTATAAAAATTAATAACTCGTTTCATTCATATTTTTATTAACAGTTCTAATGCAAGTAATTTCAATATGCGATCAACTCATGTTTTGTTGTACATTTCAGAGTTTTGGAATAAAATACAAATGACAAATAATAATGAATTAGAATTGGTTTAATCTCCTAACTTAACTTTAACTCCTAAAAAACACATAACTTGATGTACGCATTTAATTTGATACATTACATTCGCAGTAAATTTGTGTTGTAAAACTATGTTATTGTTTGTTTTTTATACGGTATCCATAAAAAGTTGTAAAAACTAATAATATTTGCTTCATACAGTATTTTATTTTAAATAAATAAAAATATCTATAGAAGCTTCGTAGAAATTATAATTATTAGAATAATTTATGGACAAATAATAGAGGTACTTAAAATTCATTGTATTGTATTAGCATCTGAACTACTATTATAAAGAATATGAATTTGGTACATATACCTTTTTTTGAGCAGCGTAAAATCTTTTGTATGTATTAACATGATCCGCCCTGAATCCGGTATTCTCAAGTGCCAACAAAAATATTTATTATCCATCGAAGGATTCGTCAGAGATGGTAACAGAGATGGAAACACGACACGGAAGGAGACATGCGCACAAACTGAGCTAACACATAATACAAAGTATTCAAGGCGAAACATGTTACGATTATATCCAAAGAAATTTGAGCTACTCAATAGAGGTATGTGTACAAAATTGTATCCCAGAATAATACACATTTATAAAAAAATAATTATTGGAACATCAAGCTAAACATACTTGTAATTATAAATACAGATTTTACTAACAACTTTTAAAGAGTAGTTGACCTATCGTAAAATGTTCCATTATATATATTTTTTATTGATTTACACAAATTTGATTCGTACAGTTCAAATGAAAAATCGCTATTTCCATAAAAATTAATAAACAAAATTAAAGGAATTCTTGAAGCAAAAACATGTAGTTTTATGTCATAGCCTGGCCACAATTGACTTTCAACTCTTACCGACAAGGGTAAGAGTTGCCGCTATCTGGTTGAGCCCGCATCCCTTACCACTGAGCGAGAAGCACCCCTATGACACTTTGCATCAATCCTTTGTATTCTTCCTGTTCTTGTGTTAAAATCAAGTTTCTTAAATATGTCCCAAGCTCGTGTTTTAATTTTTTTTTTATCACTGCGCGATGAAACTGAAAATGTTTTATTTTCACCTTATCTATAAATTAAATCATAAATATTTGACAAAGTCTGAGGAATTTGTTGAGCTTAAACATTCTTTTTAGCGAATTTCCCATAGGGAATAAGCTATTACCGTAGGTCTCATGGTAAGACCTAAGCCCGGGACCATGTTACTTTTTCGTTTTGAGGTGCCCAGAGACCAAAAATAATAGTCATTCAAATTAATATATATATATATATATATGTATATATATATATATATATATATATATATATATATATATGTATTAGAAATAAAATAAAAATACCTGAGTACCCTTTTGATTCCATTTGTTATTTATAGACCATTTGTTATTTATAGGTCTATAAATAACAAATGGAATCAAAAGGGTACTCAGGTATTTTTATTTTATTTCTAATGATTGTAGTAGCCCTCTTAAGTGAACTCAATTTCCCTATATATATGTATATATATATGTATATATGTATGTGTCCCTAGACACGATAACTCTCGTAAAAATGGTCCGATCGACACCAAATTTGGTAGAGATGTGTAATCCTACGTTTATTCGGATGAGTTCGAAAACCAGACATATCGACCCACCGGAAGGGGTAGTTTTGGGGGGTTTTGTACCCCAAAAATGGGTTTTTTGCATTTTTCATATGTAAATTTAAAAGATTTTTAATTTTTATTTTGACCATTGGATTTAGCTTAAAAAACACACAATTTAGTATTTTGAAGCTTTGCTCTATCTCCATTGGTTACCGAGATATTACAAAGTCTAAAGACAGTACATTGTCTTTTGGGGCTCCAATGTTAATCTTATGGATAATAAGGATGTGTTAATATTTAACTTATTAACCAATATTTTTGGATGAAACTTGGTATTAAGCTTCATTTGGTTGAGATTCATCCATTTAAGGTAAGAAATCTTGGTTTTTGTACTTATCATGGCAGCAAACCTGCATACTCTTTTCCCATGTTATTCATATGGAGAATAGGCAAACTCTTTTATTTATGGACAGATATTGATGAAACTTACTATATGGCTTTATATGGTCGAAATAAATTTTTTCTATGCTAAAAACCTACTTTTAGTGTCCCCCATGGCAGCATACCTGCATACTCTTTCCCTATATTTATCTTAAGGAGAATAGACATTTATTTCCCTATTTATGAGCACGTGATGAAATTTTGTTTACAAGTTTAGCTGGTTAAAATTAATATTACTAATTTGGAAATTCGCTGAGTACGCAGGTCTGCTGCGACGGGGGGTATTTTGTATTTTTTTTATCAAAACGCTATGAAATACAAGGCTACAGTAATGTTGGAAAACATTAGCTTTTCACAATAAATGTAATCATATTATAAACATACTAATAGACCTAAATAATAAAGGATTTATAAAGAGACCTATAGTATGACCTTGTATAATCCTATAGTAGAGACCTTAGTTGAATTTACCTATAGGGAACACGCTATTACGGTAGTACTCACGGTAAGTCCGAAGCACGGGACCATGTTTCTTTATCTATTTAAGGTCTCTAGAAGCCAAAACCACTGGTCGTTCAAATTCATGTATCTATATGTGTCCAAGGACACGATAACTTTTGAAATAAACCTTCGATATTCGATGAAATTTGATATGAAGGCGTAGGGTGGAGTTCTTCAGTTCCTAAACCAGCTTGATCGGACTACGGGATTAGGGCTTTATAGGGGTTGAAATTGGTAAAATTGGGTTTCTTGGAATTTTTTACATACAATAAAAAATAACCAATTATTAGACACCTTTTAAAAGAGCTAAAATTTGGTTTTGCATTTTTTTCATTAACTTCTTCTCCGGTTATGGAGAAAATACAAAAATTATTGCCATGTTAACCTTATGGGAAATAAAACATACCTTAAATATCACTTTTTTATTTCTGAATAATTTTTGATATGTACATTCATTACTTGATGAGTTACTAATATTGGGTCAAATCCACCCCCCACATAGCAAATACCACCTCCCCCCACAGTAGCTAACTTACATACCAAATCCCTTGCTATTTTAATGGAAAATAAAATGTATAAAGGGAGGTGGGATAGAAAGAGGTGTTTAACATAATCAGCTGATCAGCTGCCAATCCTGCATTCCTCATATTAATGTTTACATTTTGGGATGATTCTTTATACTTTGTACAATGCAGATTTATTACACTGTTTCTAATACTAATTATATTTGCAATTAAATATCAATTAATAACCTAATTAAATATTTTATATTTTCTATAATATGGATTAATAATTGTATTTTTCCTAACATCAATCTATTACTAATTTATAAAGCCAACTATTTTGTTAGTTAAATAATAAAAGTCACTGGAAATTCACTAAGTACGCAGGTCTGCTATGATGGGTGTAATTTGTTTTTGTAAAATATAAAATTAGTGTTCTCTATTTTTCAATATGTAACGTATATTACATTCATCAATTAGCCACCCATTGTTTACCAATACCATAATATATGAGATCAGTAAAAGTTTAGTAATCAAACAGATTATTCTAATAATATTAATAATAATAATAAATAATAAAAAAATAAATAATGTATGCTATGGAGTTAATGAAAACATATGTTTTTTTTTCTTTTTATGGAAGGTTAAAACCTGATTAGTTTAATAATGTGTAAATAATGTGTCTTTTTGATATAGTTAAACTTAGACCTCAATGAGGGAATTCATCTGCCAAAATGAAGATGAGTCACCAACAAATTGTTGACTCAAAGTGTTATTTAAATTAACATTATTCGTCAATAGCAGTAATCTTATTGTATATTTCTAATAAATTATATACAAATTGGCATGTTCATAATAGATTGAAAAGAAAAACCTACTATTATAGTACATAATCTTTTCGGATTTCTTGCATCGCTTTAGCATACAACAAATTTAGCTTAATTTAACTCTTAGGTGAATCGATATGATTATTGCGATTGGGTAATCATTAATATTTTTAACGCCAAATATTTGCACTTACTTCACTCTATCTTTGATATTAGAAAAGGCGTACTGTTAATTTGTAAAACTGTACAGAACATCCGATACATGTGGGCCCCCCACTCCTTCTCATCCACCCCCCCCCCCCCGTGAGGGTGTAATGAGTCCTCCTTGTGACGCAATCAGGCAGCACCCTTGATGACGTCTGACTTGCGACTAACGAACAGCCGGTATCATCCTGCAACAATTACCCACTACCCGCCGAATATCTCCTCACAAGTGATGCATTAACCGTCACTAGCTCACTTCATCACATTTTTTTCAAATCTTTTTAAAAGTTTTATCATTTTATTTAAACACTCTGTTTCAGAAGATAAAAATAAGGTCAACGCACGCATTTGAATTGATACCCAGATAGTATTAATGATTTTGTATGGATAGGAAAGAGTGGCTTTTTATTTTAAAATATTTTCATGAATTAAAATTGAACCTATTTATTCATTGGTTGTGGAGAATGAGATCTAAAATTGAAACTCCAAAGTTGCGTAAATGTTTGTTTGGGTTTATTTGTTGAGAATATTATATAAATGCCAAAAACTAGAAGAAGCTCACAATGTACGAATTATAAAAATATTATTCATTAAACTTTTAATAAACAAGTATATTTCATAAATTACATTACGTCATCTTTCTCGTTTTGGACAGTTGCAAAAGCAAAGGTGAAATTGAGTCAATAAGTTTAAGCAGGTACAGAGCGCCATACAATTGACTTAGAACCCTCTAGTGTGAATATAGAACAATTTGACTGTGGCCTAAAAGTTAGTACAGAAGATTATTCTTTGCAAGAGAAAAATTCAGTGTGGTCTATATCGGTACAAGGATTCACAAGAAAAATGATACTTTAAAATTATCGAAAAAAACAGAGAGTGCAATAAAATATTTTTGCGACTTTCGATGATTGTTGTGGCGGATCTAACCTTTTTACCATGACGTTCTTGTAGCTCTAGTTCAACAAGAGTACGACAACCACCTCTATATGATAATGGCCACCATTTGTTTTTCACGTTTTTAAATTACATTTATTTCCTCTTATAACATATAAAGTATTAAACAAGTATGATTTTTTAAATAGCAGTTTAGCTACAAAATGGAAATAAACTTAAAAATATAAGTTTCCGAAGAATCCTTACTGATTTCATTCAGCCCCCTTAATATTTATGTCTCAGTATTAGGTGGGGTTTGGAAATAGGTTCCGGTGGTATTGGCATGTTTTAAAATTAAAATTAATATAAGTGTACTGAAACATAAGCTGAATAAATAAAAAGTGAGATCGTTTATGAAGATAATTTTAGCCATCGCCCGATTATTATTTTGTGGATTTAATAATAATTTTAGTACTCAATAAAAATGGAACTCTTTTGCAGTCTCGCTATAAAAAGATATTTTTTCCACTAAATGGCATATAGTAAATTTGTTGGAAAAAATTGTTGTGTGGATAAAATGACAAAATTTGCACTCAATTATCCAACTCGATAGTACAAAAGACTGCGATAATAAAATGTGACACTTTAGAATGAGAATAAAACGCAATCAAGGCTTTTATTAAAGTCCTAATCTACACTTTGTTTCAATATAAATGTTGAGACAAAGTCTCTTTGACTTATGCCCTTGGCTTGATTTCATCTCATAAATTCTTTGTTGAGTTTATTATTCGTAAGTTTGGTCTTGTTTGATTTTACATGTCTCGAGTAATGTAGGACATTATTAATATGGATCATAAATTGAATGACATCAACTATTAATAATAATTTGTAAGGTAATCACAACTCGCTTTAATTAAACCTTTGTTTGTACGAGTATATTAAGTTCAAATGTTATGTATTTGTTGTGAAAAACATAATATATACCGGATGTCCCAAAAATCCTCCCCCCACTATTTTTTTGTAAGAAAATATTTTTTTAAATTTGGATAAAAAGGCTGCTTCTCAGTTTGGACAATTACAGCTGATCACTGGCAGAAGGTGGTAGAGTGTTTTGAAAAAGCATTGAATCAAATGGGTACGTTCAAATTGGCATCGATTATCGCAAGTGGCGTGCCACTTGTCGCCCAGTGGCGTTTATGACATACAGCACAACTGGTGGACCTTTAGCGAATCAAGATAACGTCCGTTGGATTGCGTTTCAGGTTAAAAAAGGATTGCTTACACCTGTTATTTTTTATGAAAGGCTAACAAGACGAGCTTTTTATGTTGACAAAGTATATAATGACCAAAATAAAAAAAAAACTTTTAAATTGAATGCAGACATAACATTTAATTGTATATCGAACTTAAACAAATCCAGTAGGAGGGAAAACGAACTATGGATATGTGTATATGGTATGTGTATATGGTATGGTATGGTCAGGATGAATGAAACCAGTTTATCTTTTATATAATCATTACTCGTAAGTTAGGTGTTAAGTTGATTATTGTCTCGACTGATAAATTCAATACTGTATAATCGCCCCTACTGGATATTTTTATGAAATTTACTATAGTAATTTATTTCAATCGTAAACTTTATTAATAAAGAAATAAAATTACCTTGTACAATCACTGGTTATCAAAAGACGAGATGTGTATAGTTCCTTAGAATTTCATCAGGTCCATAGTATGCAACTACCACATATGCCAATGTATTATTACATTTTGGTTTGTCAAATGATTCAATAAAAAGATTTCCTAGTCATTAAAACTAAAAGTTGTCATAATGATAAAATCAATAAAACCGAATAAATCTGACTAAAATTGTACCGGCTGGTCGGCACCTCACTCTTATCACAAACTAAATAAATAATACTGATTCATTATAGGTGTAGTGTTCTTCTTCTTCTTATTATTATTATTTTCTCCGATGCCATCTATGTTGATGTTCTTCTGGCTTTCACTGTAAACTTCTTTGCATTTTTGTTTGTCTATGTATGTATAAAAAAAATATTTGATTTAAAAGAGGTTTGATCATTGAGGATGTTGTTGTGATCGGTCTTTTGTGCTTTGTAGATGGTGAATTCTTCTTTTACATGAAGGTTGAAGCTTTTAGGTAAAACCTAAATTATTTCCATGTTTTTCTCGATTGGCCTATAGCTATGTCCTTCTGATACTAAATGTTCTGATACTAAAATATCAGGATGTCTGATACTAAAAGAAGAATTCACCATTAGTCTAGTAAAATTAGCTCAAGAAAATGCTAAACCCGGAAGTAATTGCAAACTTAGTGATTTTGATCTATTCTTATGTAAAATTAAACGAGAAAAACGATGGTGAAAAGTCTACCACTCTCCGAGGCTGCGTTCACCTGCTATGGCCGATTTTTTAAAATGGCGGCTGTTCTTTTGTAAGTTTTTGTTAAATATCTCTCAAACGAATAAACATAGCTAAAACATGTAAATTAGTAAAGTGTAGAGAATAAAATTGTGCACATTTTGGTATATAATATGTATTGGTAATTGCATGCTACTCTCGTTAATTAGTTCTTTAAAGATGTTTTTCATTTTTCAAATTGTAACAATTTTTTCCAATATAAAATGAGCTATTACGGTACTTGTAATGGTAAATCCAACCCCGACGGCATGATAACTTTTTACTTTAAGGTCCTTAGAACTCGAAAACATGGTTTTTAAAAATTTATATAAATGTATGTATGTACTTATATATGTATATATATTTATATACATAAAATATTTTTAAATCTAAGAAGTTTTTCCCAAAATTTCCGATTTTGATCAAATTTGGTAGAGAGGTGTACATTAAGGTATATTTGTAGGATTTGGCAAACCAGGACGGTCGGACTGTGGGAACTGTGTTTTATGGGATTTTTTATGGTTAAAAAAACAGTTTTTAATTCTTTTTACCTAAATTTTATAAAAATTCACTATTTTGGTTGATACTATCTGAAAGAGCATTAAAAAACAAACAATTTAGTATTTTGAATCATTACCGTAGCTTTACCGGCTGCTGAGAAAATTAAAAATAAAGATTTTCATACATTTGCCCATGTTATTCTTATGGAACTAAAATGAACTTTAATTACCTGTAGCTCAATAACCGTTAGGTTTAGAGAAAAATGTAAAAAAATAGAAATGTCTCAAAATTACATGTAAATTCCAAAAACACCATAATATACAGGGTGTTCCATAGGAAATTTTAAAGTTGGCCGCCATATTGGAAAATGGCGGCCATTTAGAAGAAAATAGAATTCATATTTTTTATTGCCTTAAAAAATAGATGATGTTCCCCTTTAAAGTTTTCCCTAAATCTCATAGTTTAGGATATGCCAATGGTGGCACAGTTAAGTTGTTCACCCTGTAGGTATAATCCTTTATGTGTATCTACTGTTATTGTGGTACCCTGTTTAGACTTTCGGTGGAGGCAGAATCCATATTGTGTCTTATGGGAGACCCCCTTTACTTTTTTATTTTGCTTTCAGGCATGTATTTCACTTTTCAAAATTTCTCGCTATTTTTCCAATGTGGCGGCCAACTTTAAAATTTCCTATGGAACACCCTGTATTTTATGGGGTTTTTGGAATTTACATGTAATTTTGAGACATTTTTATTCTTTGACATTTTTCTCTAAACCTAACGGTTATTGAGCTACAGGTAATTAAAGTTCATTTTAGTTCCATAAGAATAACATGGGCGAATGTACGAAAATCTTTATTTTTAATTTTCTCAGCAGCCGGTAAAGCTACGGTAATGATTCAAAATACTAAATTGTTTGTTTTTTAATGCTCTTTTAGTTCTCTTTTAGTATCAACCAAAATAGTGACTTTTTATAAAATTTAGCTAAAAAGAATGAAAACGGTTTTTTTAACCATAAAAAATCCCATAAAACACAGTTCCCACAGTCCGACCGTCCTGGTTTGCCAAATCCTACAAATATACCTTAATTTACACCTCTCTACCAAATTTGATCAAAATCGGAAATTTTGGGAAAAACTTCTTAGATTTAAAAATATTTTATGTATATAAATATATATACATATATAAGTACATACATACGTTTATATAAATTTGTAAAAACCATGTTTTCGAGTTCTAAGGACCTTAAAGTAAAAAGTTATCATGCCGTCGGGGTTGGATTTACCATTACAAGTACCGTAATAGCTCATTTTATATTGGAAAAAATTGTTACAATTTGAAAAATGAAAAACATCTTTAAAGAACTAATTAACGAGAGTAGCATGCAATTACCAATACATATTATATACCAAAATGTGCACAATTTTACTCTCTACACTTTACTAATTTACATGTTTTAGCTATGATTATTCGTTTGAGAGATATTTAACAAAAACTTTTAAAAGAACAGCCGCCATTTTGAAGAATCGGCCATATCAGGTGAACGCAGCCTCGGAGAGTGGTAGACTTTTCACCATCGTTTTTCTCGTTTAATTTTACATAAGAATAGATCAAAATCACTAAGTTTGCAATTACTTCCGGGTTTGTCAACATTTTTACTAGACTACATCTACAAAGCAAAAAAGACCGATCACAACAACATCCTCAATGATCAAACCTCTTTTAAATCAAATATTATTTTTTATACATACATTGACAAAGAAAAATGCAAAGTTCAAAGTAAAAGTAAGAAGAACATCAAAATAGATGGCATTGGAGAAAATAATAATAATAAGAAGAAGACAACACCTTAAATGAATCAGTATTATTTAGTTTGTGATAAGAGTGAGGTGCTGGCTAGCCTAAGTGCAAGTTTAATCAGTTTTATTCGGTTTTATTAATTTTATCATTATGAAAACTTATAGTTTAATGACTGGGACAACTTTTATTGAAATATTTGACAAACCACAATGTAATAATACATTGGAATATGTGGTAGTTGCATACTATGGACCTAATGAGATTCTAAGGAACGAAGCATGTCGTCTTTGATAACCAGTGATTGGTCAAGGTAATTTTATTTCATTATGAATATATTTCTTTGTAATAACTTAAAACTTAGTATCCGACTTTTTGAAGCAAAAATCTAGTTTATAAAAATTATCAATTTTTGACAATTAATTTTTTTTTTTAATTTTTAACCTTAAATTGCATAAAAACTACATAACTTAACAAAGTTTATGTCCGTGTGGGTTTTTCTAAGAAATTTATATTAAAATCTAATGATGTAAAGAATATGGAAATCGGCTTATAAATAAGCGAGATAGAGCGATTTTGTTCAAATAGTCACACATCTGAGTGGCTTGCCGAGCTCAACAATGGATCTCAAAAAAAAAAAAAAAAAAAAGACCCCGGAAAAGCAGTACGACCGTTACTAGCCTCAGTATTATCACTCTATCTTGCTTATCTATGAACCGATTTCCATAATAGTAGTGTGTTTTGGTTACTTCTGGACCGGAAGTCGTGTCATCTGCCCGAGCAGCTGCTCGAGCAGATGGCGTCAGATGCTGGGGTGCAGATGGCAAGAGCATATGCCCTGAATTTGAAGTAGAATTGGGCATGAATTAAGAGTTAATTTAAAACTGAAATTTAACAGTTATAACTGGGGCTTGGAAAGTATGTCAAGGTCATCCAGAGTAAGTTTTAAAAAAGCCTATCCAACTACCACCAGAAATAGTTGAAAGTTGAACTAGTTGGTGATAGTGGGATAGGTTGAAGTAACTTTTGAATTTTATTTGTGAACATACAATTAATGTGCAACAGCAGAGTTTAAACAAGTTGAACTTTTGTGATGAACTACAGAGTTGTAAATGCAAACACCAACGACGATGAGAAGGTAAACGCAGAGTCCCCAGATGATGTATTTGAAAAGCTTGAACAAACGTAACATTTCGAATTGGTTTTCCCGTTCCATTTCCAATCGTTTAATTTCCAATTTCAATTTATCCTCTTCCATTCTAGTTATGAAGGGAACTTCATCCATCATATCCATCATGATTGTGTTAGTGTTTGAAATTTTAAAACAAGTGATGTTGATAGTTCAGAAGTCGAAGACGGAATGAGAAGTGAAAGGGAGAAATGTTAGTTAAATAAAGAAGTGGTGGGGGAAGGATGAATTACAAAGAAGTGGTGGGGGAAAGATGTTGCTCTTCATTATTACCATCAGTAGTGTCAGATGGTGCAGGAGTTAGATTTAGTAAACTGTCTTCGTCCAAACTTTCAACCTTATCACAAATAGGACAATCGTATGTTATTTCCAAATTCATTTTGATGGTTGTAAAATTATCTACAAGTTCTTGTAAAATATTAAAAATGTCTTGTAACTCTTCTTTAGAGTTTATTTCAAAACTAGAATTCATTCGGGCCAATGAAGAGTTGTTCATTATTGGAGAGTCGGTGATGGAATGAGGATCGGCGCATAGGGAGGGGGCTTATATAATGGTGACCTTGAGCAGGCGTCTAGGGAGGGGGGCTGTCTAGGGAGGGGGCTTTTATATAGGGAACTTTGAGCTTATGATTGAATAAAACGTTTAGTTCTTCTTCTCCATCTTTTAATTCAATTATTTGAACCGAAGTAGTTGTTTCATCTTCTTCACTTGATGAAGAAAACAATTCACCAGGATTTAAATATTGAACTACAATTCTGAACCATCTTATAGGATATTCGTCAATGACAGAAAGTAAGTTTTGAAACAATTCTTCCATCTCCTCCCTGTCAGTTATTATATGTTCAAATTTGATAAATTTGTTTTCCATGTTGTTAGTTAGAGTGTTGGAAGTGGAATGATTTAATATTATATAAAAATTAGAACTAGTGGTGGGGGAAATCTCAAGGTCATCCAAATGAAGTTTTAAAAAAGAGTGTAAAACTGAAATTACACATTTGATGGTTGTACAGGATCGGAATACCAATCTGACCTGTATTTACATCTTTTTATCATATGTGTACAAAAATCATCTTGATGAGAATTGGTGCGTTGACAATGAGCAAGATCTAGAGGGTGAAATTTGAAACATCTTTGAGGACAACATGTATGAAAATATCTTGATTTGTAAAATTTGAAAGTTCGCAATTCCGGTGCTGGTAGTTGTTTTGTTTTGCATTTGCAATAACAAGATCCGAAGAATTCACATTTAGTACAAGCTAACCCATCCACCATCATTGGTCCTAAATCTGTACACTGTTGTTCACAACAGTAACGAGGTTTGTACTTGTATTTTTGCTCTTCCATGTTGACGCTGCGGAGTCCAGTGAAAGAATAAGAGTGTATAGTGTTGAATAGTGAGTTTTATGTACTGTGAAAAGTGGTGGGGGTAATTTCAAGGTCATCCAAATGGAGTTTTAAAAAATTATACCTTACAAGTGTAAGGATTATTAAAATTTAGGAAGTTTGTTTCTCTTTGTTTTCTTCAGACTTTTTATCTCTCTCAGCTTTAGCCATAGCAACTAGTTCTTCTATTGATAGTGGATGTACTTCAGGGAATTTTAAAATTAATTTAGCTTGGTATCCTTCTTTAGCTAATACATCTATATCTTTAGTCATTTGTTCAACAGTGTTGTAATCTTTTCCATAGATTTTTCCATCAAGTTGAATCATCATTCTGTACAACATTTTTTTAAATAGGTCTTGTCGTGGTGAGAGCTAAGAAGCGAATGATTATTTATACAAGTATTACATCCTTTTTATTAACTCACATTGATCACGTGATTCTTTAGTTGTAGTTTTGTCTGTCAAAAGTTATTCAACATTGGTAATACTTTTGGAACTTGATGTTATGTTGACCAGTTGGCGATGAAGAAGTTGTAGGTTGTGTAGAAATAAATATTTCATCATCGCAATATTTTGTTTTAGTGAACATTCTTGTATTAGTAGCACTAACATCAACAGTTAAGTGATAACCACCGGTAAGTAAAACTCGCATTTCGTTGGTTAAATCTTCGAGTTGTTCAAAAGTTGTTATGGTGTTAGTATCGTAAGATGCACACTTGACCTTTAGGGACATGTTGCAGTTTTATATTCAGGGATTAAGAGCGAGATGTGTACGGTATGAAAGGTAGCAGTAGACTGATGAATTTTGCAAGTACATTTCCCCTTTTATAATTATACAAAATTGGGTCAAGGTCATCCTGTGGAATTTTTAAAAAAAGCAACATATTGTAATGTACAAAGACATTACAATATGTTGCTTTTTTTATTTTTATTTTTTTTGTTTTATATCATATTTATTGAAAAAACAAATACAAAGAAATATTTACAATGTTATGTACAAATTAATCAGTAGTAGGTGTTACATGAATTGTAAGTTCAGTAGAGTTGTTTCCACTGGGTCCATGTGATACCAAATAGAGTGCGCCGGGTTGAATTATACGAAGATCTTCATTTTGAAGTAGTTGTACGAAGCGCTTTGGTAAGAAGATCTGAAATTTTGCTTCATCACCAATTGTATAAGGTGCCTCGCTCAAAGTGCAATTTATAGCATCACCTACTGAAGTTTCCATTTTCTTAATAGTATGAATGATGTAGTGTTTTTCTTCTTTTAGTTCAGAACATTTCTTTGTAGGTAGAATTGATGATTTAGAATGAGCGTTGAACTGATCAACTAAACTTTGAAGTAAGTTCTGTGATGCCATATTGATGTTGTTGTTAATCTTCTTGTTAATAAGAATGTCCGTCGGAGATGTTGTCTCTTCGGAGGTTTGAGTAATACTCATGCTGTGTCATGGTAGCGCTCTCACTTTTATAATCGACACTACCCCCACCACTGACACTACCTCCACCAGTTTGTTGAAGGAAATTATTCAAGCGGTAGGCATTCTTTAAAGCGCACTGCGACCTTCGATGTTTAAAACTTTTTGATGAAATACAAAGTTCGTTGAAGTAGCATTGGAAATCTTTATCAATTATTGCATTAATCACTTCGTTGCTTGTAAATGATTGTATCCAATTTGCTTTTTCCAATCCTCTTGTGTAGATAATTTTAAACTCTTTGCAATAATGATTCATAATGTGCGGCATCATGTTATAATTAATGAAACCTTCATCCCATCTTAAGTTGTGAAAATGTTTGTTCAACCATTTGTTTGTAACTTTCGCTTTAGTTGTTAGTCTATTAAATGGTACTGGAGGTTTGAACAAATAATGATAAACTACTGATGTGTTCATGTCCAAGATTACTAATTCTTTAATAATAAAATTACCATCATTTCCTCGGAAAGCTTGAAATTCAATTATACCTCTTTTAACTTCCATTATATGTGGCGCATTAGAAAACGAAACCCGTTTATTCATGATGAAGTCTTACTAACAACTGACTTAAAAATTGAATGAGCCGATGTTTATAACAGACAGGATTGTTCTTCTTCTTTCACTTCTTGTGCCACTTCATCAATATTAAAATTGGTGTGATAGTTGTTTAATTGTCTCCACATTTCAACTTCTTGAGGTATTCTATTAAAGATTGAAGTATCCACGGGACCGTATAAAATTGGAACAAATGGTTTTTTGTCCAATGTATCAATTAGATAGTCTTTAATTATTGCACTTGAAAATATTAGTTGTTTCAAATATCTGGTGACGGGACCGGTAGTACAACTTAAAGTGTAAAATTCTTCTTTAGTGAAATATAATTTAACATTATGTGTAGTTAAATCTCTGAAGCGAACAATTTGTCCTCCACGATGTTTTACTATATCAACTTCAATATTTGATTCCAATAAACTTAATCTTGTTCTTCTTCCAAATGTGTTGTTACTTAAATAGCACTCCAAAAGATGTAAATGTTTCATGAGAGATTCCCAAGTAGTTTCACTGAAAGTAACCATTTTGTTTCCATGATTTAAAATAACAATTGGTGAATAATCCATTGATTTTAAAATTCCAACTGATATACTTTTTGTCATGCATGAAGAAATTGGGTAGATAATCCGAAGAAATACTTCTGTTAAAATATTGGTTGTAATGTTAACTTCAACCTTCTTCCTTTTTACTTCTTTTTCAGCTTTTTCTTCTTCTCTCTTCTTATGTTTGTTGAATTTTAGGAATTCGTCCATTTCTCGTTCAACTTGTTTTTCTATATCTGAACTATTATCATCCATTAGAGGTGTATTTTCTTCTCCGTTAGTAGAATTCATCTTGCGAATGATGTTTCCCATACGACGGTTGAAGATAGAATGAAGTTTCTACTAATTATTTTCTCGCTTTTATATTTTTCGTAAATCCTTGAAATTTATACAATTACATAATTGTTTGTTTTCAACTTGTCTTTCACAAATAAAATTCTAACCTTAAAAATTAAAGCAGATAATTCTAACCTTAAAAATTTGCAGTTGTTGTACAATTCTTCTTAAAGTACATTCTTCACAATTCCGGTCAGCGGTGTGTAAGTAACTATTTTATCATGTAGAATTAGACAGTATGCCGAAGTTCCATCCGCTACTGGTTCTTCAAATTCCATTTCAATTTTTATATCCACACTTGATGATTTTACCGATTCATTTTGTTTTGAACAATCGATTACAATTATTGGAGCCTTGGAATAATACTGGTCAGGTGATAATAGTGGTGTATTAGTCTTTCCATAATATGATGATTGAAATCTTGCATACATATCGTATAAAATGGAAAAACGTTTATTGCTGAACATGACATTCAAATTGTCATAGGGAAAGAATTGAGAGTTTAGGAAAACTTTACAATTCTTTATTTTACAGTGATCAAATTGACCAGCATTTGCAGTGATAACATCTTTTCGCTTAGTTTGAAAACCGAGTATTATGTACCTTGCTCGTTCCAAGTAAGTTGATGTCTTGACGGTCCATGTTTGTCTTTCTGTCTGAGGTAGTGTAGGGTATTCATGAAATTCCCAACTTCGGAATGGCATCACAATATCACGGTCAGATTTTAACTTTCTCAATAATAGGATTCTATGTTCATCGGCCAATCTTACATGAGGTACTCTCCAAACAACTTTATCCAACTGTAGTTGCCATTCCAGTTTATCTTCCGTAGTTGCAGGGTCTGCAAGTATTAAGTCCTTATTAGTTGAAGATCTGAGTAATACTAATTCTTGTTTGACATTTATTATTACCCGTTTGTAATCTTCAGCGAATCCCAAAAGCAATCGTAAAGGTACATGAAAATCAAAGTGACCATTGGAAGCTGGTGTTATAGTGTCTTTATCGGGGGCAACCCATCCGGCAGTGACTATTGAATTCTTCTCATGCGGTGTTAATGATGTTAATCCTTTCAATGTCGTTGTTAAACCAACCTTTTTTGTTGAATCAACCGTCACCCCTGATATTTCATATCTTATTTCATCAAAAAGATATGCCATCGGGTTATTTATAAAAGGAACTGTTGAAGCAGTTTTTCCATCCAATTTTAATACCCGTCCTTCGATGTACAAGTAACTTTCACACGGTAAAGTGTAAATATCTTGTTGTTGAATGGGGATCCTTATTTCATCGTTATTGTTTAATTTTGATGAAGTGTAAGGGTTGTGCGTGTGATATTCCTTCTCCCATAGTGTTTCGTCGAACGTTGGTCCTTGAGATATATCCAGGATATCCATCGCTGTTAAGTTTCAATCCAATCTTCTGTAGAAAACGAATGTTGTCCGATGTTAACTCTTCCAATGTTGAGGAGCTACTGAGCTCCCGACTCTTCCGTTGCGGTTTAAATGATAATCCCATGTTGACTTTTATGTTGCTGCTCTGATGTGTATCCGTATAGTAATTGTTTCTCCTCTAAAGTCAACACTATGACCGTCTTGATCCAATATGTTCAGTACGATGTCTGAAATGAAACTGGTGTTTAACGGTAGGTATATCAAGTTTTGTGGCTTCTCAACAATTTTAAAACCGGGAGCCACTGTTGGATAAAATGTATGTAAAATATGTTGATTAACTCCATCTCTATACGATCCGTGTATAATGTTGCACGTGACATCGATACTATTTACTTTCAATATTGTTACAGTTGAATCACCTGAATGAGTAGTTCCAGGAGTTAAGATTTTCTTTTTTGTATCTGTAAATCCAAGTAAACTGCCAATCGACTGTTCCAAGCTGACATCAATATAATATTTTGAAGTTATTTCTGCTTTTAAAGTATTATTGTTTCCTTTAACGGTAATATTGTCTTCTCCGAGTTTTTTCTGTAATAATTGGTTTATATCATCAATTTCATAAGCTCCAGTAGGAAATGTAATTATTTTTAATTCTGAGTATTTTCCTGTAGCATCCTTAGTTTCATAATAATGTAGTAAATTATTCTTCCCTTCCGTAACATTGGGAATTGAGTTGTAGGTAGTCAAATCAAGTAATGCCGCTTCCCATAATCGTTCCTTGGATAGACGCAATGCTGGGAACAGCGTACTTTTCAATGTGGATGAATTTCCACTCAATGACACTGTATACGATGACATCTTAAAGCTGACTGACACTTTTCGCTAGAAACTCCAAACATAAATGCCCACATATTTCAGTATTGTTAGGTTGTTCTTTTTTGTAATTGTAAAAAATGTTTTTTGAGTTTCGAAAATAATGTTGAAGTTCTTTTGGCGGTGGTAGATTGCCAAAACTGTCAAAGTAGTAAACGGTTTGTCCAAGCTTTTTATAGCATACCCAATGAGTACCTGGACCATAGGTGGAATCCAAATTTACTATTCCAGTTTCATTTTTCCATATTTTAGTTGGTAATGCATCTTTCATAAAAACTCCTCGAAAGAATGGTATTTTCAAACATTTCACATAATCATTTAACTGATGATTTGTTAAGGCTTTATTTGGAATTATCAATTGACTCTTCTTATTTAGTACACACGGTATGGTCTTAGGTATAAACCTGCTCCGTTTTTTACCATTTGCCAAACAGAAGTCTTCTTTACATTTGGCTTATGAGTTCTACGACGTCCTTTTTTAATGTTTCCACCTCTTTTGGGAGCGCCTTTCTTTGCAGGTCTTCCTCTGCGACGTTTTCCACCACCTAACTTTGCTTTCGTCTTCATGGCTGTAGTTACTGCCCAAGCCGATGCTTTTTCTGCAATACTTGCGTCACTTGATTTTACTCTTTGCCAAGCTTTTTCCGCTAGAATTTTATCTGCTATTGATCTATTTGTTGAATCTTTATACTTTGAATATGCTATATCGTGTTCTTTGCAAGCTTGATCTAATTTATTAATTCCAGGATCTCCTCTTGCTAAACGCTTTGCCAACTTAGTTCCAGGTCCACAATATTGATAACCTCCGGGCAGATGTAATTCGTATGGTAAAGCGTCTATTGTTCGATTTACAACAGCACCAACTGGAATCCGTCTAAGCAGGGATAATGCAGCTGATGTTATACCACGTCCTCTCTTGCCGCTGTCTTGACGATGACTGAGCGATACGGTCTTCATTATGTTGTCTTATATAACTGGCGTGTTTACTCCACGAGATACTTTACACAAATGAATAACTTGTGCAAAATCTTTTATATTTAAAGACTTAGTTATTCAAATTAATTATATATTGATTTATAATTCTATTTTTAATCCAAGCTTCCCGTTCATCGGGTTGAATTATCACATGACTCGTTGTACTAGCTATATGATTATGGGTATCAATAAGTAAATTGCCCACTATTCTTATTAAACAATCTAAATTTACAGCATCTTTTGGATGTTGAGGATCATGTAATTGCATAATACGTTTATCATTACATGTGTAAGCTGTTGAATCACTTTTTGATGTTTTTATGACTTGTCCAATAGTAGCAGCATCATTTGAATCTTCACCTGGTAAAATATTAATTATTTTCTTCATCTTTGCATCATATTTAGTCCCAAAGTGTTTATCCCAAGTTATTGTTTGTTTCATTGTAACACAATCATTTTCTTCGTAACCAGGATAAATATCTTTTATTCTTCTATTACGACCATTGTATGTACCTAATGTACCACCAGTAGCAATTAATGTTTGCACCATTAGAGGTACATCTGTATCTTTTATACCAAATCTTCCATTTGTTATTGTTTTACGTCCTGCATCCCATTTATCATTATTTCCTTGCATTAAATTAAACTTTTCATTTCCATGTATAAATTTATCTCCCTGCTTTAACACGGCATCTTCATGTTTTACAAAATTGGATGTTTCCTTTTTTAATTCTTTAGATAATTGTTCCATAGTAACAGCATCTTTTGGTTGAGAACCAAACTTTACATTTGTCAATGTTTTACCATGACAATCAATTCCATTAACATCTTGTAAAATACAGTTGTCCTTGATGTATTTTAGGTTTACAGCATCACCGTCTTCCTTTGGGTATCCAATGTCATTTATAATAAATTTATAAAAAGAAAATCCATGTTCAGTTTTTTCCGGTATTATAGAATGTAAATATTCTTTATTAACTGAATCTTTATTATTTTTGGGATTTCCCACGTTGGTTATTCTATAATTTCCAGCATCATACGTTTGTCCATCTTTTAAGTTATTACCCCATTGCAATTTTAAAGTATTTGAAAGTTCAGATAATAAGTACTCTTTAGTAATTGCATCAGAACTTTCAGTTGGTTTACCAACATTAATTATTCTATGTGATTTAACATCGTAAGTATTCTTATGTAATTTCAATGATGTTGAAGTAGCTTCTTTTACTGTCTTCAAATTTGCTCCATCAGTATCTTCTTCTGGATCTTTAACTAGTTTTAAACGTTTATTACTTATGCTATAGTCACCTTCAGGTGTTTGCGGTAATCCACTTCTTTTTCTGTCTTCTCCAACCTGTACTCCTAACGCGGAGTACCGTCCGAACTTGTCGACGCTCATGTTAGAACTGATACGTCTTACGCTTGCAACTCTTTTATATCCGCGGACAATTATACAACTATACCACGATTCCTAAGTTCATCAACTAGAGCCACCCATTCATTATTCAAACCCGTATGACCGGCTTCCATGGCTTCATGCAATAGTCTCATTCGGTCAACCAATTTATTGATGTCGTTGTAGTAAATCACATTTGTATTGTATAGATTTTTCATCAATCCTTTACCAGAGGTTGAAGTATCTCCTTTACTCTTTTTACCATGTTGTTCAAGAAGTGATAAATCCATAAGTGATAAAGATTTTCTTTTCAGTGGTTGTCTCACCGCTGGAGCAGTACGTAATGTGGGCAATTTTCGTGGAGGAAACAACTTTTTTATAACAATGTTATATTTTGTTGCACGTGAACGATTAATCATTGCATCCTTTAAGTAGTTTCTCTTATGAGCGTTAGTATTTTGTAAAATCTCTTTAAAAACACTTAAATCTTTGGATGAATATCTTAGTGGTATATTTTTAAAAATTAATTCATATAATCCTTTTGTTCCTTTATATCTATGCTCACCAATAATGATGTAATCGTCTTGAGTTATTTCAAGCTTTGAATCACCAATCTTTAATTCATTCCCATCAATTCTTGCTCCGTATATGTGTGATCTACTCAAATTCGGGTTTGATTTCATGTCATGTAGCATTTTCATTATATATTTTCTTCCAAGAGGTCCATGTTGTAATATATCGCTACTCAATTGAGTTAAATTTGGAATAGATTGTTCAGCTTCAGGTATTGGCTGTTCTTCTCCCTTTTCAACAATTGGTTCTTCTTCTTCTTTTGCTTCTTCTTGCTCACTAGCACTTGTGTATGAATCATCATCTTCTTCTTTTTTTAATGCTTGTACTTCTTGTTTAGAAACTGGTAGTAAAACATCTCCTTCATAACGAGGTTTACCAATAGTTTCTGATATCTGTTTTAAAGGTTCCGTAATAGGTTTAAATGTAGTCTCTAGAAATTCTTCTCTTTCACTTAAACCCATCCTCAATGCACGATTCTTCATCCTAATAGAATCACTGAGTGATTTTATTTCTTTCAATAGTTTTTCTTGATTCACCATGTTTACACTGTGAAGTTCAACGTGTAACTAGATGTAGCATCGGTAGTTCAACGCATAAATACAAATTTATCCAACCCTATACGATATCTACCATTTTTAATATCTTCTTCCTTCATAATAACGAGAAAGCTATATTTCTCATTCCATGCTTTGCCACACATCTCTTTAAATTTTTCAAATGGCATATCTGCATTTACATGATCATTATATATATGCTTTAAATTTGTTTCATCTTGCTTGAAGATGATCAACATATTTGCATTGTCTCTTATAAGTTGTTTTGGAATTTTACTGTATGTTTGACCAATGTAAATGCTATCAATATTATGATGTCTTCCCATAGCAAAATAATTCCTTATTGTGTCATGATTTTCACAAGAAACATCGTCAAATATAAAAATAGAAAATGGTTTTGCTTCATTTGGTTGCATAATTGTTTCACTGGCATTAAACTTGTAAAAATTTACTTCAGGTACACTTGCAAGTACTTTATCCAATAATTGATATTTTGGTTGTTGCAATGATTTTGAAAAAATATATATATTGTTAAAACGCAATCCTTTAGGATTAGTTATAAGGTTAAAAACAACATTAGTTTTTCCACAATTTGAAGGACCAGTTATTAGACATCTTATCGTATTTGGTAGTAATTCACCATGTTTTCCATGATTTAACTTATCATTGTCAACTGTCAATTCATCAATGTTATTGATATTAAATCGATCTTTTTGTTGTACAATCTCCATCTTGTATAAAGGTTAAACACACAATGAGCTATTAAACAACTATACTAAGTCTTTTGAAGGAATCCAAGAGTCTTCACTTTTATCAAACCCTAACCACCGGACTTTAACCATATCCTTTTTCCTTTGTAAAATCTTCTCGACAAGATATACATCACCAACTGTTGATTTCAACAATTCGTGTCCGTAGAATCCACCTTGAAGTAATTCACCCTTGTTATCCTTTAATAAATAGGTTTCAGGTATAGTTGGTTGCACTTTATAAATTGTAAATACTTCATTAGTCCAATTTGGTAGATATCTTTTACTAAATACACCTTTGTATTTGCTTATACGAACTTTATCGTTGACCTTGAACTTCTTTGGTTGCAATTTTTCCAATTTCGGTGTTGTATTATTTTTAATGCGTTGTAATACAATTTTGGCATTAGCACTATTTACCTGGATAGGTTTCATTCCAATGGTACGATGATATTTGTTGTTATACTCTTTTATAAGTTGTGGTAATATGTCATACCACACGTATGATCCTCGTTTTGAAAATTGTTTATACATCGCACTTTTTAATGTTCTATTGAATCTTTCAATTATTGAAGCTTTAACTTCAGAATTTGTAGAATAATGATTTATTTGATATTTCTTCATCAAAGCTCCAAAGTCTTTATTAAAATATTCTTTTCCATCATCGGTCTGTAGATGTTTAATTTTAAATTTATTTCTTTGTATTGTGGTTTCCATAGCTTTTGTAACACTTTTACCAGTCTTATCCTTCAATGGTAAAGCATCAGCTATTTTAGTAAAACAGTCTATAATTGTTAAAATATATTTAAATCCTTTATTTAATTTACTGTGCGGTATCATTTCAATGAGATCAGCTTGATAAAGATCATTCATTCCTTTAATGATTGTACTTCTTCTTGGAAATCTTCTTCTTGCTGGTTTATGTAGTTCATTTACAATCTTGTCCTTCACACTTTCCATCTTCAGATGTTTCTTGTACACCGCTTGTAAAAATACTGACCCATAGAATAGTTAATTCTCATTTATATAGTTTGAATATAGGTCAAGGCCATTTCATATTAGTGTAAAAAAGAGGGAACATGGCATTGGGCTTGCCATGTCCCCTCTTCTTTACGGAAAGGAAAAAGGAAGAAGGTAGAGGACGAAAAATAGGTTTACTGGTCGATAGGGTTCAGGGAGTAGTGGCCGAATGGTAAAGTATTAATTTTATCTTCTAAAATATGGCGCTTGTCATCTTTGTAGCTTAATGCCCACTTTGTTTGTTTGACACTAAAAAGTTGATGATTATAACTTCTAATAGTGTTGAACGTTGCAGTTGTTTCAACATTTTCAAACAAACATCTTTTATAATGTTCAAACTGTACATTCTTCTTCAGGAAAGAAGTTTTTATTCCTTTGGCTTTTTTCGTGACTTGATGTTCATTCCTTTCATTTATGTACAGGTGAAATGAATACAGTTTGGACATTAATGCTACAATTTCCATCATCGGCACACCATTTGTTTCATCTTTAAATTTTCCCAATACTTTCTTGTTTTTGTCGTAGTCGTAATTTGGATGATCCTTAGGATAATCGGAAAAGTCGAAATCATCTTTATATATAAAGGTGCGTAGATCTTCATACATGTCATTTGTTTTAATCCAGTAAATGAGTGCATCCGTATCCATATATGCAATACCAATGTTCTCTCTTCCATAATAGTTAACCATCTTCTTATAATGAAACTCATACATATGTGTTTTTGAAATATCCAAGATTGACATTCCAAGATACAAAGGACGATCCATTTCAACTGACTTCTTGTTCATGGAAATAACAACTAGATTTTCATTAATAATTACAGATGAACCAAAGTTTGGTTGTTGCACTAATTTCTGTAATTTTACTGGATCAGTTACCAATTTGATATCCTTATGTTTCCTTTTGTTTTCCAAAGTCTTGCCAAATATTGCGTTGTTCATTAATTTGAAAAAATCTTTTTGAAAACTTGATGTAGCGGCGGCTCTTCTTCTTGTGTTGTTGTCGATGTAAGGTTTTAACCAACAAGATTGAGAAAATTGTAGTACTCGATTAATTTTTGTAATTCTCAGTCCTAAGTCTAAAGCCTGTTGTATCATCCAGTAGTGTCCAACATATCGAGACTTGTCGGTTAAAGTCATCAATAATTTTGGCCATCTTCCAGTAGGGGAAATTTCAGTCTTCGGAAGAAGTGGTAAATCATAATGTTGATCATGAAGATGTTCAGGATATTCAAAATCCACATCAAAAATGTAACCAGTTTCACCATGCTTCGGTATATCCATTATGTTTCCAATCGATTCTGGATCTATCCATTTAAAATTATCATATGGAAGGGGATTTGACATTGCCCATCCGTATAAGTTATTTGCATCAAAATAACCCAGGAATGTTGTTGGTTTTGATGCATCATAATCGGGCAGATACTTGTTGTTCGCCTTAAAATGTCGTGTAACGCTTTGCGTCAATCCCCCTCGAACTCCTGACTCTAACATTAAAACCATATCTATATCAGTAAGAAGTTGTATTTTACAATTTGTTTCTTTCAACATGGCTTGCCATGCTAATCCAGGTGAAGTGTACGAATGAAGAGGGTCCAATCCATAAGCTGCAAAACATGTATTTCTAAATTCTTCCATTATATCACATAATAAAGTTACATCTAATTTAACATAAAAATCTGAATATTCTCCTAATGTTCTAAATCCTAATTCGTTCCATACTTTACATGCATGATCATAGTCCTCTTGAGATATGTCCATGTCGTAAAGTTTACTTTTAAATTCTTCTTTAGCCGGAAGTGATGTTTCATTAAATTTTTCTAAACTGTCTATGTAATCATATGGAAACACACCTTTCCGAAGTACCAAATCCAGTTTGTCGTTATTTACAATCTTCTTTGTTTCGATGAAATCTTGTTTCCTTAAATTTTCTGAAAGTTTGGACAAACTCGACGGCATAAATCTGTAGGAGTCTAAGAATCTTAATTTCATGTTTCCAACTTCTTTGGAAAAACTGATGAACTTCTCTGAAGTTTCAGCTAATACATCAATTTTACCATCGTCTCTTCCTAATTCGGGTATTATGAAATGAGCATCGTACCCACTGAGGTTATGCAGAACCACAGGAATAAATAGTGGTAAACGATAGCTCAAGTTGCATTTATTACAAGCAGCACCCCTGTAATAACCAGTGAGGTGATCGTGATCTTTAACTTTATAATTCTCAATAGTAAAATCATTTTTGCACAAGAAACATCGAGTTGCATTTTCATGTTGAATTTCTTCTTCTTCCTCCATCATTTTCATTGGTACAATATTTGTATATAATCTTTGTACATTTCCAGCTATTGAATATAAGTGATCAAGAAATATTTTTTCTACATTTTCACCACGATATACTAGAGGTTCTGAAGTTAATCCATATCTGTTTAAATGTTCTTCTGATAATGTCGATTTCACCATTAAACAAAAACTGTTTGGTTTGTGCATTTGATACTTGACACTTTTTCTAGCTTCACAATTTTCATCTTCAACAGGAACAAGTGTTGATTCAAAGTCCGCATACACAACGAAAGGGATACGGTATTGATAATGAACCTTTTCAAATTTAACGAATGCTCTGTTTTCCGCAGGTAAATTAATCTTTGCTTCATAATTATTGTTACATAGTCTTTTGTGCTCTTGTAACCATTCTCTTCCTTCTCTTCCTTCTCGTTGAAAATTAAAACATCTCTTGCAAATTATCTTTTTGTTTCGATTTTTCGAAAGTTGCTTGTTAACAAGACGATCAAATTGCTTTATGTACACATAGTGAGACACATCTCCTCGCGTTAGTAGTAGTAAATCCGTATGATCTGGTAGCTCTTCTTTTGCAATACGTAAAGGATACACTTTGTTTGAACTATCTAATGCAAAAACATTGATAGACGTACCGGGATTTTTCTTCTCAAATTTTGATATATCTTTCAGTGATACAGGATAAGTGATTCCTTGAAAATTGTATCTAAATCTTTGATTTTCATATTCTTGGTCAGGTCTATTCGCATTATGTGGTACAAATTTAGTTGTCATTGCATAACGAAAACATTCATTGTCTTCATTTTTAACATTAATACAAGATTTTGTATCTTCAATTCTTTTTGGCAGAGGAATGTAACTTGATCCCATTAGTCCATATCCATGTTTGTGAACTCTTATATCTAATACTTCAATACTTGTAAGACTCCATCCGGATCCTCTTCCTTCGTGTTCCTGAATTTTTGTTAATATTTCTTCTATACAGTTTTCTACTATTGAATCAATGTTTGAACTTCCCATAATGGTTCGGTTTTTTGTTATGAATCCTCTTGGTGATAATTCTTCTTGTACATTTATAAACATAGCTTCTAGTAGTAAACCAAATTTAAGAAAGTTCAATCTTTTTAATTCTTCTTTTAAAGTTCTACTGATGATTGGTTTTGCTTCTCTAATGAATTCTTCTAAGTTTAAATCTTCATTTTGAATCTTATGATGCATTACTACTTTACCAGGTAATGCAAATACTTGTAGATTTGGTAAAGTAGTTGAAGATGTTGCTGTTATTTCATATTGTTCTTCTTGTTCTTCTTGTTCTTCTTGTTGTTCTTGTTCTTCTTGTTGTTCTTGTTGTTCTTGTTTTTCTTCTGGGTTGTTGTGAATTAGTTCTTTATGACAGTCTAATAGAATTTCATCGTGAAACGATTCCGAACATTTATCGCAACGATACATGTTGAGATGTTTACTCTTCGAAATTTCACCAAGAAATGAAGTGGGCTCTCACGTTCCTCCTATTATAATGGTTCCCCCACCACTATTTCATCCTCTTCACTATCCTAGAAAATCAAACATTTTCAACAAAATATTAACCTTCTACAAACTAATTGTTCATTCGTGTTCTTTATTCCCATTGGAGTTTTAGTATATACTTCTTTATATTCAAACTTTAACAAACTTTCTTTTAACATCTGTTAGGACAGATGTTATGGGACAGATGTTAAAAGAACAAATGTTGGAGAGGAAATGGCTAGAGCACAGGCACTTGGTTAAACTAAATTTGCGCATAAATTAACTAGAGTTGAACTGAAAATTCGCATAAATTAAAAGTTAGTTCAAAACTAAAATTCGACAGTGTTAAAAAACTCTAACAGTTGAATAAAAATAAACATTAATTCAAAACTGAAATTCAACAGTGTTAACCAAATTCTAACAGTCAAACAAATAGGTCAAGGTAATCCAATTTAACGCGAAAACGAGGAATAGAGCACTAAGTGGCATGTTAGTCCATTACCACAAAGTGATCTATTCCTCGCTCTCTATTCTACATCTACTTTTTTCAGTTTACTTATTTATATTAAAATGTTCAAATTTTACTATGTAGAATGTCCATTCTTTCTCTTCAACTCTTCGATTTTTTTTAGCAATTGTAACAAATATTCGTTAGTTTTCACCAAAGTCTTTAGTTTGCTACATCCAATTTCAATGGAAGGTATTATAAGTTGTAATTTTATAAGTTCAATCTTTTCTTTCTTGCGAATTTCTTTCTTTATTATATTATTCCTTATTTTTGCTGAAGATTTAAACTCCATGTTGTTTCTGCTAAAGCCACAATAATAATAAAAGTCTCTTGAAACAACCTGCATTTATACACATTCCCCCACCACTTTATAATCCCCACTCCTTTCCCCTTCTTCTTTATATGTGGAAGGAAGTATTATAATTAGATTCCTAATATTTCTTTTCCTTCTTCACTACGTGGGGGAAGGGTAATTTGTTATTACACTAGTTGTGCAAGAAAATAGCCGCCAGTGTCCACACCTTGTTCGTAGCACTCCATCATAGATTGTGCCCACTGCAACATGCGGTCTCTGTCATTTGGTGTGACAAGGAAAGAATGACTATCACCATACAATATAAAAGAGTCAATTCGTACATAACATCCTGAGTCCAACCATTTATTAGCTTCAGCCATAAACTTTTCTATTGTATCAAATGGAAATTGTGGATCAATTGCTATGACTTTACGTTCTTCACTAAGTTCAACAGTATAATCATCATCGTCCTCATCATCTTCACTTTCACTGTCATTACTTAAAGTGTCTTCAGATTGTTCAAAAACATCAGAAATTTCAGAAAAATTAAAATTTTCATTCAGATGAGGAGGCATTTTCAAGCAAGAAATATTGTAAACAGCAGAGACGAAACGACAAGAGCGGCGTGTAGAAGAAAAATGAAGGGGTGACCAACGCTCGCTCCGCTTTTATAATAGTATGCAAATGAGGGATAAGTGCTGACCATGACCAGTCATCGACCCAAAGGAATGGGGGAAGTACTTTTCTTACTACTTGGATGGAAGTAGGTTAGTAGGTCACGAGACTTAGAGTGTTAAAAAATAATGGGGGAGAAACACAACGCTATAACGCGTTGTGTTTCTCCCCCAGTATTTTTTTAAGCAATAATTTGGAAAAAGCTATGTGAATTTACTTGCTACGCCCCCACCTTGTAATACCATCCAGTTTGTGTCTGAGGAGATAGTCTTTAGAGTTTAACTCATAAACTGATTTCTCTTTGCGCAAGGATTCAATCACTTTAATATTATATCTTACGCCGTTACAAGTTGCCAAAATGTGTTTGTTGTCAATAACACTTTCAAAAAAATAGACACAACCTCTCTTAAGCCTATTTCCTTTCACACCAATAATTTTGGATTGGTATTCAACAGTGGGGGTTTCTGTCACTTGTGGTTCAGAAATGTGTTTTACGACATGTACACGGCAAAAACTTTCGTTTTTTACACATTTCCTCCACAAGGTGATCCTTTCTTAATTCCCCTAGTAAGCATTTCAGGGCAAGTAGTGGGACGGCTAAATGCCCTACGACACTCTTCTTGTAATAATTGAAATTGCTCTGAAGGAGCGGGTTTAGGAGTAGGTTTAGAAGCTGTTTAGGAGCTGATTTAGGAGCTGGTTTAGGAGCTGATTTAGGAGATGATTTAGTAGCAGGTGAGAGGAATCAGTTTTGTGATAGGTATGATCTTCAGGTGTACTAAGTGGTGGGGTAGGAGGCAATGGTGATAGTGGGATAATAGGTGTGCTAAGACGATGAACAATGGTTTCAACGGAAGGGGTATTAGGATGGTGGTGAACTGGCTTCTGCGGTGGCGGCATAGTAGTTGATGGTGGTGCGGAGTCCTTTGAAGGCGAAGGCGGTGAAAAAATACTACGAAGTCTAGAAGTGTTGGTTGGCGGAAGAATAGCTCCAGAAGTTGAAGGTTGAGATGCAAGTCGATTCTTGTAGCAATCAGGAAGGTTTTTGAGGCGAAGAGTTTTTTTAGGTGCAGGAACAGCCGTAGTAGAAATAGAAGTCGAAGTAGAAGTTAAAGTAGAAGTTGTAGTTGGCAGAGATAACATGGTTGTGGCTCCAAGTTCGCAGCGTAACGTCTGTAATCAGAATGAAATGTTAGCCGCAGTCGGTGCGTCTTTTATAACAATATGCAAATGAGAGGGGTAGCAGCTGGCCGAGACTGATTATTGACCTGGTAGGTGGGGGAAAAGGGGAAAGAGAAGGTATTTATTTAAAATAATTCGCATAACTTTTGACTAAAATAAGATAACCAAATTCTTCTTTTACCAAATGTTTGTCTTACATAGACCTTTTCAATGATGTATCGCTTGTCCAAATCCGTCAATCCATTATCAAGTTATAGCCATTTTAATTTTTCAGGTCATGACCGGTCGTTCACCCGTAGTGGGGGAAGGAGTGGGGGTAGGAGTGGGGGAAGGGGGGGGGGGGAATCGACTCCATTTTTTCGGGGGGGGGGGAGGGGGTGGGAGGGGGGGGGGGAGGGGGGGGAGGGGGGGGGGGGTCATCGACTCCATTTTTTCGGGGGGGGGGGGGGTCATTGACCCTTCCAAAAGTGGGTCAAGGTCATTCAAGATTTATAATGATCCAAGGTGATGGGAACAGTAATACTGTTCCCACCACCCTGTTTGCCTAGCGGTTCCCACTCCCAACCCACTAGTTACGTTCTGCAAGGGAGGTCCCTGGGCCGTCCGCATCAAAGCGTAACTTCCCGTCCGCATCAAAGCGTAACCATTAATTTCAGGGAAACTGGAACAGTTAATGCAGAAACGCAACTCTAACCCCACCCAAACTAATCCCACCCATCATATTCCTAAACAAAATGCAAAAAACCTAGTCCGCAATTTGCGGATGTCCCCACCCCTTCTAAGTGAAGTTCAACTGAACTTCTGAATTTACAGTTAATCTACCCCCTAACATCTAGCTGAAAGGCAAAACAACAACATAAATTATTAATATCAACACTTAAAACTAACAACACATCATTATTAAAAACCAAATAATTCAACACAACCAAATACCATCATTATTCTTAAAATTAATACACCTTAATGCTAAACACCTCTTAAATTATACACCTTAATGCTAAACCCAACTTATAACTAACATCGCAATGCGCAAATTATTTCTTAAATTAAATACAACTTAAAACTAAACACACACACACACACACACCACACACATACTACATTGCATTAAAAAACGCAACGTAGTAGAAGAAGTTCAAATATATATAGGCCTACTATATATTTGAAACCTCTTGCTGAGTCGCCAACAACCTTTCGCTATGAAAGTTTGTTGACGACTGACGCTAAGATCAGGCTCGTATTGCTCCTCGGATTCTCGAGTAGTGGGGAAGTTGTTTCACTCCAGTACAGTGTTCAATCCAGTCCAGTTCGCAGCAGTGTAAAAGGAAGGCAAAGGAGTGGGGAGCGGCGCATGCGCAACAACACAAAACCAAGGTTTGAGGTTAGAATTATCCATGTGCAGTAGCGCTAAAGTGAGTAATACAGGACTAGGCGCATGCGCATAGCATGGACTGATTCGGTCCGGAGAACTCGTTGTATGCGCAGCAGGTTTGAGGTTAGAATTATCCATGGCAGCTGCCATGTTTGGTCTGGTTTCACCACATAGAGTCAGCAACCGGTGGTGACCGGTCATTGGCCTAGAAGGAGTAGGAAAGGTGGTGACCGGCCATTGACCCAGAGGAGTAGGGGAAGAAGTGGGGGAAGGGGGGGGGAGGAGGGGGGGGGAGGGGGGGGGAGGGGGGGGGGGAGGGGGGGGGGTCATTGACCTTTCCGGTCGGTCATTGACCCCAAGGAGTAGGGATAGACACAGAACCCTACTTCTCTTACTACTCAGGTGAAAGTCGGTCAACCAGTCATTTGCTTGCCATCTGCCGCCATCTGGCTGGAGTTATTGCCTCTATAAAGGTGGGTAGTTTATCGCGCTACAAACATTCATTGCCTCGCATCCGCTCGGTCATCATCTCTCGTTAGTTTTATGTTATGACTACTTCACTTACTAGGTTTGAGGTTAGAATTATCCATGGAATAGCCTTCGTAAATTCTAACCTATAAAATTACTACTCTGGCGTTCTGTTTCAATTTCTTTTACACTTCATTTTATATCTCAGTCTTCTTTTAACTTCTGAACTTAACACATCGGTTATAATGACTGCACAATGTTTAAAATTAAAGCTTTTGCGAACACAACACATATTACAAAGTACTTCTAAACCTTCAATTTCAAAGTGTAGAACTAATTTAAATAGAGTTAGGAAGAAGTACAGTTTTAACCCATTATACTCTTCAAAGACTTCGCAGGTTAATGTTGATGATAGTATTATTTACAACATTTTGCATTCTATGTTACAATTCAAGAACTTTGAACTTGTTACACCTATCGACTGTGTTCAACAAGTTTTTTTATTTTACCCCTACTATTCCTCATATAAGCGCTGTCACCACAATTCCTACTTCATGCTCCTCTATTCTCTTCAGCTGAGCTAAGATTTGAGGTTAGAATTATCCATGGCGGCCGCCATGTCTAGTTCAGTTTCACCACATAGAGTCGGCGACCGGTTATTGGTCTAAAGGAGTGGGGGAAGGGGTGGTGGGGAAGGTTTGCCGTTTTATAAGCCCTCTCCCTAGGCGGCGCTTCTCATTCGATCGCCAACTTTCAAACGATAAACACCTCTCCCATGGCACGAATCAATTATCCCGCTATCACCAACTACTTCAACTTAAAACTATTTCTGGTGATAGTTGGATAGAATTTTTTAAACTTACTCTGGGTAACCTTGACATATTTTCCAGATTCCAATTATAAGTTTGAATTTCAATTTTAAACTAACTCTTAATTTTTGTTCAACTGTTAGAGTTTCGTTAACACCGACGAATTTCAATTTTGAACTAACTTTTAATTTTATGCACAAATTCACTTCACCCTAACGCCAACACTATCGCCATCTCCACCCCGACCTATATGGCATAAAATATAACTACAGCATCTCATATATACACTCTAACCCCCACCGAAGCTATGTGACATAGCAGCTGGCGCCAGCTGCTCGAGCAGCTGCTCGGGCAGATGGCACGACTTCCGGTCCAGAAGTAACCAAAACACACTACTCATAATCTTTACATTGTTGATTTTAATTCGATTTCCTATAAAAAACACTCATACGGATATAAACTTTGCTACCTTTAGTAGTTTTTATGCAATGTAAGGTTAAATATTTTTAAAAGCCAAAGTTTTGAAATAAAAATATTAATTTTAAAATTTTGATTATCCTTTTACATTTATACATTTGCTTCAAAAAGTCGAATACCAATTTTTATTTTATTACAATAACTCTTTTTTATTCAAAGTATTATTTAAAAAATACTAAATTGTGGCTGCATGGTTAACTATGGAGTTTTGGAAATTTTAAGTATGATATTTTGACTTGTCTTTAGTTCAGGAATAATACCATAAGAGTTCCGTAGACTGTTCAGAAACACCCTGTATATTTGACATTATAAAAAATATAGTTTTATATTCACCAGTCCTTGGAAGTTTCATAATTATAGGATTGAAACCAGCTAGACGATAACAGCACAAAAATGGAAAGGGAACAAACTGAAATATCTTCACAATTTAACGGAGAACGTTATTTCAATAATCCAAAATGAGGCTGGTAACGTAAACAAGTACACCTGAGTGGCAGCATCTATTGTCACGGAAGTAAATGTCGCAAGTGTGAAAGTAGCCAAAGGTATTAAAATTTTGCATCCAAGTCAAAAGTCACATAAAAAGAGGAAGTTACTATTTAACAATATTGGCCACTAAAACTCTGATACATCAAAAGTTTCGTCTTTTGGTCACAAAGACTTCCCAAGAAAATCATTTTGTTATTAGCAGTTAAAATATATCAAGTTGGACGGACTTTTCGGACATCTAGGTATAAAAGGATTGGTCCTATGTTTCATCTCTAGATTAAAAATTCAATTCACCTACATATTTAATCGCTACAATAAGTCGCTAAAACACTCCAAAGGAAATTGAGATAAAACTTTGCTGTTTTAGATTAATTATTCTTGGTTAAACATGATTTAACTTTGCACTTCTCCTCTCTTTGTACATTAAGGATACAGACGTTAATTAAAATGACTTTTACCTATAGTAGGATTATATTAATAAAGAGCTATGCTGTATTATTATTTTAATTTTAATTATTTCCTCATATTAATCTTCTATGTTGGATGATAAGAATTTACATGAGAATTTTTAACTTTGGTGTAACTTTGCTCAATGGAGGTGTTAAACTAATTATTTCATCAACACTATTAAGCTTTTAAAAATTGAACACAAAAGTTTATATTGAATTATTGGATATTTATTCTAACACGCAGTTTTTGTTATACAAGATGTTTGGAAACTCTCTTCTGAAACTCTGTGTGGTGATTCCTTAGATTAAAATAAAACATTTCATAAAATCATATGTCCGAAAATTCTTCGTTAAGATGCTAGCAGCCATTTTGTTATTTACACTTAATTATTTTATTTACGTAACGGATGGTTGTATTAAGTTCATAATGGACATGAACCTTTATAACACCAATGGTAATTTTCAGGAAAAAGTTATTTTTTCGATGTGTATTTTAAAAAATGTGGCCGTTCAAATATTTTAAATAAAATAAATCAAAATCTGTAAATGTTTTCAAACTGTTAGAAATATATATATAAAAAAATAAAGAATTGTATCATGTAATCAATGATACCAAGTTTGTAAGGATCTGACAATAAACAACGGAGAGAGCTATTGTGATTTTTCTATTACAATAACCTTAATTTGCATGAACTAAAATACAAAATCAATGTTTTTCTGCAGTAAGATGGCAAAAACTCCATATTTTCTTGTCAGATCCTCACAAACTTTAAATCATTGGTTAGATAATTTTAATCTTCAACTTTTTGTTTCTTTTAAAAGTTTGATAACATTTACCAATTTTAAGACATTTGAGTTTCAATATGTAAAATGGCCACCAGCTTGAAAATACACATTTGAAAATATAATTTTTTTCCTAAATATGACCATGATAAAGTGTCGTGCGAAATGAATTGAATTTGAAATTGAATTGAAATTTAAAATATCTTGAAAGTAAGGAAAATTAAGGAGCTTTTCTACGTCACTAAAAGTTATATTTAAAAAAATGTTTAACTACTTCCATAGAATTTAGTAGTAACCGGTTAAGAACATGTAACTAAAAGAATTCTGTTCTAGGCCTAAGGGTATGGGAGACCAAAATTAACTATTTAACTGAAAGATTACCAGGTTTCTAGAAAATCGGTTGAAAAAGGTGTCTGAAACAGGGGAATAAAATACCATGTTTTTGTAATTTAGTCGATATGAAAAGGTTTAAATTGCCGACTGCTCTACTAGTCCAAAGGTGAAGATGACTTTAGATAAAGAAATAAAAAAAACGACAAAATAACTAACGCATTCTAAATTATCTTTTAAAAATTTCAAATTGTATAAAAATTATATCCAAAAGAAAAAGTTTTCACGTTGTTGATATGTCATAAATATTGTGACTATATAACCTCCTTTCCTTAGTTTATGGTGTGATCATTCAAATATAATAAGACACAAAGAACGACTGTGTGCACGATCACTATAGTATTGGCATGCATATTACAAACAACAAGATGGAAGCTAAAATGGTCGCGATCCGCAAACGCTCTATAGGAAACGTTAAGTAGGCGTGAGCTGTAAACCATACCAGAGGCGTTGTCGGTTATATATAACACAGCGAACACGTGCGCGAGAACAATGAGCTGCGGAGCCTTGGAAAAGAAAATCACCGTAACATTGACTGGAGCCTTAGTATAGATGAAAATCACCGTAACATTGACTGGAGCCTTAGTATAGATGAAAATCACCGTAAAGTTGACTAGCGCCTCAGTGTTACTTAAAATCACAATAACTTTGACTAGGACCTCATTGTGGCTGAAAATCACCATAAATTTGACTACGACCTCAGTGCGGCTGGAAATCCCCGTAACGTTGACTACGACCTCAGTGCGGCTTTAAATCACCGTAACGTTGACTGGAGCCTTAGTATAGATGAAAATCACCGTAAAGTTGACTAGCGCCTCAGTGTTACTTAAAATCACAATAACTTTGACTAGGACCTCATTGTAACTGAAAATCACCATAAATTTGACTACGACCTCAGTGCGGCTGGAAATCCCCGTAACGTTGACTACGACCTCAGTGCGGCTGGAAATCACGGTAACGTTGACTACGACCTCAGTGCGGCTTTAAATCACCGTAACGTTGACTACGACCTCAGTGCGGCTGAAAATCACCGTAACGTTGACTACGACCTCAGTGCGGCTTTAAATCACCGTAACGTTGACTACGACCTCAGTGCGGCTGAAAATCACCGTAACGTTGACTACGACCTCAGTGCGGCTGGAAATCACCGTAACGTTGACTACGACCTCAGTGCGGCTTTAAATCACCGTAACGTTGACTACGACCTCAGTGCGGCTTTAAATCACCGTAACGTTGACTACGACCTCAGTGCGGCTGAAAATCACCGTAACGTTGACTACGACCTCAGTGCGGCTGAAAATCACCGTAACGTTGACTACGACCTCAGTGCGGCTTTAAATCACCGTAACGTTGACTATGGCCTTAGTGTGGCTGAACATCACCGTAACGTTGAATTGGGCCTCAGTGTGGCTAACAATTATTGATTCTGTTCGAATCCTGGTTACATTTTTTTACATTCGTTGCTTTCAATGAAGGAGATACATAAAATTATATGTAATAAAACCGAGACAACAATAGAACATTGTTTCACCTTGCGGTAAGTCACAACGGTAAGCGCTAAACTGTATTAGAATGTTTGCTGATTTCACTTATGTTGCTATTATTGTTAATTATTGTATAACGTATTATAGAAAAACTTCCAAATAAAAATAGCATTTATGGGGTCACTCTACAGTTCGTGATGTGTTGCAATAACTCTACGTAAATTGTCAAAATGGTACCTGTCAGTTATATGCATCACCATTTTAAATGTGTTTTTTAAGGTTAGGTTGGGTCAGATTAGGGTAGAGAGTTCCATGGCGTAGATATGACAATATTGATTCTATTATCTTTGTTATCGCTTGTTTGACAACAATGATGCAGGTAAAAAGGCCGCTCAAGGTCGATCAATTATTGTTAGTCTAGCTGTTTCACTACTATAGCCTACGTATGGAGTGCGTGAACCTGTCATAACTTAACCCAAACACACCAGTGGCGCAATCTTTCCTCTCCTTCCTGACATTTTCGCCTTCTCAAACGCTGTTTGAAAAATTTAATCCATCCAAATAATTGAAATTTGTGCAAAAACGTTAACAAATGTAAGTACTTTACGGTTATGTTTCATATTTAATTAATTTTCATTATGAAACCTTGATATTATTGGTGATGCCTATATACAAGTACGGTTAAGACCATAAAAAGCATAACCCTTGAAAATAGTAATCAGGTTTGGAATAAGCCTCATAAGTTGAAAAATTTGTCTTGACCGTTTAAGTTGACAGGAAATTCTCAAAAGACGTAGATCACCATTAGTATTTGAGTTAAATATATGTATTATCATATACAAACCACATTTCATTTGTTATTTTGTGCACATTGATTCAACAATGTAAAGGGTTGGATCTGAGCGTTTGTAAGATTGTTTGTCTAAATTATTGGTTCGATAACCTCAAAACTACCACAATCGTTGTGTTACTATTAAAATTGGAACATTTTCTCGATGCGATGCGGTGGTTAACGCAGTACCAGTTGACGAGGGAGGGCTCCTGGAAATGTAAATACTGCCAGGGATTCATTAATCATCAGGTCTGAGGTAGGAGACACACATTGTATAAAGTGCTAGATATTGCGTGCGAAGTCTTTTCACATTTGAATGTTGATGGTAGAAATTATGGAGTAATTACCAAATCATTGCAACTAAATACCGAAATATTTTATATTAAGCATGACAACTGTTCAAAATATCTTGTAATGTTTATTTTTAACGATTATTTTTTATTTCTAGGAACACTTTTAGGAATATAAACAAAAGGAGGAATTAAAAATATGTTTTAATTATAATAGATGAATTAAATATAAAACCGTATTTTTTAAGTTTTATTTTCTATTTTAGGGTTGAGATTCCTTCAAGAACTAGTCTATTAAGGATTAAAAATATTTTACTAGTTAATATGGAATATATACTATCGTAATGAATTATGACCGGATATGTTTATTAAAACCATATTCTAAGTCATTATGTTAAAATTTAAAAAGTTTAATTAATAATGCAATGTATAATTTTTCATACTTGAACTTTGGTTTAAATTTTTATATAAAGGAATGTAAGAGTATGTAATTTAAATGTGAATGCGTGAATGTTTTTTTTTTTTTTTTTTTTTTTTTTTTAAGAGGTTGGCGGACGTGTTTTTGCCTTACTTTGCCCCGTCCACATAGACTATTGATCTGTGTGTGGAACGTATTAGACAAAGTAAGGGGGTGAGTCGCTACAGTACAAGGTGAAAGGTACTGATAAAAGTCACTGGCAGAACGTGGATTCGAACCCACGACATCGCTGCCATGGTCCCGAAGTCCAGCGCGCTAACCACTACGCCACCGACTCACCCAAAACTATTTAGACTATTTAGACTATTGACTATTTAGAGCTTAGTCAATTATTATTACTACCTCTGTTCTGTATAATGCTTTGGGGTTTATTTAAATTTTACTCCATTTATGACTCAAATAGTTAGTACATTGGTTACAAATTACAAATGAGGTGTACTGCATTATTTTCATAGTAATTGATATTTTTACAATTTTTACTTGAAAACTTTCATCCTGATTCAGTTTTATTCAGTGTAAAAATTTTTACAATATTAACATGACAAAATTTACTCGTTGTTATTTATATTACACAATGTAATAGTACTTTTAGTTATTGGTTATGTTTAAGCTTTATAATAATTAAATTGATTTTTATACCATGGTTCACTAACTACAACTTATTAGCACTGAAGATGGATGGTGTGTTACATAAGTGTCCAAGTGATCTTGCATAGCAAAAGTTTCGAATACATTAAAACAAAAAAAAAATTGTTTTGGGCATACGATTCAGAAGATGGCAAAAAGCTGGCTCCTATATTCCCTAATTCAAATGTTATAAGCTAATTTATTTTGTATGACTGAATAACGATTACATAAAGCTTCTCAAATTGGGACGTCCTGTATATAGGCAAATAAAATATATAGGCAAATAGGCCGTGGATCGACGGAAGCAGGACGCGTGAAGTGTTAACAGCGTTGGCCATCATGTTATCCAAGCCAGGATTAGGCGGTGCGGCCGGTGCTGAAGCCAGCCCTCACCGCACACATCACTCACTCACCTTCAAAATCGAAAAATTTCAAGAGAAAATTTAAATTTTTCATTGAAACTGTCTTAAACATCAAAGGGTTGACATTTTATAAGTAAGTTATTAACATAATCATTATCAAGTCCTTTAATCTATAAATACTCCTTTGATCGTATTTGAAAATAAACATCAAGTTTAAAAAATATGAGTAAAAATAATTATGATTAATATTGTTATTATGGTTTAGTGTAGTTTGATTGCATATTTTTATCGAATAAGAAAACTAAAATCAAACTAGGCTTGCAAGGTAAAAGGGATTTCAAATATTTTTTTCAATTTATGAAGTATGTAATTTACTTCTGCACATTGAATTTAACGTTAAATCTCTATTCGGTTCGTGTAATTTTGCCAAATAACATGGTAGCCAAAAAGTTCTTTAGAAAAAAATAAAATAATAACAGGAAAGCATTGTTATGATAGATTTAAATGTTTTGTCTATCTTTCACATTTCGTATAGGGATAAATTTAATGGATTTAAATAGATTTCCTCAGAACGCGGTGTTGACCTATTTGTAGGAAATGTTTTTGGTGTTGTATGCTATCCAAGCTCTCAACTGAGGAATTTCATTAATTATTTTTAGTTAATTTTTTAAAGAATTTGGTGTAATAGGTCTGGTTTAGAAGATAGTTTTTGGAATACACACATATCATAATTACTTTTATTACGTCTCTCCAAAATATGGACCAACACTTTTACCGTAGGCGTGCGTGGTCTAAAGCAACAATGCTAATATTACATTAATGAAACTAACAATTCATTCTTGCACTCTTCACAAATCAATGTGAAAGTATTAATCAAACTCGCCTACGGCTCGATGGGGGCTCCGCCCCCAAGCCCCCTCAGGGGTTACCCAGAAATGTGTTAATTGTTGTTTAAGTCGCATATAATGAACAGAATACATATAAATATAAGAGTTTGTAAATGAGCAAAATAAATGAGTTTGTCATTTATTTATAACATACATTAACTCCCACGACTGCAGAAATAACCTAAATTTGAACTTATGCAACTAACTCAATCTAAGGAATGAAATTATATTCGCCTACGGCTCGTTTTAAGAGACTCTTTCCCCAAACCCCCTTCCTAATTCCTCCGAATTCTATAAAGAATAATGGAGTTATGAATAAACTTATTATGTAGGTATTGTATAAGTATTTACTTAAAACTATAAAATACGTATAAATAAATATATGAAAAAATTAAATGGATAAACTGCATAAAATGTGCAGTAGATCATCGAAAACAATGAAAAATTCCATTAAAACAAAATAATTGGAAATCTTAACAAAGTGGATAAAACTTGCAAAAACCCATTTTATTTACAAAAATACTATTCAGTTACTATCCTTCAATTAGTTGTGTTGAAATTCCAGGGAATAACATAACAATCCAGTAATATTGTACATACAATGATAAATACATAATGTAATATTGGCATTCATTACAATTCCTTCATTTCAGTTTTTAATGGTGTGAAACTTTTAAATTTACCTAATTTCCTAAAAAATTACTCTCAAGGCAAATAAAAAAACTTCAAGCTAATGCCATCTATATAGATCATTAGATACACCCTGTACATTGAAATTACTCTCGGTGAATAGACCGCTTTACCTATAAAGGCACAATTGGTTAATGTTATCAAATTTCTTAAAAAGGGTGTTTCGGTAATCCGCGACTCCCAGTATGTTGGCAATTTTCTCAGTAATACAGGTCGGTAAGTTTAGTTCTCGCTTGGGAATAACTCTGTAGTAAGGGATATATAGGAGATCTACTTTACCGACATTTGACGAATTTCTGATACCCCGATGAGTAAGTGAGTGAGTCAGTCAGTTACACATTCGGGAGTATATAATTTAGAAGATATAGATGTATCATTCTATTTTTATCAAGGTAATATTCAATTAAAACATTAATAATATAAATTATGTTATTTGAAACTTAATTTGGCAAATAGATGGCTGATGCTTTAATATTATTATTTTAACAGATACTATAATGATATATTAATAAGGTACAATGATACTATACATTAACTCTGAATCAATTAATAATATTATATAAAAGTCAATAATAAAATTTAAGAAAGTTATCTAATTTTTAAGATATATTTGATATTTAAAAACTTGGGTTCAAACAACAAGGGGCATATTTTATGGGTGATTCGTTGGCATGCATAGTGGTTAGTAACGAGCCTCGGAATGAGGTTCAAATCCCTGACCTAACCATTAACTTACATCAGTACTATGGCACAATACTGTATCTCTTAGCCCCTTATTTAGAAATAGCCAGCACGTGTGAATTTCCATTCTATTATGATGAGGACAGCTACGCAATAAGAGGACACCGACCTGTTTATTTTAGTAAATGAAATAAACTACTTATTAATAAACTTTTTTGCTGATTAGCCGTTTACATTTTATAAATATCTAACCAATTCTTAGATCCATATCACCTACACTTAACAGTCTTTTTTACATTCATTGTAAAAATGTACGTATATATTTATAAGTATTAAAAATGTTTTAATTAATACTTATACTATGGAAGACCACAAAAAGATTAAAAAAGTAAAAAATAAATTAAAAAAGTATCCAATGTTGTCCAAAACCGGTTCAGTTTCACTAGAATACATATAAATCAATTTTTGAAAACTGCACTGATAGTTCGTTTTTTTATGTATCTTGCTATATAATATTTAAATTAGACAGTATTGGGACATTTTTATTTGGTTGGGTTTTATGCGCAATACCGTGTATAAACTTATCGGATGTAATAATTTCACACGTTTATACAACAGTTTTTAATTCATCTTTGTTCGACAATATTCAAGCGTATGTTCAGATCATTGTTTTCCTCGCTTTTGAATGATTAAATTTCATATTTAGTATTAATAAAAATATTAGTATTTTACATAAAGTACTTTAAACAAAATTTATTGAAAATTTTCAAAACACAAATGAAACCTAACAAAATTACATAAATGTAAACCTCATTAGAAGATAAATTTCAGTGTCAGAGATGACAAACGTAAGTTTTGAATGGCAAATTGACAGTAAAAGTTAATTATAAAAATTCTATTATATTCCTACTGCAATGGAACTTTTACCTGAAAAAACTAAAATTCATATTTAACACATTTTAAAGTTTACTAAGGGATCAGGAAAAAAACGTAAAAATAATTATAGCTGGTTTATGTTTTTATATTATGCATTACATTTTACTTCAGTTTTGTTAGTCTGTTCGCTGTCTATAATGTTAAGCATGTTTTGATAGCACGTTGTGTGCATTATCCAGGGAGTACAAAAAGTTCCGAAAAGGCTTAATATTTTAAAAACTATTGTAGATAAAATAACAAACCAGTCACATCATTTATACCCTTTAAAAAAAGGACCCATTAAGAAGAATACTATGTCAGAAAAATAATCTAAAGTGGACAGGTAAAACATCCTCCAAGGCTATTCGTCTTAGGGGAAACTTCATTGGCTTTAAATACAACAATAATGTCATATTATACATAATTTTAAATGAAACAGAATGTAGAGCTATATGCCTCAAACCAGACCTCGAAAGATCGAGTACCTATTAGGTTATTGAATTCAAAAATGTTGCTCATATGGTTTTAATGCTAAGGTTTTTACCTGCACTTTTCGTCAGGCCGTTCGTTTAAGGTCTAGATAACGTCATGGTCCTCTGTTAAATGGGACCTTTGTTTTATTGTTCGTATCACCCTTTGCTTACATTTTATATTTAAGTCTGACTCCAGGTGTATATCCTCTCCTAAAAGACAAAAATCTGCAGGTACCTTTAAAAAGTATATATTTAGTGTAAAAATAATATAAAGGTGCATTGCTATATCTGTAATTGTTCAGAAAATATTAGACCTGTGCGAAACCTTAAGGTAAATAGATTTCACTTTTGATTTTTCAATAAAATTGCATATTTTTTGTTATAAATTAATTGGTTGTATTGATTTTAAGATTTTACCTATCGTACAATTATGAATTTCAAATAGCTAAATAAGTTTTTAAGGTGTAGATCATTATTAATTAGACTGGAGCGACTACCATTACTCTAAATTAAATAATTGATAAGTATGTATAATACGTGTAAACTAAGGTCTCACTTTAAAAATAATTGTTTTCGAATATTTTTTTTAAGTTTCATGGAATATTTATGTTATAAAGTGTTCAATTAACTAATATTAGTTTGTAATACGAGTAGATATTCAACCAATAAAAATATATAACTTATTTTATAAAAATTTAATTGTTTGATAATGAAGTTGTGTATCCCATGCCAAGGCAAATAGCGTGTGATAGTTGCGAGGTTTTGAAGGAAATATTGCAGCCTCACGTAGGTTTTGGTGGAGATGGCTGGAGGGGGGGGGGGTGAGGGAGTATGAGGGGGGTAGGCTCCAAGGGAGGGGCTCGGAGCCGGCTCAATGACAATTTATGAAGCCATTCGTCATGTGCAAATATTGACTGAACGTGAGTAGTTAAATAAAGTTCTTTCTATACTAACCATAGAGAAAGGTTCAGCATTTGTTTTAAACCGTATACTTTTGTTTTAACAAGAATAATATATAGTTCCGGGAAACTGTTAAAAATAAACTATACAACACAGCTAAATAAATAAATAAATAATTTCTTTATTGCAGTCGACAATTTATATTTCATTGCAAAGGTTAATTATACAAAAATATATAAAAGTTCATTTTTCATTGGTCCTGATGTACACGAGTGCCAATTTTTTTTCGAGCAAACTCATAGAATTTAAGTATCCCAGCGGCTCATCATAAAATCATCAACAGAGTACAGAACTTTAGACACCAAGAGGATTTTCAATAGAGTTTTAAATTGATTTTGATATTGCCTGATACCCTCGAAGAGCTAATTAGAAATCTGATTCCAATCTGTGACGGTAAATGCTCAAATGCCACAGTTCTGTGATGCCTGGGTCGATAATTGTCCCTGCCCCTAGTATTGTTCTAGTGCAATTGACTGCCATATACAAGTGAGCATTTATACCTGCAGTACAGTGTTACCTCCAGGACATCGAGGATGGGCAATGTAAGCAGTCCAAGCTCCCTGAAGGCGTCCCTGCAAGGTTCTCTTGGTTGCAATTAGCATATGATTATAATTGCCTTTTTTTGCAATCTGACAACTCTATCTAGCCTCAATTTAGCACAACTACCCCAGAGCGTTATTCCATAGGAAAATTGGGGGTAGTTCACACCAAAATACTCCATTAATAGCACGTTTTGGGAACAAAACTTTGCAAGGTTACGTAAGGCCTTGTAGTAACCTGTAGTACCCTGGCACAAATATAGTCGACGTGCTGTTCCAACGTCAGCCCTCTACCAGGATGTTAATCCAGGTGCATTTCTACGAACTTAGTGGAATCTGTTTCCTCTAGGAGGTCACCATCCACCATGACAGCAGGCGGCAGGTCTCGTTGCTTGAACAATACCTAGCTAGAACAATACTTAATCAATCATACAACATAATACACATCATACACGACCTAGGAACATCGGGGAGAAGTATAGAGTGTTGTTTTATACAATCCATAGTACAACAATTGGAAAAATGCATCAGAAAGATAAAGACCACCTCGCGTCCAAACTGTAAGAATACGAATATGTGTTTAGCAGTTGATGATTAACTACCGAGGTTACTATTAAAACCAGTATTGAAATAAGGAACTGTTACGCTGGGCACTTTTTGTATGAGTGCGTTTAGTGAGAATATTATGTGGGTTCGTCTACAGCTGAGCTGAACAAGTGGTTACTACACCTATAAATAAAACATGTGGCTTGTGCAATAATAATTAACAGTCGTCTTCTTTTCCATTGCCATAAAAGGTTTAATTAAATATAAGGGCCATAACTATGCTTATTAGCATATAAGGAAAAAAGAAATATTAAAATATAATTAAAAACTCATTTAGGCTTGACTCTTTTCTTAAGACAAACCCAAGAAATTGCGCTAGAGTTTAACATAATTATTTCACAAATTACCCAGCAACGTATGATATAAAAATAAATAAATACAAATTTATGTCCATCAATTATTGGATCTTTTTATTTGAAAAGTTCATAAATGTATTTTTAGGAGATATTTTTCACACATTTGGAGCGCATGTAGGCAATCACTTTTTAATAGCCCAGACAAAGTCATTTTATTCCACGATTCATGTATCCTACAACCCACATTCTAATTGCCAATCAGGCCTAACGCATGTAAAAAATACCATTGGCTACAAACTAATTAGTAAATTTTATAATTGGTCGATTTGGTTTTTGTTCACAGTAGGTACAAAGAAATGCAATTTAAAGACCGTTACTGGTATGAATTCGACAAAAGTTATTTAACTACTAATTTTAACAAATACTGCGTAAAATGAAATAATTACTTGAGAAACATGAACAACATTGATTACACTTCATATTTTGCTTCCAAATTCAATGAACAGGGTATGTGATCAAAAGTAATTCATAATTTATTATTGTAATATAGTTTTTTTTTATGGAAATCGTACGAATAAGTAATTTTTGTATAGACCTATTTCCAAGCGATCATCGAAAGTTAACATTATTTTTTTCATATTTTACATCAATTTTTAGAATGAAATTTTCAAAGTAACCTGTAATTTTAGGAGTGTATTGCATCTGTGTAAAGAACCTGAGGAAATAACCCTTTTATCATAAGACTGATTAATAATGTTGTAATATAATAAAGGTATATATTACTGCGATTGAAAGAAGCACAAACACAATATTTTCAAAATGTTCATGATAACATTTTTACTAATCTTTTATACGTGTGTTCGTAAAAGGTTTTTTTTAGTTTTCTATTATAAATTAATTTTAATACTTAGAAATATTATGTACACCATTCTACACCAACACACATACACATATTATGTACATCAATCTCTTATGTACACCAATCCTAACTTACAATAATAAATAAATAAATTAAATAGAATGTTAATTATTGCCGGAGTCAATATAAGAATTGTATAGAATGAGTAAAAACGTGTGCAGTATATTAAATATACTTTGAGAGGTAAAATACTGTATTTATCATTTCATTGAAACAATAACAAAAGTAAAAAAGTCACATCCAGACATTAAAGAAAATTTAAGAAAACCCCTACCTACAGAACTATTAAAAGGAACCAGGCCGATGAATTCCTCCTGTGTGGTCCATAAAATCTTCTACAGAGCGTCATCACTCTCTCGACACCAAAAAGCGTCTTAACCGTGATTTAATATTTGATTTATTGTTTTCAAACCGAATAGCCTCCATAATTCTGGTTAGGATGCCAAACCCTGCATGAGACGGTAGCCGAGATGCACTAGCTATCCTTTGCCCAATTCTGAAAACATCCCTGGATCGTGTGTTGTAGTTGTGTAAGTCAGCACCACGAATTAGATCGCCGTTTTTGCAATAATGAGTAGTTTTCAGGGTGTTAATATCAGCTAGAGTTAGCAAACCCAACTCCCGGAAGGCTTCCCGATAATCATTTCAATAATGCGGAAAATAATTAAACGTAGCAAAGAGGATGAATTGACATTTAAATTTATAGCCAATCTCATTTGCCAATAAAGGGTGGATAACATTTTGAAATAAACAAATTCTTTACCTAGATCGACTACTAAAACTGCTTGGATATAAATTATACAGGTCTTCAATTTTTAAAAATATAATTTAATAAATAATTTAATATGTTTAAAAGTTCATGATAGAGATGGCAACATTAAGGTGTTGCTGCCATCGACCATAGTTTGGAAGGGAAAGGTTAGGCATTACGTTTATTGTCTCAGAAAGCTTGCAGCATATTAACGTCACCCAAAGACGTAATCAGGCTAGTTTATTGATGAATCAATGAAACCACTGCCGGTTAAAATTTAAAAATTTAAAAAATTTTATTGACATCAAATTAAACGAAGGAGATGTATGGGTCCGTGCGCCGTTGGTATACAAATGGCGAGTCCAGTTGCAGTTCAAAATGGCGAAACGCCGAAAGCGCTCCTGCCACTCAGAAAACCACCAGTGCCGCCCGACGGACAACTCTTCACATAAGTTATTGACATCAAATTAAATGGCTAATTTATCAATATTAATTTGGTTAACGATTTATTCGTACTGTACTCAGATTTTATTTATATATTATAACGATTACTCTGTTCAATTTTCAATCCATGGTCCTTGGTCCTTCCTACTTTTAGTGCTTTCTTTGGTATGTTTATTTTTGATTTGTAAGTAATTTGTCCCTTGACCATCGTATAAATACGTAAAAATTACGAAAAATATTTTAAATGGGTTGTTGTATGGGATAAAACACAAAATATTTCACTAATTTAAATTATTGAAATATTTTTGTGTTTTGATATAAAGGACACATTATTCAAGAATGCATTATTGTATTTTATCGATGGCTTTACGTTTGAAGATTCCAATAGTAATACATAACAATAAAACAATTCTTATGACATGTTGGAACCGGTAAAGAAACTGCCAAATGGGAACTCCAAACCCTTTTTGAGTCGTTGAGTCAAACAAAATTTCATAATTGGCTTGGCACTTTGACTATTTTTTAAGAAAACTGCTCGTTCTATTTGTGGCGAGGTTAGATTCAGCAATTTGTATATGAATAAAGAATGTGAGGGATGATGACACAAACGCTCCCTCCGTGAGTTGTTGTGTCCGCCGAGTTATGATGATTGCCCGTCAGTTTTACACCTTGTCATGCGTGTAACTCGCATTTAATACCTCCCTTGACAACCTGCTTCTATTGCGGCACCGATTGTGCACTTTATCATTTGTGTTTAAAAACGGTATGCAGGATACAAAAAGTAGACCCCCTGTTATAATTTGCAAATGTGTTAAAATCCTTCATTTTTACCATATTATTTTTTAGTTTTCATAATTTTTTATAACAAATTTAATAAAAGATTAAATTTATGTATGATTTGATACAACTGAATTTTGAAGGTGTGGTAACATACTTCTCACGCTTCATAAAAACATAAATTTTAATCTATTCATAAAAAAATAGAGTAGACATAACATCTTTCGTATATATTTCCCGTTTTGTCTACTATTAAAATGTAAGTATTAGTAAATCGGGGAGTGTTGAAAGAATTTTTATTATTCCTAACTGTCTTTAATTATCTACACATAATGTTTTGTTTACAGTATTTGATATGTGTTAAAACTTCAAAAAATTAGGCTATATGTTTATAAATAATTTAAATATACCTGAACTGGCTCATCAACTCTCACAAATGGTTAGCGGAGGTTCTTTGATTAGAAAAACCCAATGCATTTTTTAAAAAGGCAATTGTTACACTATGGTGACAAACATTAATTTAAACTACTTTATGAAATGAAATGAAAATAATGAGTTATTAATGAAAATTACTATAGAGATTAAACTCCTACCGGCTATCGAACGACTAAAATCTTTGTATAAGACAACAAACACCGTTGTACAGTGAGGTAAGAGAGCAGCTGACAGATACTTGCCGCGGCAGCTGTCAGTAGGTGAGCCAGAGGCAGGCCTGTAGAAGAAGAGGGTAACTTCTTTCTAAGGTCAGGTGAATAGCTATTGTTTTGCGTTCCGGATATGAAGCGTTAAAACTAAAACGGAAGTCAAGTTACTTTATAATATTAACCATTACACAGCTGATAAAAAAGGGAATGAAGCAGTCTTGCCACAGGTACGATATTAATGGTAACGACACCATATTACTCTATTTTACATTTGGATTATTAGTTAAGGCTCCGGTCTACCCCAGCCAAAACAACAATGCCGAATGCCGCCTCGCGGCCGTAGCGCTAGGCGAGTTTGATGGCTGGAGAGTTTTACGGGGATCGTGTTTTAAAATTAACCAATTAGGATAGAGATTGGCTGTCAACTTTTTCTAAAAGTAGAAAAAAGGATCTAGTCGGCTATCTTTTTGGAATTTTAAAATAAAATTTCTAATTTCAGCTATAACTGTATAAAATCATCTGTTTTTCTCGATTTTTAACTGAATTTTCTATTGGTTTTAATGAACTAATTACAAAAGTGTAACGGAGGAAAATTAGAACCGTAATTCTTCTTTAATATGACACCTTATTTATAGCTCTAGGCTTCATTTGGCAGAAGATAACACGATTCTAAAAAAAAACCCCTTTCATTTGGGTGCGCGCCAGGGGTAGAAAGGCTCCTGTCTACCCCTGGCGCGCACGGAAATGCAAGGGTTTTTTAGAATCGTTTTATCTTCTGCCAAATGAAGCCTAGAGATATAAATAAGGTGTCATATTAAAGAAGAATAACGATTCTAATTTTTCTCAGTTACACTTTTGTAATTAGTTCATTAAAACCAATAGAAAATTCAGTTAAAAATCGAGAAAAACAGATGATTTTATAACTGAAACTAGAAATTTTATTTTAAAATTCCAAAAAGATAGCCGACTAGATCCTTTTTTCTACTTAAAAAAAGCTAACATTCAATCTCTATCTTAAGAGGTTAGTTTTAAAACACGATCCCAGTAAACCTCTGCATTTACAAAACTAAAAAACAGATGATTTTAGACAGTTATTACTGAAATTAGAAATTTTATTTTAAAATTCTAAAAAGATAGCCGACTAGATCCTTTTTTCTACTTTTAGAAAAAGTTAACAGCCAATCTCTATCTTAATTGGTTAATTTTAAAACACGATCCCCGTAAACCTCTGCAGTCATCAAACTCGCCTAGTGCTACGGCCGCGAGGCGGCATTCGGCATTGTTGTTGTTTTGGCTGGGGTAGACCGGAGCCTTAATAACAAACCTTTAGATAATTGCCAAATTAAAAATTATCACTCGAGGTAATACTAAAACCATAAATTCCACCCTAGTTTGCTTTGAAATTCCTTATTTTAGTAATAGTTGAGACAAAAAATCTCCAACGTAAACGAGAACGATTGTTGTTTCCTGCAGCGTTGGTAACACTTGCAGGTAACAAATAGTAAAATGTTGATTTTTAACACTTTTTTTAACCAACAAAAACTCTGTGGCGACATCCACGGATGTCGCAGAAATTGACACCATTGCTCTTATGGGATGTAGCTCACCTAGCACTACAGTTATCTTGAGCCAGAGGGTTCGTGTGCGTCCGCCGACCTATCTGTGCCCGTGTGAGTCAGCTGTGTGGTGCGGTGTGGTCCGCGTTGTCATGGTACAATCAGTTAATTGTGCGGTAGGAGCATTGATTTAAATAAGAACAACATAAAACAACATCAGGATCGCTAACAATATGCTGCGAAAACTATCCGTAATCCCCACCACAATGATTATTCGGTAAATAAAAGATTGTAAACAAACAAGAATGCAGTGGACCCACCAATGATAATGATCTTAGCTGACATATGGCGTCGTACGGAGGTGGTGGCGGTATCACCTTAAATTGGTGGGGGAAGCCGGCTCGATCTTATTCAGCGACCTAGATGTTATTTGCTTTTTTACTTTTTGCTTTTTTCTACGCCTAAGGGCTTTTTTAGGAGTGTTGTACTAATATACCTTAAACGATTTTACGGGAAAGCGGTCCAAACCCACTAATAAAGAGTGGTGGACATACTAAGAATCGAAACCGTGAACTCTTGAACCGAAGTCCAAGACGCAAACCGTTAGGCCAGAGAGATGCCCTTCATCATGTAAGAGTTGCACCAGCTGCTGCTGTGAATTTGTGCTGATTCTTGTGAAATTTATTTTTTTATTAATTATGTTATGGAAATCGGTAGATAACGTTCGTAAATTTCATTACCACCCGGTGTTTTGCCACAGAATTCAAAATCTGTCTTTTTATGATTGCATGTGCTTGAAATATTATAGTGCACTATTTTTGGACTAAGCTCTTCTATAAAAGGTAAGAATGACCATCGACTCAGGCGCCAATGGTAACTTTAACAAGTAGGCCTACTTCATTACTTATTGTTCAGTATATATCCAACAAAAATTGCATATATTCTGTGATTGATTTCATTGAATGTTTGAACATTTTATTAGGTTTTTTTTAGTGTTGATCATGTTTACAATCGTTATTAATAATAAAAATTTTATTTTTCCGACGTCGAAATAATTTTTTTTAATATGCACGGTTCGGTAAAAGCATGGTCCCTATAAATTTTTTATTAGCTGCTGAAAACTAGATTAACTTTTGGGAAATTTGTGTCAATGGAGGAAACTTTTTTTGACGATTCACGATTTCAACACCCTCTTCCAAAATTGGGATTTTGGGGAAAAGACAAAATGTAGAAATAGTAACCCGCTATTTTTATGGCAATTTAATACATTTTAAATACCTTTTTATTCTTTGACATTTTTCTCAAGACGTAAAAAATGGTAAAGGATCTAGGGGCATAATAAATTAATTTTTAGTCCCATAAGAATAACGCTGGGAAAAATTGTATTTCCTGTTTCTTCAAGATTATCGAGTAAACAAAAAACTAATCAAGAATAAAATGTCTTAAAATAAGGTTTTAAGGAGGTTTTGCTCGTAAAAATTACATTTACTGCTAAATACGCTCATTTCTTAATATGGCGGACAAATAAATAAAACTTTTATAAATTTAATGTGTTTATTAAATATTGTTAAAAAAACAATAAGTATTTGTTCTTAAGTATTTGTATTTTACTGGACGTTGTCACAGACACAGGCAATGGAAGTTTGCCAAACTTTATCTAATAAGATTAAAAATTAACTTCAAACGGAACTACGTATAGCTCCCTAGACATTAGGTTCCGGAAAAGATGTCTTAAAATTATGTATACAATTCAAATTGATATAAAAATAATGGGTTGTTATTTAAATATTTTGACTTGCCCCCCAAAATCCGATTTCAGAGGAAGAGGTTGAAAATTTTGAAACATCAGAAGGTTTCTTTTTTGATTACTAAGAATTCCCCAGAAGATAATCTCGTTACATGCAACTGTTAAAAAAATAACAAGGGAGTTCCAAACTTGCGTAACAGTGTATAAGCCATTGCGAATAACAATCGAAAGTTGTTATTTGTAAAACGCTTGAACAAATGGAATGTTAACTTTTATAACACGATTAATTTGTACTCCATAATCATTTTAAAGAACTAAATTGGAAAAACTGATTAGGCACAACAATATCTCCAAAATTAATCCTTGAACATTATTTTACTCCTTTAAATTAGACATTTTTAGTTATGTCTAGATAGGTAAATAGATATTTTTAGTAAAAGTACTACTAAAATATTAGTATAATTTTTTCAATAATACAACATTTTTCATTTACTTTTGCATCAGATGAATCATATATTGATTATTTATTCAATGAAATAAAAAATTATGTAAATATATAGCTTGGAAATATTGAACAATAAAATTGTGTTAAACCGTTGTTGAATCACTTAATGAAATAATACCGAACACTGAGTTTAAAATAAGTTAAAGTAACGTTAGTTGGCGATGTCCATTACATAATGTTAAAAGCGTTGTAATCAATTTTATTTTTATTTTTATTTGGCTTTATATTTTATGGCACTGCAATTTATATATACATGTATTTTATAACTAAATAACAGTAGCTGACTGGGCATCCAAGTGTTTGCAGTGCCTTATCATAATGCTGAGGTGACCATTTCGATTCCCGACGCAGGGCCTATTCTGGAATAGATGATCATATTCATCAACATGGCGAAGTGAGACTTCAACATCAACAAGGCTTGAACAATTAACTGTACAAAAGGAAATAAATAAAAATGAAAGGATGGCACTGGTAACAAAGAGGCCGTGATAACTGCGAAAGCACTAGTTAACAACATAAACGTACTAATTTTCACAAAAATAATTTTGAAAACACAATAAATATTGGTTTTTTTAGTAAAGACATAAATTTAACACATTTTAGCTAATTTGCCCAAGGGCACTTATGTGGTAGAACTCTTGGTAAGACCTACTCCAGGGACCACGTTACATTTTCGATTAGAAGTATGTAGGCCTACAGAAGCATTAACTAGTAAAACCAAATTATTATATTGAAATTTTAACTTAGTTTAAATAGTTATTATAGAGAAAATCTAAAAATATTCTTTCCATATTATACTTATGGGAAATCAACAAAACTCTTTAACTCGCGTATTTCTTAAGTTTCATTAAATTGTATTTGTGCCTTTACTATGTAAATAAAAATTCACCATAATTGTGTTTATAGAGGAATTAAAAATATTACAAGAACTTTACACAATTATTTATGTACAATGCCTTAAGGGTCATTTACACAAATAAATAAATTGTAACCCAGATTAAATATAATTTGGTTTAAAATAGTTCAAAACAGCTAAGTATAAACTATGCATGTGCAACTAGCTTTTAGTTTAAACCTTGAAGATCATGTTTAAACTAAAATGGTCCAAACGACCCCATGGCAACAACCCTATAAACTCAAACCCAAATAACATTTATAAAAAAAAAATACAATTTAAATTTAGTTTGTAGGTATGCTACAACAGGTTTGTTTTGTTAATGTTTTAAGCACATGTTAATTTGGTTCTGTATCAATAAAATACCGGGTGCCCATAAAGTCTTGCCCTGATAAAGAAACCGAATAGTATGAAAACTACTGGTGGTAAGATCAAATTTTATTTTCAGTTTTAAAACGTCACTTCTTAAGTTTCTTACAGCTATGCACGAAACTCAATACGCTTCAATGTGTGTGCCTTGGGTAACCTGTAAATATTCTAGGTGACGTTTTGGTTCGTTTTTTATTAACAATTATTTTTCGATTTCAGATATTATTTTTTCAGTAACAGACGTCACTGGATTTATTATTTTGCCTTTTAGAGTTTCTAAATTAGGAACTGGGGAAGTACAAATCAAATATGAACATGAAGAAATCCAGAAAGATCAAGCGTGGTGAACGAGGTGGCAATTCAGTCGGGCCATCACGATTTGTTTTTGTAGTGCATTATTAATAAAGTGTATCGTTGTCAATCTGATGCGTTTAGCTGTTAAAAAATTAATGAGAAAAAACTGAAATAAATTCCCTTGATAACAAGAAATGTAAATTGCGTGTGGCTAAAATGGTGTCCGTACAGGAAAGCTATAAAATCAGTGCAGGACTTTGTGGACACCCGGTACATTTTAGTCAAATACTTGTGCTTTAAGTAGAATTTAAGTAGTCGTCTGAATACGTTTTGCGTTGTACTATTTGGCATGGCTCATACTGGATCACAATAATAGAGTGAATATAAAACCTATAACTACTAGAGAGTGGGTAATTAGTGCCTAGAGAGATTACTAAAAATAGTGCTAAAGTTAACTCCTACATATTTTTTTCTGAATGAAATCATACTACAAAGCTACTATGGACCCTACTACAATTTTTATACAGGCCTATATTGTAAAATATTTTTATAATTTTTCCTTTGTATAAAGGGGTTGAATCCCACGCAGAGCGTTGTAAATATTCATCTTTCTCTCTCACTCACCTGATGGCATTCTATCTTTGTTTATCTTGTCACCCTCTCCAGTGTAGTCTTGATATATGGCTTCATACATTCCCATTCTCTGTCCCAACAGAAAATGTTGTAGCGGTAAACTTTTATTTAGTTGATCCCATCCAGTTTGTTCGTTGTTTCCCTGACAAGATCTTTTGGGGTAGAACGAATAGTTTCCAGAAAAACGTACTCGTACACATTGTTTACGATATTATCACCCTAAAGGTTTATTTTAATTTTTATTTTTATCTAGTAAAATTTTCAATTATTGTTACAACAATAAGTGTGATAATTGTATTAATTTGAGGAATTCTACCTCCTAGTCCAACGATTTAAAGGACTTATTAGGTTGTTTAATGTATAAGAACCATAATTTCGACTAGGAAGAAACCAACACACATTATAATAACTTGATTTTGTAAGACATAATATAAAACGTAATAAGTGTCAATTACACTTTTAACAAACCATCATTAAATTATAATATATTTTAAATTAAACTCATACAGGAAGCATTTAGTTCTATTTTTCAATTTGTATTATTAATGATTTATTTAATATATAATTTTAAAATCTAAGGGGTTTTTTATTGGGTTTTGATTTAAATACAGTAAAAATATGTTTTATTAAAGCCCATTTCACAAAAATGCAAATTGGTTCAAAACTTTTTACGTTACTATCAAGGTACTCTTAAGATCTCAATAATTTATCGTTAATCTTACGTTTGTGGTAAATCTTGTAACTATTTTTATTGGCATATACAAACAAATATGATTATTTAATTTTACTTTATTCCGAAAAATATATTGTTGACTTCAATACATTGTTTCTGTATATAAATGTAAACTATTTTGAAATCATGCACGCACGTGATATTTGAAAATTGAGAATTTGGAATTATTTCTAAGAAACTATAGAAGTATAAATATATTAATTAAAGAAGTTGGATTCGAATAATGAAAAGTGTTTGTGACTTAACAGATATTTAAAACAAAAATGTCAATATTTAGCAAAACCATCATTTCAGAAACAAGATGGAAAAAGAGAATACAATTTAGCCCTTTTGCCGTTTCCAACGAACAAACCAAAGACCCTGTAAAACATGCAACGAGACATATTTCAAAATGGACTGATTGAAACCCATATGGCCAAGCCGTGAGCGTCGAGACACATGTGGCCCGTTCGATTCCTATATAATAGCCTCCCTGCTTCTTCTCCCCTCCACATGCGTATTGTTTTTGTTACCAGAATTTTATGATTTAATTTTTTATTTGATTATAAAATTTTACAGTTTTATTTTACAAAAAACAATTATTATACTACATAAGAATAAAAAAGTTAGCTTGGTTAGGCCTACAATTGAAATAGTTTTAATACTACATTTTGAGTAACATTTTAAAATGTAATTTAACTGCTTTAACCTAATAAATTTATTGGGAAAGCATTTATACACCTAACATTGAAAGCTTTAGCAAAATGTTTTATAATATAAAGATCAAAATATTATTTCGCATTATTTTTCGCATGTTTTTTTTCAAAATATAATGGTAATCTGTTGTTTCAGGTATGAGATATCACCATTTAACTCAAATAGTCTCCAAATGGTGAGTTAAGTGATTGAAGATTATCTTCACCTTTTGTAATAACATATCTTTTTTACTTGAAAAATGTTTGGCATTATTTTGTCCTCAAGAAGGAATAGATTTTATCCTATAATCGTAAGTTTTTATTTTTTATGTAAAAAAAATACTATTATATACTTAGAACTATTTAGTATAGTATACTTTGTTTACATATAACAAATATTTTATTTTATTAAACATTATTTATAATAATCTTTAATACTTTCTAAACAGTAACAATTTTATCCTTTGGGGCAAATAATTCTCAAGCTATTTTCAAATTGGCTCTAATTAGGAAATTTGACTTTTTTCGTTGCAACGTCATTATAAAAAAAAAAATTAAGGCAGATTAACTGTTTCAATGTATGTAAAATTAAACAATGAAATGAAATTTATAATCTCTCTTTCTAGAGTTAAATCCAGGGCGCTAAGCCATTGCAGCTATACTTTACTTGCACTATGCAGACCCATCAATCATTCGCGGAAAGCACTCAATGGGCACTCTGTGACCATGTGATGGTCTGGTACTCCTCTCCATAGCCACATGGCTGGTCTTCGGTCATAATACATTTGTATTTCCAATAAATTTATCTTCCAGTGCAGAAATGATTGAGTCCACTGCTTCCGGGTAAAACTTATACCACTCACCACTACGGTCGGGTTATGTATCAAAAGTGGTTTCGGCCTTGGTAAGAGTCCCAGGAGGAAGTTTATTTAGGTGTAGTGTATCGAGAAATTAGTGTCCATCAACTGGGAAGTTATCCTCCAGAGGTGGTTTTGGCGACCTCAAACGGACCGGCCCGTCTTTTGGGACAGGTAATCATGAATGAGGGGCTGTGGAGCAAATATGCTAACCAGTGCATCCTTTCAGTCTTATTTCAGTTTCCATTCTTATTTCAGGGGATATTACAAAGAATCGGTTGCCAAGAGAGAGGGGTTGTCATTATTTTACCACTAAAGGCTCTCGAGGCCCTGTTACGTCGATCTCTCTGACATACACATCGTTCTTACACATATGTGAGCACAGTACATACCGTTAGAATAAACCATTGAGAAATCGGTTGTTTTTAGAACTTGTGCGTTAGCTCCCCATGTGGAGCCAGAAAGTAAATTTTTAGTCTTAATTCTAACGTTAGCTGCTTTTTAAGTGGCTTTTGAAGATAAGAGACTGATCTAAAGTGACTCCCAGCTACTGCGGGTTAATATCATCCACATAGACAAACTTTAATGAGCGAGTGTCAGGAATGTCGGCAGTATACACAATAAACAACAGTGGGACCAACACTGAATCCTGTGGCACTCTTTTAGTTACCTGAAAGTATTTTTCTTGCGACCAGAATATTCTTTTATCATCTAAGTCGAGGAGAAGTAACAATACCCCCCGTCGCAGCAGACCTGCGTACTCAGCGAATTTCCAAATTAGTAATATTAATTTTGACCACCTAACTTGTAAACAAAATTTCAGCACGTGCTCATAAATGTCTATTCTCCTTAAGATAAATATAGGGAAAGAGTATGCAGGTAGGCTGCCATGGGGGACACTAAAAGTAGGTTTTTAGCATAGAAAAAATTTATTTCGACCATATAAAGCCATATATTAAGTTTCATCAATATCTGTCCATAAATAAAACAGTTTGCCTATTCTCCATATGATTAACATGGGAAAAGAGTATGCAGGTTTGCTGCCATGATAAGTACAAAAACCAAGATTTTTTACTTTAAATGGATGAATCTCAACCAAATGAAGCTAAATACTAAGTTTCATCCAAAAATATTGGTTAATAAATGAAATATTAACACATCCTTATTCTCCATAAAATTAACATTGGACCCCCAAAAGACAATGTACTGTCTTTAGACCTTGTAATATCTCGGTAACCAATGGAGATAGAGCAAAGTTTCAAAATACTAAATTGTGTGTTTTTTTTTTGTTTTTTTTTTGAGCTAAATCCAATGGTCGAAATTAAAATTTAAAATTTTTAAAATTTACATATGAAAAATGCAAAAAACCCATTTTTGGGGTACAAAACCCCCCAAAACTACCCCTTCCGGTAGGTCGATATGTCTGGTTTTCGAACTCATCCGAATAAACGTAGGAATTCACGTCTCTACCAAATTTGGTGTCGATCGGACCGTTTTTACGAGAGTTATCGTGCCTAGGGACACATACATATATATATATATATATATATATATATAAATATATACATATATATATATATATATATACACATATATATATAAAAATTTTAATGACTATTATTTTTGGTCTCTGGGCACCTAAAAACGAAAAAGTAACATGGTCCCGGGCTTAGGTGTTACCATGAGACCTACGGTAATAGCTTATTCCCTATGGGAAATTCGCTAAAAAGCGCAATTAATTAATGGGGTTGTCAAGCTCAATCAAAATTCTTTTCTCCAGACAGTGGCATAAGCATCTGTCAAACCTTAGAAAGAAACAGAGGTTTGCAGTCTTCACCCAAACCCTTCCTCAATGAAAAGTGTGAGATCTATAACTTAGTCACAGCAGTTATGCCTAGGCCTAAATCGAGCTTGTTCGAAAATGATGCTCGCATAGAGGTTAGAGGTAAGATTTTGTTGTAAATCAACTATCGAGTAGCTTATAGCAAAAAATTAGAAGAGCTATTTGACGATAACTTTCAGGCGTTGTTTATCTTTTCCGGGCTTAAAGATAGCTATTATAGTGTAGTAAAATTAGTCGGGAAAAATGAAATAATTTTTGGAAAGCTAATTTATTTTGAAATGTGTTCTATGGCATCCCCTGACCTTCCTCCGAAAAGTCCCCTAAGATCCCATGTGGGGATCATGCCCAAAAATGAGGGGTTGGCCTATAAGGAGTTAAAATATATTTTGATATTAAGCATACTAAATTTGAATACATTCCAGAAGGTTTACATATATCAAATTAAAGGTCTTAAAATGTAGAGTACAATGCCGTAAACCCGACCTAAATATAACGATCGGGAGAAAAATGGCAGACGTTAAAAATTTTGAATAAAATAATATTATCAAAACTTTGAAATGCAATAACTTCCGACATATTTGACCTTTTGAGGTCTGGTTTTCGGCTATGTACTCTCCTTATTAAGATCTTTAAAATGATGTATAGCATGGCTATGGCCTAAGAAAACATTTCCAAAACACCCTCTTTGGGTCGACCATGTAGAGGGTGGTTCAAGGGTAATATGATGGGCATATGTCAAGCTATCCCTATTTGCAAAGGCAATTGTACAAGCAAACGTTTGCCGCAAACCGGACCTCAAAAGGTCAAGTATTTAGAAAATTATTACATTTTTCAGCGTTTGGATTAAAATTTGATTTTTGTTCTAAGTTTGACAGGCTGCTACTTTCGACTCAAGCAACCTTTAGAGATGGGGTTTGCGGCATTAAATTCTACGACTTAAGAGCTTTAATTTGATCTACATAAACCTATTGGTCGTCGAAAGACCTATTTCTGACTCCAAGAGGGCCATCCCATCATTTTTAGGCATGTTGCCCACTGGGGATTTCAGGGGACTTTTCTGAGGGAGGTCAGGGGATGAAATAAAACACATTTCAGCAAAAATTGGCTGTCCAAAAATTTTTTAATTTTCCAGCCATATTTTGGTTACTACACTATTAATATAGTACTAAATATCTCAGGCAAGTCACCGGTTTCCACCTTGGTGTAAAAGAAACTACAGGAAAATACTTTTCAGCCTTTTTACCTGAGTTATTTATATATTCTGTAAAAAATGTTATTTAAGCCTGCTACTTCTTCAATTAACATCGGATTAATCACCGATTCTAGTTCATCGCAAGGCTATAAAGACTTACAACGATGGTTGCAGACTTTGCTTAATTTCGTTAGGCTTGAAACTGATATTTCTCTCTTCAGATATACTCACAGGCTTAGCAAAAAAACTCGAGGCGTTTGGCGATTTTACTAGGGCTTTACTAGGAGAGCTTTTTGAGCAAAGACCAAGCTTTTTGACTACATTGGATGAAGTTCAGGTTCTCAATCCATTTCTCTATTATAATTTGTCGAAAGACATTGGTCCGCTAAATCTCTGCCGGCAGTGTCAGAAAACTCACTAGGATATGAAAAGTCAACGAGATGTGTGTTGTCTCACTCTATTAGCTGCATCCTGGTATGTAGTCTTTCCGAAACCTCTTAGAATGCTTTAGCGGGAAACAGAACAGGTCGTGTGAACCAACCATAGTTTCTCACTTCAGTTGGATGGATGTAATGCTACTGTCAAACGTAGAGGAGAAGGCCTCCCACTCAGCTTGATTAGAGTTCCACTAGGCCAGGAAAACATCTTTCGAGAGGAGTTAGTATTCCCACTGATATCAGAACAGGCCTATGCTGAGAATGGTGAAAGTCAATTAGGACTCTCCTACAAGTTAGTGTAGGTTTTAACTAGAAAAATTGTTCGGTAGAACAAAGTTACAAGTCTGGAGAGTACCCACGATACCATTGTTCTGAAGGAAAAGTGTGAAGGTATTTTGCATGAAATACCGAAACATATTGTTATTTTCCGTCCAACCTGAAAGACTAATGACATTGCAATCATCTGAAAAGTATCCAAACTCTGTGTGATGCCTGTTGAAGACACCTCAAAAGTTGGGGGAATTGTATCAAATATACTGCACAACCATTTATAAGAGAGGAATTCACCTCAAACAGTCGGAGAGTGATGCAGTATTTCAGGTTTATGGGCTCGTAAACATTAGAGCTGTCCTACATACCTATAATAAATTCAATCAATACGTACCGTTTCATTAATTAATCGGTTAGCTGATTCAAAATCAATTTGCATTTATGAATTTAGAGTGCATGTTATGAACTGTTGTTTTACCTTAAGAAAACAATTGGGATGACTTTACTATAGAGGAATCCTTAACTTGATCGAATAAGCCCTTTTAATAAATAGGTGGTTCTAAATTTTGTACCCCAGTTGGAAATGAAATATAATATTCATGGCAGAAAAAAGTCTGGTAATATCCTTCCATTTATTGCATTTTTATGGCAGTATTATTTTAATGAAAAGTTAGATGTATATATATACCCTTTTTGAAAATTGGAAAAAACTACTGATTTCTTCAACTCTGATGGGAAGATACCTTATTCGAGAGGTTAAAAATGTGGGTCACAACCGGTTAAATGACGGGGTTTAAATTTTTTATTAATCCTGCAGACAAGTTGTCTATTCCCTTTGCTTTATTATACTTCAGACCATTTATGAGGTTTTATATTTCTTCGGCGCATGTAGGGATAGAGATCTTGGAATTTCTATGTGGCAAGTGATCAGGGAAATTGTAATTGTTATCGTTTGTCAAATTGTTAAAAATTCCTCCTCCAGTAAACGGTGTGTTGTGGATAACATTCACAAAATTGTTATTAATCTTTGTAGCTACTTTAGCAGAATCTGTAAGAATCCCGTTGGTTTCTTCATCAACTAACGTAATTTACTGAATTTTTTCTGGAATTACCTGATAACGAGTTCAAAAATTTCCTCTGCTTTGACGATTTTTCTAGTATTTTTGTTAAACAAGTTAAAGTAATACTCCTGTTTATGACACTTAATTTCATAGTTGGTCTTTCTAAATTGTTTGTATGGATTTAGTAGTAAAATATTATTGGGGTATTTCCTGGACATACTCAACATTTTATTTCTAGCTTTGATCTTTCTTAATAAATCATTATTCATCCACGGTTTTAATTTCTGCCGCATTTTTCTCTTTACTTTAAGTGTTGCTTTAGATATTTAGCTGTTTATTAAAGCCATGAACTCTTAATAAGCTTTATCCACATTGTTTATAGCGTATAAAAATATATATGCTTGACCAGTCTTCCTTTTCAATTAATTTGTTGAGCACTTTTCAACATTGTTGGTTTCCTTCTAAGATTCTTCAATTAGCTTATTTGATTAAATTTATATCGAGCATTTAATTAATTTATGATCGGTTATATCCAAATCAGAAACTTCTGTCATCCAATCAATTCTATCTCCACTTCGAAAAAATACACGGACGATACGACTTTTACTATTTTGAGTTACCCGAGTCAGTGTGTTAACAAGACCATTGCTTGTCATTAATGTCAGGTAATAAAAGTTTTTTTTTTGGGAATTTTGTAAAATGCACATATTACAGTCCCCAATCAGAAGTAAGTTCTTTTCACTCATGTCTTCAATGACTCCTTGTAATTCATCGACAGTATGTATCATGTCACAGTATGTGCGTGGAGACGGTAGATGCCCAGCAGCGTGAGCGCTCTGCCGGCGCCGAGGTCAACCACGACACGCACTAGATCAGCTGCTTATCAGCTGTTGTCGCGACGACTGTCTGGCCGCTGTGACGCAGTGCATTGTTGACATACACGTAACTTTCTCCCGCGCGGTATGTGTTGTTACAGTTGGTGTAAATGTGATAGTTAGGAATATTATACAATTTCAGTTCGTCTTGAGAAATCCAAACTTCTGAAAAAAGGATGTGAGGTAATTCTTCTGAATTTTGTTACTGAATAATGAATGAATCAAAGTTTTCTCGCATACTTCTAATGTTTAGATGCATTATTTTAAAGTAACTCTCGCTATCTACGTCGTCCTGTATCATTTTAGACTATGTCTAACACCATCTTAAACTATTTAAAACCAAGCAAAACCCTAAATGTTGATTATGACTATAAATTAGGTTGTGGACTTAAAACTATACTTAACGTAACAATAAACTCTACATCAAATTTTAAAATGAATGCATTGTTTAAATTTTAGTTCATTAATCAAGAAAACCCATTGTACATAAACCCATATTAGAAGGGGGCAATTATTTAGTTGAGCGTCGCCAGGCTCTAACTTTTCCCTACCTTGATAAACCTTATAAATGTTGTGTTTTATAACAAATAAGTTAAAATCATATCGTGCAAACCAAATTTTATCGATAAAATTTGTAAGTATAACATGTATTGAAATTGGTTTGTGAAATGTGTATAAAAGCACGAACATAATAATATCAGCCATAATAATGATAATATTATAATATTGATTATAATATGCATTTTTATACCAGGAATTACGATATAAAACCCAGGAACTGCATACAACTGGTGTGTAAGTTAAGAAGCCTGAATATGCGATAAGGCGAAAAGCGGCCGCTGCTGTCTCCGTTCGTGGTGTGTTGGCTGGCCGGCCGGCCGATCAGCTGATGTACGTTCTCGCAGCGTCGTCGCGGCGCGCCGCGCGCCACCACCGGCCAGTCCGTGCGTAAGCGGTGACTCATCAGTGGCGTCTTTCAGTGCGGTCAGTGCAAAAACAACAGTACGGGAACAAAAAAACATTAAGTTCATTCCCCCTTTGCCGATTTCTTGTTATACGGAAATTTCACGATTTCGATACCCGGGTCCATCATTTGTGGACCAGGTGAGACACCGGACCTGACACCGAAGAGCCTGCCTGACTTGGAAACTGAGTCTACATCCACATCAGATGATGACGATTATGGTAATTTCATCAGTAATTCGTTAAGCAGTTTATTTTAATTAGTGGTGTTCTTTAATTTTTGCCGTTATCGTATAATAGTCAATCTTTTGTTAGGTTTGATTATTTTATTTGAAGTTAGTTCTATAAAAACAAATATGCTTTTCAGACTTAATAAAACTTATATATTATTGTTTAACAACATTTAAAACGTTTAATCAAGGTTGGAAAAGTTAGAGCCTGGCGACGCTCAACTAAACAATAACCCAATATTATTATTATTTTTTTTTTTTATTGAAAAGTACACTAAACATTTTTTAGGCTTATAGAAAAATACATAATAATACGAATTAAACCTAATCAAACTATTTATAAAATTAAACAAATACATGCATGTGAAATTATGCAATAAGATTTCACTTATAGTATGCTAATGTCTTCCAAACGTCTTACTTCTACTAGAGGGGTGGTGTTGGTTTTCCTCAGCAGTATTCTTCCCTCTCTCGACCACACGTAGACAAAGCGTTTTTCCCGCTTAGCCTGGCGTGTCACGGACAACAGCTCATGCCTCCGTTTGCTTATTCTTTCATTTATGTAGATGGGACGTGTGATTGAGAAGCCCACCTTAGCCGTCGTTAGGTCCCGCACAGCCTTCTTCGTAGTCATGAATTGGTTCTTGTGGACACTCCTCACAAATTTGACTAAATTTACAGGTACTTCGTTTGGACCATTTTGTTTCCCTAGTCTGTGGCAGGTATCTATCATATTTTCTTCTACTTTAATACCAATGGCATCCCCAACTTTCTGAATTACCTGAACAACATTTTCAACTTCGTTGTGAGGCAACCCTAGATTTCTATTGCGTTACGCCTTGAATACTGCTCACTTTCGTCAAGGCGTTTTTCAAGTTGTTCAATTCGAGCCACTACTTTTTTCGGCTCTTTCATTTGCAATAAGGTCAGCAAGTCCTTACAGTTATTATTATTATTTTTTTATTTTTTTATTTTTTTGCTTGCTCTAGAATGATTTAGTTGCTATCGTCAATCTTCTCATGACTTTCATTCAGATATTTTCCCAATTCAATCTCCAGTTTCATCCTCTCTTGTTTCACCTCTTCGTGCGTTCGGATAATGTCAGCAACTGTGACAGAACCCTCGCCCAGCGCCACTTCTAGCCTGAGGCTCTTGCGCCGCTCCGAAGAGCAGGGCTGACAGCGCCACGACAGGCCGGCAGAGGATAGGTAGGCTATGTCGTCCTTGTTGAGTGAGACACACCATGGTCACCATGGTGTGTGCTGTTGCAGTCACTGCACACAATTTTAGGTTGGGTCTTATTGATAGACTTGGAGCATGACTTGCAGTTAACATTTTGAGGTTATGTATGACGTAACACTGTAATTTATGCTGTGTTATATCAACTTCTTTCCTCTTGACTGACACTAAACGGTTATTTCCTATTCTAGCAATTGGTAAAGACACTTTAGTAGCTCTATATGCTGTTTGGTTAATACTGTGAAATATCAAGAGCTCACCCAGTATGTCCACACTGCTTGGCGTCCAGACCATGAATTGGTAATTTGATGTACATCTTGACCTATGCTTACATTCAAGATTTTTTTTCTGACTCCTAGTGTTGAAGTGATAATCTCAATAATCGTTTCGTGAAAAGACTTCAAGACCCTAAATCAATTTGCAACCTTTTAGTTTTGCTACTTAAATACTGCTAAATATATTATATCACTTTCGGACATTTTTGTACCCTTTAAAGCTGTGTCATTAGTTGGAATACAAAAATAATAATGATAACAATTATTTATCTTTTAAATTTCATTTGGCTTAGTCGTCACCAAACGTGATATCATTCTCACTGTTGTACTTAAACGAAAACCCGGTTTTTTAAATTCCCCCTGCGATGTGTACGGAAGGAAAGAAAACTGAGGAAAGTCAGGAGTAGCTGTCACCATAAATATGGGATGAAACCCTGCGTGAAAACAAGAAGTGCAACCCGGTATACAGGTGAAACTGGGCTCTACGTGCACCATGCCCTTCTTGCATAGCGCTACAGTACTGTCTGTGAACACTATCATTGGACTCACAGAACTGGTGTAGTTTAATTGACTTATCGACGAATATGTTTGGTAGATATTTTATGATATGCGAATGTAACATGTTAATAAAGGAAAAACTTCAACAAATGATTATATTTTCAGGTAATATTCGCTGTATTTGGTCACGAGCTTCTCAAAATGAGCATCAATTTGAAAAAAAATGTGTAAATGATTTTCTTAGTCTAAGTTTCAACTCATATTTTCACCAACGTAAGGATAAAGAAAAAACACTACTGTACCAGGATGTGTGTGTATTATTCACATATTCGTTATGACTAACTATAATAACACTATAATGACTAAACTTTAATTTAAAAAATGTGGTATAGTTCACAACCAATCTTTATCGATTATTTACCATTGTCATTATAAATAATCCTAATTTATTGTATATTAAAAAATAAATATTACATGGTAATATCGATAGAATACCAAAACAGTGTTACGTCGTGCACCCGGTTATATATATATAATTATCTCTATGTATAGTTCATTTTTAATAATAATGATGCTGATAATTCTTGTTAAATGATTTCAATACCAATTAATTATCTATGAAATAATCAATATAGAAATGTATTATATTGAAAATGTAACATGTATTGATTATTGTTTAAATTATGTTTGTGAGTTTTTAATCTGTTGTGTATAACTATAAATTACGTTTGTTATAGCCTAATTTTAATACTGTAATATAAACATACACGAAATCGTGTTTTAAAATTAAGTCAGGGCGGTGTTAAAAATACGTCAATAAAAATCAAAGATTTTATTTAGTGTTGTGTGAACACTTTTCCAAAATATAAGTTCATCATAAAACAAAAAGAAGAATATTGAAGAATTTGCTACGAGCTTATATTCATATACGCTTGTATTCATAGAAGTTATATTCAATACAAATCAGAATTTGTTTAATTTAAATCGTTAGTTGGGAACAATCGGTATCTATTATCTCTCTTTGATGTTCAGAATAGTGTACGAATTGTGCATGCCTAATTTTCCTACCTCAAGATTACGTGTCTCCTTACAGTAATATTTTTTATTGCAGTTACATTTATTGCCCAAGTAAACTTATGTGATGTAACTAAAATTGGTATGAATTTTGCCGCTCTTCTAGCTTAATATTTTGTTATTTTTGAAATTTTACTATTCAGTGAAGTATTTTATATCCATCACCATACGAATTTTATGTGATTTGAATCTTATACTTTACCAACAATATTTTAGACGGTATTGTTATATGAGACTTGTAACAATTACATGTGCAGTTGATCATTAATGACCGTGACGTTTTCATCATGGAGGCATTACTGCTAATTATGCGTGTGGAACCCGCTAATCCATGCTGTGTTATGGACGTTGGCCAGCAGTTTTATTTGTTCTCATTAAAAAGACAATCAATATCGGCAGTAATGAATTCATAATCCAGAGTTCACCGTCGTTTTCGTTTTAAAGCGTTTATTAATGTGCAACTACTGATGGATTAAAAACGTTGTGTTATTTCTTGGGTAATTTTAAAGTTGCTGAATCAGATTACGATTACTGTATATTGGAGCATAGTTTGTTTAGTAATATATAAGATGTTTTTATTGTAATGTAAAATATGGAAAGAAGATGTATCACTATGATTAGAGCTATCTCTTAATATTTCAATAACCATAGCACTAAAGTGTTATTCGATAAGCAAATTAAATTGATTAGCGATAAGATCAAACCCATAAACAAATTGAGTCTTTGTTATCTAAATTCATTCAGATGATTGGTCATAAAGTTTTATTACATGTGTATAATAATAGTAAAGGAACATTTCTAAAAAGTATATACTGTAATACTACTTTGTGAATTATATTATAACAATAAATACTTACAAATGAACAACATTTTTACGAATTTTATTTCTTTAATTATTACATTTGTTCATATGTAAAAACTAATGCTCTACTATAGTATAAGTTTTCTTACACGTTAAGTTTTCTTAAAGTATTATATAAAATTTAGCTTACATTTATAAAATACACCATTGGGAGTCGGACTAAAAAGGGGTTTCTACCTGAAAATGTTGGCAAGGAATATATCCTTTTACAACAACTTTCTTGGCCTGGTTTAGCTGTTTCTCAGAAAGTTTTTCTTTAATACGTCTCGCAAATTAAAATCTTCACTAATTTTAATAATGGAAACTGTACCTTACGTTCTTGCAACAATTATAGCTTCAGAGTATAAAACAATAATTCCGTTTATTAATAAATTTATGTTGACTGTATTTTGTGAGCTATTCATCGTTTCGTGAATACGTCTTCATATTAGGTTAGTATCAAAAAGTGTTCTACTTATCATATGCCTACGATACCGTTAAATAAAATAAACATAAATAATAGACTGATAAGCTAAAAAGTCAAATTATAAGTTTAACTTTTTTAGAATGTAGACCTGGGAATTCGTTGTTATGGGTTGGTCGTATTAATATTTTAATATATAACTTTTCTGCAAAGCATATTACAAGCTGTGTGCATAACATTTAAATTATTAGTTGAGCTTGACTTTTAAATGTAACATAAAATATTTATAATACATTTTTAATAAGGCCCATTGAAGATGTAAGGAGTTGTTATCCATCTTGGTATATGTGTACGAAATAATTAAGATTTTGGCGATAGATTGTTTCTTATCGTCCAAATAGACCATGTATTTTACAGAGAATATTAGACGAATAAAGAGGTCATCTACAGTGTGACAAAAATCTTCAGTAATATACAAATATCAACTACGACACAAGTTGGGGAGTACTGATAAAGGGGGCAATGATTCGAACCCACACCGTCCCTGTTATCAATCGCACTTCTCACAAGCAACTAACCAAAGGCACATTAACATACCAAGTGATGGTTTCCAAACAAAATAAATAACAGCATTGAAAATCATGAAAATATGCCTCAAATCCTATATACTCTGATACGAGTAGGGTATAATTGTATGAATGTATGTAGAATATTTATGTTTTCACACGGATTTCAAAAACGGCTCGAGCGACTTTCTTCAAACTTTGCAAATAACTAAATTTTGGGATAAAAGTAATATAAATATAGTTCACTATGCCATTATGATCAGAGAAAATATTATTTCTTTGTAATCATTAATTAAAATTTTAAAACATTTGTCATTGGTCCTATGGAGTCAAAAATCAAAACAAATAAATAATGAAAACAGCTGACTCAGCTATCAAAGTGCAAACGTGTTCCAGTATAAACATGTGGTTTTGAATGTCAGCCATTTGCAAGACTAAATTATTAAAGAGTACTATTCTATAATAAAAATAATTTATAATTTTTTAATGTACTTTATACTGATGACTACAAATTTTCAGATAAATAAAAGTCATGAAAAAGAATAAAACGACTTATCAATTGGAAGAATTTCATTGGCATTTTAAAACAAAATAATTGATAAGAATAATAAAAACATCTGTTAACTAAATAATTAGAATCCAAGTTTTACTGATTCAACGTGCGTTTAAACAAATATACACCAGAATGCAGAACCCGTAGTTCTACATTTAAACAGTCTGAAGGGCGAGTGAGCGAAGCGAACGAGCTTGTCGGGTTGTGAAGGCAAGTGAGTGGAGCGAACGAGTTCGTCTTGAACAAGAAATAAGGCTTTGGAACTGAGCATTTTAGCGCACTGTCTGTAACTGATATTACTTAAAAAAGAGTATTACTGTTTGAGTTTACCGAGCAATTGCTTTGCTCCCTGGTATTAAAATATAAAAATGAAATAGGATAAAATTCATTGAGTCTAATGTGAACATTGACAATCCAATTTATTCAGATGTTTTAATTTGTATTATAGTTCCAAAGCCATTACTTATTAGGAAAAGTAACCAAACGAGGTGGGTTAGAAGAAATACTTGAAGTTTTGTTTTTCTTCTTCTCAATAATTCACTTAATGCAGAATCTTTTCTACAAAATTGTTTTGAAATTATAATTGTTGTGTATTTGCATTCTCACTGGATTCCACAAATGTTTGGAAAACTTTCTCTTTCTTGAAAGAAGTTTCCTTTCGCAACTCAACGAATAAACATTTTTCAGCGCTGCCATTGCTATTGAGTGCATGGTATCATCTAATATTCAAATTTTCTTAATCTTGATATATTTTTTATGGCTTTTAAATTGTTTTATGAAGATAACATTATATTTAAAAGAAATTTAAAGTAAACTGGGCCAATCGAATTTGTCGTCCTTTCCGAAACCCTTTTCAATCAAATTGAATTCCGACTACAGTTTTTAGATCAGCTTTCTCATGTTTAGTTAAGTTGTAATACAAAACTAATTTCAACTATGTTAATTTATGTAAAAAAAATTATATTAAAACAGTTTTAGATAACAAGAGTACTATCTTTAACTTAATAAATCAGAAAATCCAATATATTTTTGTTATGTAACAAGCGAATTAGTTTTAACTTCCCTACATTATTTAACAGACTATTATGCGTAAAAAATATTTAGTTAAAGTACTTCAATTATTTAAAATAAGGATATTTACATCAAACTTATAAAAACCACTTTGATCTCACAAATTACGTTATATTTTAAAGTTACAACAAAATCTTCGAATTGACATTTAAACTAAACTTGATTTTAAAAATAAGTCGTAAAGATTAAAAAAAATATTGCAATTCAACCAAGTTCAGATACTTTTTTTTATTTGAAAAGGTACTGCTTATCGAAAGGTAGGACAAGTACAAAACGGCATATAATAGTAAGTGGCTAATGGCAAGAGCCCGAGGAGGCTGGGTTTTCAATTTCGGCTTTGTGCCGCCTGGCTACACTTCCATCCCGCTGCAGTCTGACCCTAGCCCTCCGTCCCGCCGTAGCCATTCGAGCCCTCCGTATTCGCTGCTTCTATATTTCCACGTCAAACATAGTTTAAATGTTTCCCTCCGATATTGGAGTGTTCGCAAATATTTTCTGGTACCCTTCGCTATTTAGAGAGCTCGCCATTTTCTTCGACTGGAATATCACCTAAAATAATTTTAAAAGCAGTTTCAACTATGGAGTTGTATAATACATTATGTGATAAATATTGCTCTTTTGGTATTTTTATTGTAGTTTCTCTTCTACTGACTCTCTATACGATTATATTTTTCGTATATTTAGTCTTAAATTACCGGTTGTCTCCAGTTCTTGATACTTGTGTATTTCTACAATACGAGTTTCAACGCTGTTGCACTTATGTTTTACCATGTTCAAGTAGATCGTCATGTTGAAGAGTCACATTGTAGGTTGGAAAGAAGTTTTCACATGGTTAAAGGGTTTATTACACAAACCCCACAACAAACACAAATTTATATTATTATAGTTAAACATTTAATTTCTTGAGCAACTAAAAAAAATAGATCATAAGAATTTAAATAATTTATTTTATTAATTTTTTCAAAAGACTTTCCTCTTTGGTAACTAAGTGATTATAGTGACTCATTACCCCGGGGAAACATCAAGCCTTTATTAGTGTTACGATTTCACATACTTTTTCCGTTAATTGTATGTTTATTAGCGTGTTGCGGCATGCTACGGCTAGGTTAACTTTTGTTATATTACATTACGTTTTATTATTTTTATTTATTTATTTATTTTTAGTAAACCAGATGTATTCTAACAATCGCAGCACGCTGTATGTCAAGGTCACGGTGACGTAAGTCATTGCTCCACACTCAGCTCCATTAACTTTGCACATAGCTTTTCTTATCGCACTGTGACAATGGTCTCATGTAATGTTTAAAAATTAGGCGAAAGTAAACAGATTGGAAACTGTGCTGAACAATTGTGAGTGAACGCATATTTATATGCTACATACCCCGAACCAAGGAAGAGGCTATGTTGTTTTAGTAAACCAAACGACTATGCTTTGACAAAACAATGCCTTTCAAGAGTTAGAGAGGAGAAGAAGTGAATTTAACTCAAGTCTTTTTTAGAACAGGGCCTCCAATTATAAGATTTGTCAGACACGAATAAATTATTTACAAATTGGTGTCTAAGAAAGAGTAAGCCATAGATAAATTAAAATTATCCACACTATGAGCATGCGGAATATCAGATTTGATGGACAAGTCTTTTCTCATCAGCCGTTATCTTATTTCAAGTCACCGCGCCACCTGTTTTGGCCGGCTGTGTATTGGATTATTTTTGTGTCAGATTTCCAAGAAGTTGGTTGATTAGATTAACGTTTACAATAATTTCTTCTTCTATTCTACTACTAAGCTATTCTAAAATGTAACTTAACGCAGCTGCCTTAACCAAACCGACTAATTGTTTAATCACATTTTGCGATTTAGTAAAGGTTGATAATATTCGGTGTTAAAAGTTGTATGGGAAAGTCGTTGTTCACAATTTACATGTTTTATGTCTATTTATAGCCATATAACACACCAAAACGTATTTGGTAATAACCTATGAGAAGCCCTCTTCTAAAACATACCTTTTGGCTCTTTTAAAGACCTTCTAAAAACCTAGCTTCTTTTAACGAATTAAAACATAGAAGTCCCGTTAAACGTAAAAGTAACAAAGCTTCTGTAAGACTCGGGACAATTTATATTATCTACGACTAAATCATGTGTTAGAACTTGTTTCATGTCTAGTCTTCAAACCTTTTATATCTATGCGAAGACTGATTTCACAGCTAACTTCTAGATGACAACAGATAAAAAACTGATATTTTTTATAGTTCCATTTAGTTATATACTAGAAAATTTTAATGAATTTATTCAGATTAGGCTCTTTGGATTGCTTTTTATCTTTAACTTAAAACACTAAATTATAATTATTCAATGATGAAAGTAGAATCAATTATGTGTAATGTAGATATAATGACACATTTTTACACGATTGTGTCAATAAAGATTAAATCGTATATAAATCTTGATGCACAAATGAAAATTCAAAATATAGCCTAAAAGTAGATGACACAACTCGTACAAGCTCATATGTTGGAAGGGAGCCCCTGTTGCGAGGGGGACCATCAAAACAGCATTACAAGAAAGGGCTTTTTCAACCGCGCAAGACATGGTCACATTTGTCATTTGCATCATGTGTCTCCATGTAAATATTCTCGAATATTTTACCCAGATGACTTTTATGTTTGACAAACAATACATTTAAATTCCTCGTAGTCTGTTTTTACAGTCGCTTTGGTTAATTTAAAAATCTTTATGTAATGTTTTCTTGTATCCATTGTTGCTCTTCATTAAAATTATAATAGTTAATCCAAATTAGCCTTCTTGTTGAAAGTTTAATTCCTTTAATAAAAACCCATACATAATATAGTTAAGGATATGCGTCATAAGATTTTATCAATCTTACATTGTGTGTTAAGAAATTTAACAACAATTTTTAGGAATATTTAAAATGGTCAAGATTCAACACGATATTTCATTTCACGACATTTCATTTAGTACCTGTGGTTCCATAAAATACTGAATAAGTAGTTTATAAAAATATACTTACCATTTAGTAATATATTAAGATTTTGAATGCTGGCAAGTGTAATTACTGTTGCATCACGTATATCAAACGGTAACCTTTAAAGCTGCAGTGGATTTACAAATTGTAATCCTGCTCAGCTACATGTGTTGTGTATTAACTAGAGTATTACAATAGTGATAATGAATTATTAAAACCCAATAAATAGTAACCCAAGTGTATTAAATTTTCTGTATAGTTATATGTTCATAAAATATGTATAGAGGTATATTTAATTATTATTACTTAAAATTATTATTTCTTAATTATTACTTTTTAGTCTTGATATTCTAGGCACTAGGGGACCAAACGGTGAAATTATTCTTAAAGAAAAACGTGTATTTAATCTGCCTAAAACCAGTATATATTTTTTTATAGCATAGAAAAAGTAGTATTTTTTTTATTTTTATCAATAGGTATATATATAAAAATATTCAAAAATAACGCGAAAATATTGTATATTATAAATTCTTGATTAACAAATCATTAAAATTTACTCACATAATGCTATAATTTTTAGACAATCACATATAATTATTCAATATTTCTACGTATATTTATTTTAACTCAAAGTATAATTCTTAGTAATTTGTCTGGAATTTGCTGAAATTTTTTTACTAAATTTTTTGCTACAAATATATTTTACAAAATATAAGTATAACTATAACTGTCATTAAAAACTCCATTTTATTGTAAAATATTTAAGATAAAAACTCTATAGAAATAAATTATCATTAATCTGAGATCTTTCCAAAACCGAAAAAAGGGTTGGGTAGCGTAAGAAAAGAGCTTACCGTACCTCATATTCTGAGGTTCTATGAAGTGAAGTTGAGACAATGCTGGTAATTTTGTAAAGGATCGAAGGAGCACATTGTTCCGTAGAACTACATATTATCAGTTGCAGGGCTTTTATAATTCAAATAACATAATATTACTCATTAATGTATCTATTTTATTATAAAATTAACACAATAGTGCTTATAATACGCTAATTCAAGTAGGCTAACAATTAAATATAGAGAATAGTCTATTAACTAATATGTTTTGATAGTTATTGAAATGTACGTCAAGTTAGAATAATGATCGGGTTAATTCAACCCAGGTTTTCAACCGTGGAATCCACACTCATAAAATATTCTGTTTTAGTATTGTAAGTTTGATCCTATAATCTATCAAGCCGGCAATACCCGGGGCAACGCTGCAGGTTCGGTAAGCCCTTCTGACAGTAGTTGATTGTTACAGAATCGACTTTGGATTATTGAAACTAATAGCATGACCTTATGATATGCTTTTGCTGTCCACTGAAGATGTTTAACGCTTTTAAAAATTGATTAGAAGAGTAATATTTTAATGATATTATTATCGTCTGGCTCATAAAACCTGTGTAAAAAAATACTTAACCCAAACCAAATCAAGTCAGCAGGTAAACGCTAGTCGATAACATTATTAGGACCCAATACTGGCCAGGTTATAAGAAAACGAATCTATTGCATTTATATTTGGATAGTAATATGTTCATCAGAATGTTTTTATTTTTGAGTTATTGTTTTATTTGTCTTATATTTATACACAGAGTTAAAATATTGAATGAATATTTTTTATATCTGTAAAAAATTGTAAACCCCATGTAATGAAATTGGGCCGTTAGGTAAAAACATTTTCAAGAATGCATAAAAAATACAGAACTCGTGAAAACTTACGTAACAAAACAACCAATGAAGGTTATATAACGTAAAACATACTAAAAGGGCTTTTGTTATATGGAACACTTCATGTAATCACTGCAACTGATAAGAGCGTTTTCATGTAATTGAAATTAATTTTATATGTTAGACATAGACCTATATTCCATTGTATATTGTATCCTTGATATTTCTGTTTTGATACAAATTAATTGTGTTATTTATCGTAATGTTAAAGATTCATATTTTTATAATTTTACCTAAAAGGCTGTTTTACACATATGTTTCTATATTTTGGGACTGTGCTTTTAAAATATTTGGTTTATATTGGTATTGTTTTATTCTCTATACTGAAGAGAATGCATTATTTCATCTGTCAACCATAAAATGCTATATAAATCTTGACAGATAATTCTGCAGGATGTAAGTCTATTCAGATTACTACCCTTCATGAGTTTTGGTTATGTGTAGCTAATAATTCCCCAATATTTCACGTTAGTCTGCAATGTTGATAACCTATTTTGTATAATTTCTTTACACTAGGGATTCTAGCGTAGGATGATTTGAATGTAAGAAATGCATAAAAATAAGTACACGATAAAACTACAAAGATTAACTGCATTATGCGAGTATTTAAGAAAATATAGGGTACTAGTTAAATCATTACAATCATACGAGCATTTTGGCTGTTTGTTTGGTTCACAGATTAAGTATAATATTCTGACCTATTATCTGTATTAATAATAAAATTACGGATTTCTTGCAAAATTTTAATTCGACTTATAAATGTAAACCAAAAGGATAGAGTGGAGGGAAGTTGAGCTCGCCCCTAGGATTATACCATGTGACGTGGTGCCTCTCTCCCCTCCCTAGGGGTTTCAATTCACTTGCTCACATTTTACGCTACCTTTCCCTTCTTTCCTATTTCATATGTTCTGTCTTATTCACATTCATACCTTAGTTCAGATGAGTCCTGTGTATCCATAATTCATACTTGAAAAATACGCAGTGGCCAAATATAAAATTTATTTAATAAAACTTCACAGCACCGGAAGCATATGAACGAGATTTCACAACGGTTACAATCTGGCCTACCGCTATCCATGAGATGATTTATTAAACACAAGTGTTAAGGAATTTCATCTATGACAGTTGCAAAAAGCACAAATAAAGATATTATACGTAACATCATAAAAGCTTGCATTATTAAAACAAAATTAAAACCCCTTGTTTAGTGAGGTATTAAATGTTCAGATTTCACATTTAATGTTAATATTCTAGGCCAATGAGAGCTCGGCATTTGATGAAAGTATTGTTGTAATAAAAAGTCGCACATCAGCTGATTGTTCCATTACGATTCAGGTTTTGTTGCATCATCCAACCTTAAACGAGTATGATCATATGTGAGTAAGACCGACGATTTGGTCTAGCGTCATCTGTATGGATGTGTCTTGGATTGGTAGTCGTCCATGACATGTAGTCGACATGTTTATTAAAGTAATTTACTTAATTTATTTGTCGTACATAAAGTAGAGGAATTTTTATAATTTGCGTTTTTTATGTTTAATATTTGACCATTTCTTAATTTGTAAAAATTCGGTCTTACTGGCATATGGTTGTGTAATATATATTATGCATGTATGTTAATAGCTTAATAAAACATGTTTTAATTTTAATGCCCTCATTTGTACATGTCTCATTTTGATTTGCTACGATAGAATATGATTTTGGTGAAATTGTTTAATTCATTTGCATTAGCATTTAAATGTGGGCAGATATTATACAACATTGTTCACTTGAAATAATTTTAAAAAAGTGTGGTTTGAAACCACCAAATTAGAAATGTAGTACAATCTAAAAAAAAAAAAAATAGTTTTCCTTGCTCAAAAGTTAATTGGGCTGGAAACATATTGTAGACTTTTCACTGTATAAATTACAGAAGAGTATTTTGTTCTACCTATAGTTAGTGTCGTTGTTTCATTTTGGATTCATTTAGTAGTATGGTCATTCGCCTCTTATGTTGCAATATAAATAATTTAACCTTCAGTTAAATTATCCCAAAACTCTAAACTCGCAATCCCAAGATACAAAAATGGGTTTGTTTGGATTGCTACTTCAATTTTAAATGTGCAACCAAAATCCAGTTTTTCATAATGTACACTTAAATTCAACTTATAAAATTCAGTTTTGCGCTGATGTTGAAATTTCGAACTAATTTTACTCCCTTTTGTTGTAATGATTATCATAAATATTTTCCTACCATTTTATTTAGTTTCAAGTAATATTTTCATACAGTGACAGTTATTTTTTGTAGAAATGTTAATACAAAGTCTGGAAAATTTGAAATAAATCAGTAATAAATATTCAAAAAATGCACGGTTTTATAATGTTGAAGTTTAGTTAAATGTTTGATCCTTTCCAAAACTAAATTTGATCGAAGTTATGTGTTCATATGACATCATGAAATAAATAAGCATTGTAGAGAAAACATGTTGAGCAATTGTTTGCTTTGGTTTTTGTTGGTATTATCTTTTATTATAAACTAAACAAAACAACCTTTCCATTGATTATTGGTATATTTGTCGAACATGCGAACGACAACTGACCATCAACAGGTAAACAATTGGTTTACTGTAGCCTACAAACATTGCCACTACAAACACTAGTGCCCTTATATCGAACATAACCATTTACTCACAGCAAAAGTAAAAACTATTCAACCTTTAGTTTGTACAATTTGTTGCACTAATTTTAATATATAATGAGTCTAAACAAAACCTAAGACGTCTGCTCCAGTTAATTTTCTCGTCTACTAAAATTTTATTTTAAAAACTCTCTAAATTGTAGTTTACCAAGCTTGATAACTTGTATGATATATAATATTTATTTGTAATATATTACTTCTAAAAACATTATCGTGTATGTGTTTGATTACTGTAGAATTTAAGTTGTCGTTGGTTACGTGCATTACGTAAATATGGCCCATTATTAAAATTCAGATAACAAATGTATGCTACTCGAACATTTATTCTAAATTTTTATACGTATATGAAAATATAGCAATACCACAATACTACAAAAAAAAAATAAAAATTCAAGTTTTGATGTTTAGTAAATTTTTTTCTTTGTTTTCTTGTGCAATTCAAGTAAAATATACACAGTGTATTTTTTATGATTAAAGAACAACATCCCATCTATATAATCTTCTAATATAATGAATTACAAAAAAATTAACATTAAACATAGTTGATTTTGGTATTTCAGACCATTTTGTATCCGATTGTTAAAAAAAGCGATTTTACAAATACTTTTTTACTACTAACCATCTTAAGAAATACGAGTGTTTTACTGTAAATTAAAATGTTTCTTATATCCAAATTAATGTTAATTAAACTTAACAAACAGTCATTTTCTAGCAAAGTCAACAAATTCAATATTTGGTAAATTTGTTGGATATAATAATGTTTGTTACTTGCATATACTTTAACACTTTGGGTGCGGGCTTCTCGCATCCGTGGACCAGTACACTTGGCGACGTTATGCTTCGGTAATTTCAGTATGAGCCTAGGTCTAATCGGTAACCGACTATGCGTTGCCTGCACGTCTGAATAATACCATTGTTTGTATCTATTGACTAAGTTTGTAGTGCATTGCTTTTTACTGTTTCGTTTTCACTTATTCACATATTATTTAAAAAAAAAAATATGCTCTTAATAATTTGTTATCAACCATTTCAGATGAAAATGAAATAAGGTGATTTAAGAACGATTTTTATAGGGTTAAGGTTCAACCCCCGAAAGCGATTATGACAATGGAGGGAATCCAATATGGTCTCCAGCTGTTTAAGATTTTGGATTCAGCTAATATTTTTTATTCTATGAAAATGTTTGCAAAATAATAGTGTAGAAACTTATGTAAGGCTGCCTAGCAACCTTTGTTTAAATTCTTTGTTTACTTATTTGTTTTACTGAATTAACCTTTTAAATGTATTGTTTTCTTTCACTTACTGTTGTAAATACGTGTAATTTAATTCTTTTATGTATTAAATGAATAAATCACGTTCAAAAGATTTTAGAAATTAAATTACAAGATCTCAACAGTAAGAGATGACCCAGTTATTTATTCAAATTTTGAAGAAAACTGAGAAAGACTTTGTGATTATGTGTATTTCAACTGACAAAAAAACTTGGTATATATTGCCTGAAGACTCGAAGGATTTAAAGTTTCACAAAACTCTAGCAAGCAAGAAACTTGTTATAAATGCTATGTATGCCATTAAAAACATAAATGGTTACAGAACAATAGCTGTTAAGATTGAAGATGACATTCAAAAAGAATATTTTGATGAATAATCAAATGTTTGTTTCCAAAGTTACCATTGGAGGAATGGGTTCCAAATAAAATTGCTTCTCAATCTATCGTACCACTCCAGTCAGCGCTGGAGGATCGTATTCGACTGCTGGAAATACAGGTAAAAATGAATTTAGAGCAAATCGAAGTGAAACTGCATCATATTGAGAAAAAGTTAATTTTAGAGAATTTGATAAAAAAACATGTGATCCTACAGAATGGTTATGCAGGTTTGAAGAAGAGTGTGATCGGTTCCAAGTAAAATCTGATAATCTTAAGGTTCAAGCTTTGCGTTTTTATCTTGTAAATGGTCCAGTAAAAGATTGGTACGAAGCTAATTTACAGAAAATAGGTTTAAATGATTCATGGGAAACTTGGAACACTTCTTTTCTCAATGTTTTTGTTGATAAAGGTTGGTCTCTTGTAAAGAGAGCCCTAAGTTACAAATATTTAGGTGGTTCCCTCGTCGATTATGCCATTACAAAAGAGAGATTGTGCCTTGAAATAGAGCCTAGAGGTACTGAGATATCCCGCATCAACCAGATTGTCTTTGTCTTGCCAAATGAAGCTCATGAGGAGCTTGATAAAGAAAAGATTGACAGTCTTGATGAGTTGTACTCAGGGCTTCGTAAATTAGAAGACATATTCACCAGAAGAAATAAAGAGAAACTCTCTAGTCCAAAATTAAATAAGAAGTCGCCAGTTAAAACAAATGAGCCCCGGCAAACAAGCAATACTCAACGCAAACCATGTTCTGTTTGTGCCTCCCTTGGTTTTCATCATAGATACCATTATCTTATTATCTGAGTGTCGTAACAATAACGGTAATGTTGCTGATAAAGTTAAGGTCAATTTATCAGACCTGGAAGTATGTAAAGTCGACTTGGAATTCGGAATCTTTAAACTAGAAAGCCGGGCGAAATTAGATCCGTTGATAAAACTAAATGTTGTTGTGAATGACAATACAGTTGAGGCTATTTATGATAGTGCCTCTAATGTGACATTAATAAATCAACGAATTGCTGATTTGCTGAAGTTGAAATTAATTGAGCAAAGAGGGGTATTAAAAACTATCAACGGATCAAATTTCACAACAGCCCGGGCTATAATTACACTGTGTATTGGAAATATAACGGATTTTATTACAACCCATGTTGTTAAAAATGATAATTTCTCCTATGATTTACTACTAGGTATGGATGCCATCAGAAAATCCAAGCTAATGCAGGATGAAAATCTGAAGATTTTTCAACGTACCAGTAGTGATAAAGTGTCAGATTTACAAGGAGATCGATATCATGATAATTTGCATGATAGATTGACACGATGAACAAGTGATCAGATTACTATCCAGACATCGAAACATCGAACTGTACTTGGACTGAACCGTCAAGTGAAGAAAACTTTCAAGTAAATGAGGTTAGTTCTAATTTAGGACACATTGAAAATAAAGAGCAAAAACAATCAATTTCACTTATAATTGACAAATATAAACACGTATTTGCGAAAGACAAGTTTGACATTGGTAAAGTTCGCTCAAGAGAAGCAGAAATAAAACTTGTCAAAGATGAATATGTTACGTCTCGCCCATACAAGTGTTCTGTTCCGGACGATGAAGAAATAAGAAATCAGATAAAGGGTTTGTTGAAGGCTGGTATCATTGAAGAATCGGATTCTCCATTTGCCTCTCCAGTCACACTATCCTACAAGAAAGAGGAGAAGAGAAAATCCCGTCTTTGTATAGATTTTCGAAAACTTAACAAGTTAATAGTGCCGGAATGTTTTCCATTTCCTACTGTGCAAGATGTGATCGATAAAGTAGCGAATTGTGAATTCTTCACTGTTTTGGACATAAATTCTGCTTTCTAGTGCATATCGCTAAAAGAGCAAGATCGAGAGAAGACTTCGTTTGTCACAAAGTATGGAAAATTTATGTTCAAAGTTCTCCCATTTGGCTTAAAAAATGCCTCAGCAATATTTCAGAGAATATTATCAAATATCATTAGACAAAATGATTTGGATGACTTCTGTATCAACTACATTGATGATATTTTGATATTTTCTCAGAACTGGGAAGATCATCTTCGACACTTTGAAAAGTTTTTAAATGTTATCAATGCTGAAGGTTTCAAATTGAAATACTCCAAGTGCTTGTTTGGAGCTACATCAGTCAAGTATCTTGGGCACGAGATTTCAAAGAACAAGGTGTCACCAGCCCAAGATAATTTAGTGTCAATTCGAAAGCTCCAGAGACCATCAGATAAATCTGGTGTTCGAAGTGTATTAGGCTCCATAAATTTTTATTTGAAGTACATAGAAAAGAGTGCTCAGAAATTAGAACCACTTCATCGTTTACTAAAAAAGATGTTAAGTTTGAGTGGTCTGATGAATGTGAACAAGCTTTCAATAAGATCAAAGACTATCTATGCACTTCACCGATCCTAGCCATTTATGACCATGAGAAGTTTATTTTTATTGAGACTGATGCAAGTTACAAAGGTATTGGTGCAACACTCAAATAGCCCCAAGAAGATGGTTTACTTCATCCTGTTGCTTACTACTCTAGGAAGCTGTCGAACACAGAGAGGCGCTTGGATGCAATTCATTTAGAATGTAAAGCTATCAAAGATGCAATAAAGTTTTGGCATTATTACCTGATGGGACGCAACTTCACGGTGTTCAGTGATCACAAGCCTTTAGAGAATTTGAGGACAAAAGCATGATCGGATGAAATTCTCGGTGACTTGATCCTTTATTTATCCCAGTTCAACTTCAAAATTGTTTATAAACAAGGGAAGGAGAATGTTCTTGGTGATTTGTTATCCAGAAACCCGGTCCTTGAGTACTTTGAAAATGAGGATGCCATACAGATCGTTAACTTGATAGATTTATCTGCTGTGTTAAAAGACCAGACTGAGAATCTTTCAGATTTGAAAGACACTAAACAGACTGAATACAAAACGAGGAATACTGTACGAAAAGATTAAAGGCAAATCAAGAATTTTCGTTCCTCCCACTTTTGGATGGAAAATTATTGAACTTGTGCATAAACGTTATGGTCTCATTGGACCAGCCCAAATGATAGTGACAATCAGGCCGCATTACTACTTCAGAGGTCTAGATAAAGCTATTCATTCCTTTTGTAAGAGGTGCAAGATTTGTATCGAGAATAGAGTTCGTCGGAGTCGTACTATTGGTCTCCTTTCACAATTGGGACCTGCAAAAGAACCTTTCCAGATTATGTCTCTTGATAGTGTTGGAGGTAATGGAGGCAACAGATCTCCTAAACGATACATGCACATTCTTGTTAATCATTTCACCAGATATGCGTGGATCTCAACAACTAGGGGGCAAAGCGCTCAAGACTTCATAAACTTACTTAATCCAATTGTTAAGAGCAATAAAATTTCAATACTCTTGGCCGACCAATTCACAGGCATTTACTCAAAAGATTTCCTTGACTATTTAAAAAGAGTTGGGTTTCAGATAGTTTTCACTTGCATTGACCATTATGAATCTAATGGATTGAATGAACGGTTAAATCAAACATTAGTGAATCACCTCCGATGCAAAATCAATGATAACACCAGTAAATCCTGGACGACCTTGGCAGAAGAGTGTGTAAAGGAATATAATGATACTATTCATAGTTCCACCCACTTTGCCCCATCTTATCTATTGTTGGGTTACAAATCCTCCATATCTCCAGTTGAAGATAATAATCAATCCACATTAGAAGACGACCGCAAACTAGCATTTCAGAATTCTATGAAGACTTTCCAGATCAGTAAGAAACGGATTGATAAGAATCGACGCTAACATACTTTCAACGTTGGTGATTTGGTCTATGTTGAAAATTGGAATAACTTGAATCGGAACAAGTTGGATCCAGTTCGAATCGGACCTTTTCCAGTTATTAGAAAAATTTCTTAATCTTTCTATGAAATTGCTTCTGGAAAAAAGAAGAAGATTTCAAATTTCTTCCATTCCAGTAAACTACTTCCTTTTTCGCCTCTTCAAGCGACTTGAAGGGGGGAAATGTAAGGTTGCCTAGCAACCTTTGTTTACATTCTTTGTTTACTTATTTGTTTTACTGAATTAACCTTTTTAATGTATTGTTTTTCTTTCACTTACTGTTGTAAATACGTGTAATTTAATTCTTTTATGTATTAAATGAATAAATCACGTTTAAAAGATCTTAGACTTATTTATTGTGTTTATTTATTAAAAAAAATTGTTTCATGTACTTACACCATTATATCATTTAAAACATATCAGTGAACTGGCGCAAGGAGCGGACAACTCGGAGATGTGCTGGATCTGGCGTCATCGCTGTACCGGAATTATTGTATCCACCAGCTTTTTTGGGTTGTTTTAACGATTTTGCGTAATTTCAAGGTAAATAAAAAAAATCAGAATTTTCAATGACCAAAGCAATGAGTTTGCAGTAGTCAACGTGAAATGCCACTGTGTTTTACACAAATGTTTGATATCACACAAATGTTTGATATTACTGAAGTGATAGGCGCAAAGGTCGACCTGGCTAAGCCTAGCTTACCAGTGCTAGGGTGATAATCTTTGAGCAACTGTCGATGAAACTTTGTTCATCATTGTGCTACGATCATCGCATAGCCATACCACGACTAACCACACACTTAACAATCAAATATTACACGTACCGGTAATAGAAAATATCAAACATTGTTTCGATATTTTATTACATCATTATCGTATGACTTTTAAAATCACTAAACAAATTTAATTCCGATTTCAAATCTTGAAATTAATAACTATTATGCATATAATATTATTCATTTCACATGAACAATTTAAAATTGGTTACAGGATACGTTGTCTAAAAACGAATTAAAAGAAATTTATATTTATAAAACAAATAATATGAATATTTACTGGGCCGCACTAATATAATCTTTTGCATCAATTAAGTTTAACACAACAGAGATTCATCAACACGAAAAATGTTAGTTTTGAAAAAGTCTGAAAACCTTTTGACCATTTTTGAAGCCGGAAATATAAAAAAAATAAGATGTGTTTACTATATTAATAAAAGACGTTTTAGTGAATATCTTACGACACCTTTCTCCAGTGAATATATTATTAAATTTGTAAATTGCTTATATAGTCATTTATTGTCTAAAAATAACCAGCAAAATATTCATTATGATGAAATATTTTTTTAAAGTCTGAAACCCATTGTGAAAAGACTTAGCGGCGGAGGCAGAAATAAGATCGTAAAACTTGTGATATGAGCTAAATAAATAAAAATTCGCCGTGTAGAGATGAGCAAATCGCGGTTTTCAATTTCAGCTCCTCTACGGCCCGCTTCACCCATCCCCAACCTTATTGAAGCTTTCGTCATATTGCGGCCAAGACGCGTCCTACTTGCTATATTTACACACAGTATATAAAAATATCAAATCTGCATTTATTTGCTTATTTATTTCTTGTATATATAGCTTTGGTTAAGTTTCTATTATTTCTACCTTTTGGAATGGTAATTCATTTTGTTCAAATTAATATACAATTACAAATTACTAAAATTTATTTTAATAATTTATTTTATCAAAATCTTTTTCTGTCAATAATAATAATTTACAAATCTAAACATTCACTAAAACTGACATGGATAAACTTTTCTATACATTCTGTAAAATAATAAAAATAAAATAATTTCTGGTATATAAATTGATTACAGTAGATACATTTTTTTAAGTTCAAGACCTACTCCTATCATCGTACATATAGAGGTAGGCCGACTGATGCCACAACTCAATTCGTCAGTAAAATAGACAATTACAAAAATTCACCCTTTTACCAGTTAAACTTTAATTTCCGTATCAAAAAATTATTGAAACATATATAGTTTTATGTTTAGTTATAAATCCGATTGTAAATACCATAAGCATCCAGGAATATTCTACCACTTTACCTGTTACATGTTACCTCCCTGGAAGTCCCATAGACCACAGCTTGGCATGGGATAGGTCCAATTACAATAAAACTCTTCTTATTTCTAGTAGGCCATCTTCTGAGGATGCTTTCAATCAGTTGAAAAAGGATAGTAATATGATGAAAAGAGGATGATAAGTGTCGAGCGTTAGAGACGGAGCGGCAGATCGCAGTAACATTTTTCAATGTGATATTTTTATTGATTTAGTCTTATAATTGATTTATTATTATTGATTTATTCTTATTGATTTATTCTTATTATTAGAATAATTTCATTTATTCTTAAAGCTATTGTAACTATTGATGATTCTAATATCTGAAGGAAGTAGAGCAAAATAATGTGTAGCACAAAAACCAGGTTTCGTTTTAAACTAACTTAAGTTATGTTAAACGGATGGATTAAGTTTCAATTTCCACTGAAATATTAATGGTTGTGATCCTGAATCAAATTACAATTTTTTAAATTCATAGTTATTTCAAAAATATAAAGTGAAGGTACAGTGAAGATCTGAAACTCTTTAATTTACTAAATGGCACTAATTTCATTCTTATTTTCTTACCCTCAATAACATATTAACTATAACATATTATAAATGAGAATTACTTTTTTTCTTTAAGAGAAAAATAAAACAACTAACAATAATGTACTAATAAGGCCTGCTTACTTTGTACCCAACAAAGTCTACTGGTGGACTGAAGAGATTGCGGAACTCAGAAGAACATGATTAAGAACTAGACGAGTCGCCACAAGAGCAAAAATTCCCGCAGACAGAGTTCGTGCGTGGAGGCCTATAAAGCTGAGAGAAAATCTCTCCAGCGGGCCATCAACAGGAGCAAGGCAAGTAGCTGGAGGTGACTTCGTGAAGACGTCGCCTCCGACCCGTGGGGCCTGGGTTACAAACTTGTAACACAGAAACTGGGCGCCACCATGGGGATGATCGTCGCTGCGTTGCTTTCTGAACATCCACAGCGACCGCCGGTTGACTTCGGACGGGTAGAGGACGTTACACGCTTCACATTCGAGGAGCTGGAAACCTCCATTCTCCCCCTGAATGGCACAAGGCTCCTAGCCCGAACGGAATTCCCAACGGGACTTATAGAAAGTCCTTACAATCAACCCTGACTTATTGTCGAGAATGTACAACGCCTGTTTGGTAGAAGGGATGTTTCCGGCTCCCTGAAAAACCACCTGGTTTGTACTGATCAGCATAGGCAAAGTCAATCCCGAGCTGCTGTCGTCCCACAGGCCTCTCAGCATGTTGGACACAGCTGGAAAACTTTTTGAAAAGTTGGTTCGTTCCCTCCTGACTTTTGCCATGTTTGCCCTCTTAAATATGTCTTCAGAAAGAGACGACCAACAATCGACACTATCGCTGAAGTCCAGAAAGCAGATGAGAGAGCCGAGATCCACTACCATTTCTCCCACCGAGTAGTGCTTCCTGTTACGCTTGATGTAAAGAATGCCTTCAACTCGTCGAGGTGGGTCGATATGATGAATGTGCTTTGCAACACCATTCGCGTACCTGCATATCTGTTGCTGCTCATCATGGATTATCTCCGCTCTCGAAGCTTGATTTACGACACAAGAGACGATGGAGTTCACTTCTGGTGCCGTACAAGCTTCAATATTCGGCCCGGATCTCTGAAACGTTGTCTACGACAACCTCCTGAGTTCCGCGATGCCTGAGGAAACCACTTTGGTTGGGTACGCCGATGACGTCGCAGCTCTCATTGCTGCATGCACCGTTGACTTGGCCCAACTAAAGTTGAACCAAGTCATGCGTGTGGTCAACAACTGGATGTTCAATTATGGTCTCTTGCTTGTTTTCAGTAAAATAAAGAGTTCTACAGGTTGCGACTCAACCGGGTTCAGCGTCAAGCGGCGCTCCGGGTGTGCTCCGCCTACCCGACAGTGTCCATTATCATCCTCCTCCGCATCCGTCTCTCCTGCCATCCTGGTGGTTGCTGGAATCATCCCTGTCAATCTCTTGGCAGGAGAGAGAAAGGCGAGATCGGCAAGGACACGGCAAGAACAGAAGAGCGCTCCCGAACCTTCCAGCAGTGGCAACACAGCTGGGAGACGACACCCCAGGACGATGGACTGCGCGACTTATCAAGCAGGTCCAACCATGGGTGGAACGACGGCATGGGGAGGTGGACTACTATCTGACCCTATTCTTGACAGGTCACGGCTATTTCCGGTCGTACTTGAACCGGATGGGCAAGACAGGTTCACCTGACTGCATTTATTGCACGGGCGTTCCCCAAGATGCAAATTCTTCCTCTGCCCCCTCTGTAATGTGCAAACAATCCCAGGCTAGATTCCTAAAGAGTAGAGTAGGTTTATTAGTGGGTATATCCCTTTGTAGTTGAGTCCCACACTACAGGCTGGCCTCTGTGTGCGTAATAAATTGTTTTGCTGCCTCTCTCTCTCTCTCCCCCCCCTCTCACTCTATCTCTCTCTCCCTCTGTACGCAATAGATTCTACGCATTTGTAATTATTGACTATACGATTCATTTTATTTTTAAAGCATACAAAATTGAAATACATTAATATACATTGTATTTTAATTCTTAATTCAAAGTCAATTGGAAGTAAGTTTATTTCAAAACTGAAGACGCTGTATTATTAGTGTAATACAGCGGGTCAAAGATGTTACTTTTATACTGCTCAAAAGTAATTGAAACCTCGTGTTTATCCATCGTTGTAGCACGTAATTATACCAAGTATGAATTGATATTCAATGTCATCTAAATAGAAAGATTTCATGGGATAGTAACTAATTAAAATGTAGGCCAAGACTACAAAGTTAAATAGATTTATTTTACTCGATAAACTACCATAATCTTCTACTTATATTGATTTTATTATTAATACTCCCCAAATTTGGTACAAAGCTTCTTAAATTTATGAGCGTTTACGCAAACTCAGAAATTAAAAAAAGACAGGTGTAAACAGGTTCAAGAGCAAATTAAAATGATTTTTTTAATCCACTATTAATACTAGAGCGTCTAGGAGTTTTTAACATATAAGAATACTTTGAATTTGAGGTGTGATTTAATTTTAATTACATTAATTAATGATTGTTGTATGTTGAAACCAACAACCAACAGACGATTTGTCAGTGCTACTTTTATAGTTTAATGACTAATAAATATTCTTGATTCACCTTACTCCACCAACTTCTATTTATATTTAGCATTGTGGATATAGTGATTCTCTAAGGTCAGGTTATGATATATAAAACAACGATACACAAGTTAGTGTATTAAACTAATATGAATACATTACGTATAACTTTTCGCAGGGAAGTTGTTATAAATACATGCAAGTGTAACGTTCAACCTATTATTTATAAAATAGTTATAGTTACATATATATATTTATATATGTATATATAAAATATATACATATAGCGTACAATTGTCCAAAATGTACCATTACTATGAAAGTAGAATAAAATACAAACTAAGTATATTATTTATTTCATATAATCTAAATATCCATTAAATAAAATATGAAATATTTGGTTTTATAGTTTTGGTACGTGAAAGTCACATATTATTGCTCACACAGTCTGATAGAGTTGAACAACTACCGGTAAGCTACCGAGGACATAGATACATTTAGTCAATAATAGTGGGAGACTCAGGGGAGGTCTAGAGTTGACAACTCAGGATTGTGTCCTACTTGGAGCACCCTTTTATCCTTTATGCCACTGATCGCCTAACCCGAGAAAATTTAGAACACGTTTCTCCCATTTGAGTAGTCATGTATTTTTGTTTGACCATAACAACAAACCAATTGAATATCTTTATTTCCATCTCATGAATTAAGACCTAATACAAACTGCTAAAAAACAAATAAAAAACAACAAGGATATAATATGATATCGTTGACATGGTTTAGATTATGGGACTGTTGTAATAAAAAATTGTATAAAGGTATGCATATAATAAATAATTGGATAAAATATACTCAGGTATTAATTCATTTTGTATAATTGGATAAAAATATGTACCTTACAGCATTACCAAAATAAACATCTCTGTTAACGAATTGCAACAATAAGAAATACAAAATCAAACATCGTATAAAAAAAAAAAAACATAAACAAGTAAAAAAACGCAAAAACAAAAACGGCTTTTGGAAAACCCGCTTTACAGTTAGTCTGAGTTCTATGAAGCTAACCTCTCGGAAATGTGCCATCTGTATATAGTTTATTATTATGACTTTTTATTTGTCTTTTTCTTCGGCTTGGTTTTCGTGCTTGCAAGGTTTTTTGGCATGGACTTAAGTTTTGTTTAAACTTGCACGGTTTGCTGCATTTTTGTTGTAGTGCTTTTATAAAAAAGAAAAAAATAGCTAAATATAATATTACTAGTAATATAATAAAGATACATTATTAAAAAAAAACTTTGTTTACTGAGGTCTTAAACATAAAGGTTTCTTATAAAATACAGATTACATATAAATTTGACGGAAATTGTGTTAATATAAATTACGCAATTCTCTCATTGGCTGGTTATTCCATTACGATTCACGGTTTTCTTCTTTATGTGCCTAACCTCAAAAGAGTGATCATATGAGAGTGAGAACGCAGTTTACCAGGCGAAAACAGTATGGCCATCTCTAGGAAGTGTGTCCATCTTTACCTATGAATTTGAAACATGTCTTTTTTTACTTTATTCTTTATTTTTTATTTTTGCTTGTGTCTGCGGCAGAGGCATTTTTGTTTGAGTGATGAATCAGGTACCTTTAACGCTTTTAAGGAAAAGCGGTCCAAACCCATCAAAATGTGGTTAATATCCCGGGACTGAAACCCTTGACCTCTTGAAACGAAGTCCAAGGCTAACCTTTAGGCTAGCGAGATGCCTAAAACAGTGATTTATCAAGTTATTAATTTTAAACTTTGTTATAATGTTAAAAAATTTGTTTCAAAAGCTGAACAACATAAAATAAACCATATTCTACACGTCTCATAACACAATTCACTTGATACCTTGCGAACCACAATTTTTTTTTTTTTTGACATAAATGTTTGTCGCCAGTTGGCTAGACTATGTAATTTTAATTAATTAGATATCACTCAAAATAAAGTATAAAAGTATTTTATCATAGTGTAAAATTAAATTTTTTTTAAATATTTTTTTTATATTGTGGTTTTTATTTTAACTCGTGTAATTAAAACTACATCATAAGTAAAGAGGTCCCTCAGAGATTTAACAGATCCTCCATCTCCATCCCCTCACCAACCCCAAGCTATCACTGATGATAGTGTTTAATAAAAATAAAAGTTTACCTTTTCAATATCCTTGTTGTAGGAGGGTAACTACATGTTTCATGGCAACAGCTACATCCTCAGGTAATCTCCAAAAAGGGTCGTCAAACATTTTACCCTCCGAAAACAAGGATATTGAAAAGGTAAAAATTTATTTCTAATAATTGAAATCAGTAGCCACAAGTGTTTAGTTGGACGAATACAATTAACACTACATCAATTGCAGCAATCGTCTAAGCAATACTTAATCTAATGAAACGTACTCATCGCTGTGGATTAATATTACCTTATTTTTAGTTGACAGTGAAATAAGTCTTGGTAAAACTTGATCTGAAGTATTCTCTTTATATGTTTGACTCTAGTTATTGCGTGAAGCTTTCAATTAATTCATTTAAGCAATCCAATCTTTTAACATATAATATGTTCATATAACATATAATTTAAATATTAAAAGAAAAAAATTTCATCACAGTAAAGTCCACTACTTTAGGTGTACTTTTGTCTTTATAAACACCCAATTAGTGGAGTGTCTGATTTAGTTTAATTATTTGAAATAACAAATATAGTAAAATTAAACTGCAATTGATTTTATGAGATGAATTTTTAATTTTGGAACCTTTTGAAAAATAGTGGAGATAGGCATTATTAAAAATGAATCAAAATCATTAAAATAGTTAAGTTAAAACATACACATACAAATTATTTTTTTTCTTTTTTTTCTTTTTTTTTTCTTTAGAATAGATTAGTGTTAACGAAAATAGCAATTCAGGTATCTGGGAGAAAAGTAACGGGATTCGTTTTTACATTAAATACGTTATGTACATAAATGTATTTAACAATGTTTTATGAAACGTAACTTCCTCACAAATTTGAGCCATTTCAAATGCTATTAACCCTTTTGGGTATTGCTAGAGTTTTGAAGGTAAACTTTTCCGTCCGTTTTAATCATTTTATGCCTTATGCTGTAATATAAGTTTATTTTCAATAATTACTAGATGTAACTATACCACGTGTTGTAAAACTCCCACTCTACCTGCTATTTATTTAACAGTTGCAAATATGAGATTATCTTCTTAGGAAGTCTTATTGAAAAAACTTTTGATGTGTCATAATGTATCAACCCTTCCCCTAAAATCGGTGTTTTGGGGGATAAGTTTCATATTTAATAATAACCCTCATTTATGCCACTTAGATTGTATACATAATTCAAACATATTTTTACTCTTTGATATTTTTCTAAAACATAATATGTAAGGAGCTTGAGGCTCCTAGTTAGTTAATTATTAGTTCCTTAGAAATAAGAAAAACTTACATGGCTAGTATCTCCAAAACCGTTCTGTTAAATGAAAACACTATAGAATAAATGTTCTATAGTATTATGTAAATACTATATAATATCTTAAAATTATGTTTTAGGAACATTTCTTTACGATGACATCAACTTTATATCAATCTTATATATTTGTCTAACATCTTGAAACATTGGTGTTTTGATGCGTAAATGATAATTTTTATGAAAAAAAAAACTCTTCTTAAACGTAATTTTAAGGCCATTTTATTCTAGAGCATTCATTATTTTACTGAATGGTTTTGGAGATCAAGGCATGGAAGTTTGCCCAACGTTATTCTTATGGGACTAAAAGTGAACTTCAATTGCCTCTAGACCGATAACCATTAGGTTTGGAGAAAAGTTCATATTAATGAAAATGTATTTAAACTATGTATACAATCTTAAATTGACATGAAATAGGGCTTTACTATTTAAAAGTTACAACTCATAAACCCATAAACCCCGATTTTGGGATGGGGATTGAAAATTTTTGACATAACAAAAGTTTTCTTTTTTGGTCACTAAGACCTATCAAGAAGAGAATTTCGTTATTTGCAGTTGTTAAAGAAATGGCAGGGGGCTGGGACTTGTAAGACACATAGTATATTATTTAATATAGTTTTTGAAATCACAAAATGTAATTAATTAGTTTTCATTAATATAACAACTATAAATGACGACTGTTTTTAATAACCTTATATCAAACATGTAATATTAATATTAATGAGGAATCGCAGTAACAACCTATCCGGAACACGAATATTTATTTTTTGTAATTAACAAATTAACGTACCCTAAATTAACATGCACTCAGGATCACTTTACTGTGATGCAAAAACTTTTGATATTCACTATCCCATGAATTATGATGTGAATAAAATGTTTCATATTTATTCATATTGGGAAGTGAAATATAGTGCTGATATTTACAAGCAATAATAAATTGTGTTTGTTTTCGCCGTGGCAAAGCAAACAGCAGTTTCATACAATATGGTCACCTCATTGTCATATAGAGTAAACACAAATGTACAATAATGGCAAGCAACGCTTGAGTGAATTACTTAAACTGTCATTTAAATAATACGTATTCAAGAAACAAAAGTCATTAGTCACTATAGTTTCTCAAAGAACACTTGAACCAGAGTAAAACTCAATTGTAAAGTTGAAAAAAATTGAAAAAAAGTTTTTTTACTGCTTGAATCTTTTTAAGTTTGTAATTTTTATACATAGAACTTATTACTATTTTTAAGGACATTATTAATATAATTACAAATTATTTAACAAGAAGCTGAATATGAAAACGTATAAGAAAACCCATATAAGGATGGAATTCATATTAAATGTGTTAAATTTATACTACACTATCAGAAACAATACAGTCGATTTCAACTAAATTGTTATATATGTTTTCCTTATTTTTTCAAAGGAGTTATTTTATTTATTCACCCTAGTTCTGGTTCGTTGGTAACAACAAATAAAAGGGGCGAACGTTAATTTTTTATATCATTATTGTTGTATATACTTACAAAAATGGGACTACATAGTGATGATAAAGAGTATTAGGATAAAGTAATAGTGAGGATTTATACATGATTTATTTCAAAACTAGTTTTAATGACTGTTAAATTAATTAATTTTTGATTTTAAATACTGAGAAAAACTATGATATTTAAAAAAAGAAACATTTTAATTAAAATTAAATGCTTGATCATTCCCAAGTGGTTATACTAAGCGCTACCTAATACTAAAATAATGCCTTAATAAAGTGATACTAGTAAAAGCAGGGCTAAAATCGAAATCCAGATTAAGTTAAATTTCTCTTCGTTGTACAAAGTAATTATACATTTTGAATCAATTGAAGAGCCAATATTTGACTTTGCTTTCTATTCAACAGTTGGAAAACCAATGTAGCTCGGGTTTAAGGAGGAAAAACGGAATCAGAGCAATTATTGTATTAGACGAATGATAATATCAAATTAGTGTTAGCTTTAATCTACTGAGTGAAAAACTTTTGTTGAAAACAACTTTTAAACCATCATTAGTTAGTAAGTATTATTAGCAATAATTAATTTTATTTATCAAATATTTGTAATGTTTGTATTTTATAAAAATAAAAAGACTCTGTATTTTTATAAATTAGTTTTAGCGAATTTCCCTATAGGGAATACGCTATTACGGTAGTAGCCATGGTAAGACCTAAGCCCGTGACCACTTTACTTTTTCATTTTGCACTTAAAATAAATTTGCATAGTTTTAGTTTCATCACTAAATAGTTAAAAAAAAATTATATCGTTTACAGACTTTTTCCCACCCATTTTAATATATTAGGCTTAATAAAGAGTATGATTTATAGAAGTAAAATATTAAATTATCTGTTGCAAAATTTTTAAAACAGATTTTCAGGGTGTAATTAACAATTGGAATTGGCTATGCAAACTTAGAAAATAAATATATATATATATATATATATATATATATATATATATATATATATATATATATATATATATATATATATATATATATATATATATATATATATATATATTTTTTTTTTTTTTTTTTTTTTTTTTTTTTTTTTTTTTTTTTTTGAGGGAGAGGCGGAAAAATGCATTACGCACACAGGTGGCCAGCCTGTAGTGTGGGGCTCCCCAAAAAACGGGTTTACCCACTAAAAAACCTCCTCTACTCTTTAGGAATCTAACCTGGAATTGTTTGTCACATTACGTCAGGCTAGGCCTAAATTTGGCTTACGCCCGTGGGGCTCGCTCCTTATCCAGCCGCTCGATCAAGGGATCTGGGCCACTTCGCGGTCCAGATCGGTTTTCTTTTCCAGGAGGATGCCCCGGACGAACTGTGACAAACAATCCCAGTTGCCCTCATCCTCCAAAATCTTTTGGCAGACCGAGTCCACCGAAAATACACCAAAGATTTGTGTGGCCTCCAGGCGGGGCCCTTCCCAACGGGGACAGCGGAAGAATGTGTGTTCCGCATCGTCGGGAACACCCGGGCAATAAATGCAGTCCGGTGAACCGGTCTTTCCCATCCGGTTCAGGTACGACCGAAAATAGCCGTGACCTGTGAAAAATTGGGTCAGGTAGTAGTCCACCTCCCCATGCCGCCGTTCCACCCATGGTTGGACCTGCTTGATAAGTCGCGCAGTCCATCGTCCTCGGGTGTCGTGCTCCCAGCTGTGTTGCCACTGCTGGAAGGTTCGGGAGCGCTCTTCTGTTCTTGCCGTGTCCTTGCCGATCTCGCCTTGTCTCTGATAAATCGCTTTCCTCTCCCCTGCCAAGAGCTTGACAGGGATGACTCCGGTTATAATAATACATATATATATATATGTATTATTATAACACATTATTATTGTACATCTCAGTTTACAGAAAAAATATAGACAATAAATCAACAAAATATTTATTTAGTAAAAACCACAAAAAAATATAAAATATAGTCATTTGGTACCATTGATTATGCTACGCTTATAAAAAAAATATTTATATCATTATTTTTTAACTATTTTTAAGCATTGCCAAACTCTCGAAAGGTGTTTATAATACGGAGAGGGTAAACCCAACTTAGAAAACGGCTCGGCCGCTAAGTGCTAAAAGCTGTCCTCCCCGGCAGAATGGGTGTAATAGAGAGTCCGCCTGCCGGCCGGTCCTGTTTCCAAACTAATAATACTACTAAGGTTTATTATATTTTGTCTATACATAGTACACATTTTAACTAAGTAAAAGAAGCGTATTGCGTAGTATTTTTCATTTTATATATGTATTATTACTTGAACTTTTACACAAACAATATGTTTTAAAATCTTTGATCACAGAATATTTCACAATTAAGATCCAAACTATACTTTTTATAAAGAAATACATATACAATTCATATACAAGAACTATATACAATTCATATACAATCCATATACATAGTGAAATACATATACAAGAAATATATATATATTTTTATAAAGAAATACATAGGTTTGGATCTTTTTTTTAAAACTAGTATACGTGTTGCTCGAAATCAAGCAATTTATTTTAATACAATACAAATTTCACTTTAGCTCTTAATCAATGACATCTGACCAATCCAATATTGTGAATATCTTTATTCACCAAAATCTAAACGTATTAACAGCTGATTAAGAAACTTTCAAGAAACTTTATTGTCATCGACTTTTTACAGCATGGACAATAGTCATTACAATTTTAGTCAACTTACATAAATAAAACGAAACAAAAAATATGGTAATCTCTCAACTAGTCAACTGTAAAACTAGTTGAGATTATTAACAGGTGTTTAAAATGCTTGATTCAATCCCAATGTTATTTAAAGGGAAATTTTGGGATTTCAATGGTGGATAGCGGCTTTATTTTTAGTCCAATTCTCATCAGTTTTTGGCGGAAACAACTACAGACCAAGCCCTATCCAACGACACCAAAAACTTGAAAATCGGTTAAAAATTGTAGGAGGAGTTCTTATGACAAAAAAACCCTTAGCGTATTAAATAAGTATAGATTTTATGTACGACATTAATAGAGCCCAAATACATGAGCAAACCCGATAGGATTTTGATTTTTATATTTATTCATAGACTTGTTGAATTATATTTAACTATGTTCAATCGTTACTTACAAGTTTATTTTGGGTCCATATAAAACAAAAATCATACTGACATATAAAATAGATAATTACTAAGAGTTACATAGTTTTTTTCATTAGTATACTTTCTATACATACTATACAGGATCATTCAAAAAGAGTTATGCAAAAATTTGACAATCCTGCTTATAAGAATTTAAATTACTGATTGTTTTTAACGATGGAAAAGAATGATTTAAAGTTTACGTAAACAAGTTTTAGTCCATATTATTTGGTTAATTATAGAAAGTTATCATAATCGTATCAAGTAAACTTATTGTATAATGAAAAATCTGGTGCTATATTGCTTTATAGTATAAGATTATTGATACTTATATTCTGAAGCAATCTTCGTATTCTGGTTTGTGATGCGTTTCGCCGATTATGGGTATCATCAATGGGTATATAATGGGTATCACAATCTCACTTAAAATATCGATACATTACACATACACATGAATACCCCTTGCAGATCTCTAAGTTTATTGAAAACGAACATTGAATTACCCACTCACAAATAAAAACTTGGGGGAGCTTCCATTACGGCCACACCTTGATGCCATAATCGGCGAAACACTTCACAAACCAAAATACGAAGATTGCTTGAGAATGTAAGTATCAATAATAAGATATCATGTATTGTATATCAAGTCACTGACAATGAGCTATTAATAAAAGGTTTACCTAAAAGCAAAAAAGTCGTTTATTTATTGAAATTGCGAGTATAACTCGCCCCGCATCTTAAAGGATACGTGTAAGTGGTTGTTTTTATGATTATATACCCCTGCACACTAAACATTTTAAGTATGTGAGTTTTCAAATAATTCTTAAAAATTCCGTTAAATTGCTCTAGACTTTGAGATATCGATGCGTTAGGCAGGGCGCGCACTACTTCGGAATCGGCTCGGCTCGGCCGGAATCGGCCCGGTGCTTTGCATGTAACGTAATGGATCGGCAAATGCCGATCCGTGCCGTGCCGTCCCGATGTAGTGCGCGCGTCTCCATTACATTACACGCAAAGCAAATTTACTCAACGGGCCGATTCCGGCCGAGCCGAGCCGATTCCGAAGTAGTGCGCGCCGTGCCTTAGTCGCTCAGAAGGCAACTTAACCGGCACTCTTTTTTAAGTTCACCTAATATTGCTGTATTCAATGTTTTTTTTTTAAATTATTTTTTTCACTTTCGTTTTATTTATTTATTTTATTTTATTATTATTTTTTTGCAATGAAATGCCTAAAACAACATTTATTACACTCCTCACAGTCTTTTATAAAGAGCATAAGAAATTCAGCTTAATCACAACATGGATTAACTAACATCTGTTAACTTTTAACATATCATTGGCTTTTGTGATGAACGTTATGTATTGCGATTTTTTTAGTTCGTGTACTTAATTAAGTTCATGTTACGCTCAATATAGGATATAATTGTATCCAAATTTACACCTATTGTAAATACTGTTTATATCTATTTTATTAACATTCAATACTAAAGGACCACATTTCATCTTACACATTGCTTTCTCTGGTTCAATAACTAAACTAATTGTTAATATAGGTTAAACGTCTGTTTCAGTTCTCCAAAACGGGGGAATTTTCAAGCAAATATTAAAGAGCTTTATGGGTGATTCGACTTCAATTAATTAATGATATTACTACCCTTTATCATCATTAAAATTCAATAAGGGTTAAAAGAATATAATAACTTTTATAATTCCCAAATAGACTCTAGGTCTGTGGCTGGGAATGAGTCTTTGCCGGTCACACACTTCACGTTTTTGAATATTCACAGCAACATATGAATACACATTGTACAGTAAATTAAAAACCCTAATGAAACTAAACAATGAAAAATATAAATATATACATACAAACACTATAAAAGCTGGTGATAATGACTTTAATACGTGAACAGTTTCCTTTTATTGTTAAACACACTGTTATTGTATATTATTACAAAGGAATAAAGTTTGATTTGAATTTGAAAAATTTGAACTTATAAGAATGGGTAGAACTATGTGATAATTCATTTTATTATATATATGAGCTCCTAATAGATAAGTCAGTTTTAAAGCTTTATGAAAAATTGTATCTCCAAATTGTATTATTAAAAAAAACATTTTTCAAAAATTTTTTTAACACAGTACAAATTTTCTAAATACCTTGAAGTAAGGTAATTCCCTAGATGAGAAATTTACATTTTTATACCATGATTTTAATACAGGAATATGATAATTTCCCCTATATTAAGTCTGTATTTACCTCAATGCATTCATGCATTGTATTGAATCGTGAAAATAACCACCTTTGCAACCATCAAATATAGCAGGAGAGATAATTACTAGTAACAATGTTGCATAAAGTAGCAATGTAGATGTGATAGAGCCGCCGCCGGGGGCCGTCATTTCCATTGACGACTATGTCTTTGAAAGTTGTGTCCAAAACACAAAGCCCGGGGCAGCGGTGAAACGGAATATTGCTCTTGTCTCCACCAGCCCAACCACGGTTCTTTATCATTTCTTGTTTTTTGTTTGTTTGTTTTTACGAGCCTCTTTTACTTTGTGACAAATCATTTAAAGATAAGAAATAGTAGGATCTGTTTTACCGCTGATCAGTGATTATTGTAGTGAAATATTTTCAAGTTTTGAGAGTAAAAGGGAGTTCCACCTTACCGATAACGAATTTGAACGAAGATTCAAATATGTGTTTTATTTTACTTTATTTCAATGGACATTTTATTACTTTTTATGGAAAGGAGAATAATGTTTGAAGCACACCAACAACGTGTAGGACTCAAACAAATATCCAGTAGACTATCCACTAAAAATTCCTATTACCCTTTCGGACACTAGCCTAGGATTGCTTATCGCATTACATCAGAACTAGGCCTTCTTTGGATTTCGACTTCAGGGCTCACTCTGAATTTAGCCTTTAATTTTTCCAAGGATCTAGACAGCAATCCTGTCTAAGACAGTCTACATGGATCGGAGGACTTCCTGCACAAAATACGACAAACAACTCCAGTTGTCCTCACACTCCAGGATGTTCATGCACCCACTGACAGCATTCCAAGTTGTGTGGCCTCAAAGCGTAGCCGTTCCCAACGTGGCCAACAAAAGAATGTGTTATCCGCGCCGCCAGGAACGCATGGCAATAAATGCAGCTAAGTAAATCTGTCTTGAATATCCTGTGCAGGTGCAACTGAAAATAGTCATAACCCGACATGAATTTTGAGTCATGAAGTGCTACTTGACCGTGCTGCCTTTCAAACCAGGGCTGCTTTCCTGTTGATGAGTCTCGCAGGCTACCGACCGGGACCTTCCAGCTCCCTGCTCTCCTGCCATTTCTGGTAGGTGCCTTGACGGTCCTGTGTTGCCGACATCAAATTGTCTCTGGTAGATTGCCTTCTCTCTCGTGCCAAAAGATGGAAAGGGACAAAACCTCGGTCACGTCCATGGCTCAGCACACGCACCTCTCGCTTGTTCTTTACCCAAAAAACGGCAGTACCCAGAATATCTTCTAACCAAATGGACTGGTCATGATGTCAATACGCTTGTTGGTCATATTGTCAATACGCATGATGTTGACGCTTATCAGGAGTGCGTCAACACCGCGTTCTCCGGCAAAGTGATTAAATAACCTACCAGCCGCCCTTTACCTCCTGAGGTTGGCCTACACGATCCTCATTATCACCTGAGCTTCTTGGTAGAGTTTAGTGCCTCACGAAAAATGACACACTTCCAGGCAGACCCTCAATTTTTATTCCGGTCAAGCCCGGTTCCTTTCCAGAAAACTCCTTGAACTTGCGGTCGCCTTTAACACAGCGACATAAGATCCTGTTTGGTCTAGGCCCTTGCACCCCCGCGAGAAGTGGCCATATCCCAAACAGTGGAAGCATCGAGTCATGATGACCCTGCTTTCAGATACTACAGTTGGTCCAGCTAACTTAGATTTTTCCTTTTTCCGAGGCAGTGCGAGGGACACATCAGCCCCTGAAACACGACAGAGACACTCCCAGGATCATCCAGCATTCGCATTTTGAAAAAAGGTAGAAGGACACCCGTGATACGGAGTCGAAAATAAGAAGAAGGTGAGCAGGGTTAGATCTTAAAAGAATAAAGACGGCGAGCAAAGTCTTGGGAAATCGAGTGCCTTAGCTCTAGAATAAGTGTTAGAAAGAGAGACTTGCATCTTGGCTCGGGACCCCATAATCGTCAAACACTCGAACCGTCGAAAGGCGACCGCGCCTTGAGAAGACATTCTATTAATACAATATTTCAAGACAATAGTAACAAACAAATATAGTATTATTAATAAGAGTAAGTGAACATTTTAAATAGATACTACTTTAAGGAACAATATATAAAATTAAGAATAAAAAACCCACACGATTATCATCAACAGAACAGATTAACAAGTTCTATAATGCAAAGTAACAAACATTTAACTGTACATAAATTTTACATAACAGTTATTAAATTACCACTTGAATTAACGGTACCGGTACGTAAAAAGTGCAAGGTATAACAATAAATAAATACTATTTTCAGTTAGTCATCAAAATAATTTAATCTTGAACGACTGCTGCAATAATAGAATATATGAAGATAACAAATATCGTGAGAGAAAATTAAGTCAATTATGAGAGAAATTATGGCTGATTATTCTTCTGAAAATTCTTTCACGAGTGCAGAAGACATCCACATAGAGGGACACCTGATTTCCTAGACGTTGCGTCCTGGCCAGACTTGAATTGTAGCTACACGATGTTGAGTGTTGACTCTGCCAAACAACTCCGTTGATCTGGTTCCTCTAGAGAACCTGCTCTAGATTAATCCTGAATTTATCCTTCTTGAGGATATCAGGGCAGTCAACGCAATACCTGATATTCTATTTAATCATCACAGCGGTCGGGTACACAAGACACTTATGTAAGAAAAATATGATATCTGAAATTTGAGATTAATAATTTATTAGAGACCATATACAATTTTCTTTAACTTTTGTAACTTCCTATGTGTTGTAACAATGTGGCCATTTTGATTTACAATCAACCCATTAAAGAGTTTAAAGGGGATACAAGGATATACAATTCAATATGTCAACCATCCAAGGATATATTATTTCGTATAAAATACGAAACGTAACTTCATCTTAATGAACCCATTGTTTTAGCGGAAATTCTAAAAAAAATCTTAAAGTTTCGGTCCATCGTATTAGGATAAAAAATCCTTTCATCGTTGAATGTTACAAATAAAAAGCTATTTTAATATGGATTATATTTTATCTTTGCTTTTTTATCTTTGAATTTTTAATAGATGTTTAACAGTATAAGTAAATATTTATCACTATCGTATTTTCAGTTCAATTAAAACAATTTTTAAAGCGTAAATTCCTATCAAATACACAATAAGGTTCAATTAAAATATAAATTTTATCTTTAATAATACATAAAATGTATTATTTTATCTGGTAATACATTAAATAAAATTGATTAAATATTTTTTTTACTACATTACAGCTTTATTCTAATCATCTAAATAGTAAAGAAAAACTCGGACACAGCAGTAAAAAACCATACACAATGCTAAAAAAGCGGTTTTTGAACATCATGTATATGTGAATATTTAAGGTGATAACATTTTTGTTAAATAAGTCAGACACAGTTCTTTTGTTGTATTCTTTCTACTTAGGTAGTAAAAAATTCTAAACTGCCGTCTTTATAATTTGTTTATAAGTTTTCGTTATTTTTATTTTTGTGAACATGTTTCTAATAGATGTATTTACTTTGTTATTGTTAAAATTTTCATATTAGTGTTATTATTTATGCTTTTATAAATATTTGTTTATCATAATTGTGTACCAGTACTAAAGACTAAATTTACTTATAACGTTTTACTCTGTGTACAGAATGCGTTTAGGGAAACAATCCAAAGCCGTGTTAAAATTGTCGTGTATGATTTTTTAGTTTATATTATTTTGTTTACTTTATTTACTTCAATACAAAGTTTTACTAAAAACTTATCGAAAACCTTAAAAATAAAATGAATAAATCAACTGTAGGCCTTATGAATTGTAACAGACACTAATATGGTTTTTGTAACCACGATAAACACAGGATTTATATCTTATTAAAGAGACAGACACAATATATGAAATTAATGCTAATTTTAAAGAGAACAAATCAATTACAAAGCCCCCTGACTATCAACATACTCTGTCAGTGTAATGATATAATGTAATACTAAAATCAGACCTGTAGGGGATACAACGGGTTTCAATTAATGGCAATTCTCTCTCTCGCTCTCTTGGTTTCCCCCCTCTTTCTCTCTCTTTACGCATTTATATTTTGCGTTACGTAACTTTTTATATTTAATTTAGAATTTTTTTAAACACTTTAAGGTCCAATGATAACGACGTTTTGGTTCAGAAGTACCTAACATGGAGCAACTATAAATTAAATACCTTTAAAAGAATGGATTTTTAAAAGCTTCAATATCTGTATATCAATCTTTATGTTTTAGTTATATGATTTTTTAAATTTGGCATTGGGGTAACACTATTCCATTGAAATTTTTTTAATTTATTGATAGCCTAGCCTCATACTGAGTTGATCATTGATATATTCTATGTGTTTCAAATATTAGAATACGTAGAATATGTAATATTTTAATATTTCATATTAAGATTGTTTAAAATATTCAAGGTACTATGAGTTGATTTTAGTTTTTTTTTTTTTTTTTTTTTTTTTACATTTATATGACATTTTCCAACACTTTCCAAAAATTTGTATGAAACTTTAAATGGACAACAATGTATAGCTTATCTAGGTTGCCGGGGAGATAATCTGATATACATTAAATACGGACACGAATAGACTTGTTAAGTAATACAAATACGTTTAAAGGACAACTCAGTTATTTATAGGGGTACTCCATGTAAATTTTAATTATTTAAGTAGGGTTTTAAGTTGAATATGAGTAAAATAGTCTTCAAAATAAATCATTTGCATTATTAAAAGATGTAATGCATTAAGCATATCTCCAATCGTTTAACTGACAAATTTATAAAAATAAATCAACAAATTTTGAGTGATGTGTTAAGGAAAAGAAAACTCAAAAACAAATTTACATTTGAAAATGATAATCTATATTCAGCACGCATGGCTGTCTGAGTACTCCTAAAAGCTATTCATTGCAGTTTATCACTGAAGCTAATAGCTCTTTGGACGGAACCTATCCCAGGCGTTAACTACCTTCTAAGTAGCTACTTGCCGCTTCGTTACCCAGTATATATCATTATCATGGCAGTGCTAGTACAAGAACCAATCTGTGGACCTGCGGAATACTGAGAAATTCTAAAGCGGAGTTATAGAAGAGGTACAAACTTTTTTCCAATTTTAGATGCACTACCTGGGGGCTGAGCATTTTCTCTGTAAACTTATAAAATTAATCGTGGTAATAATATCAATTACAGACTCTGCATTAAAATAGGAAGGCAAAAAAACTTTTTTTTTTAATTATTTTATTTTTAAGACGAACTCGTTCACTTTGCTTCTACGATGAACAGCTAATTTCATTATTGTTAATAATTACATTGTGTTCTTAAATTTATTTCATATATTTTCTACAAATTGCTTATTTTTTTATATGTTTTTGAATATTAATTATTTAACATCCATAATCTAGATTAAAACGTATATTATAAAATTACTATACCTAAAACTTATTAATTGTTGTTCCCATAGTATCATTATTAAGCAATTCAGTAAGTGGACACACGGGAAAAAACATATGGTTATAATTAAGTATGCTGTTCATTAATAATTGACAGTTAGGTCAACTGTTTTCATACACTCTTTTGTTTTGATTTTTAACTCTGATTTGTTTTTCAAACAAATATACTTCACTCGTGTTAGTGATTAGGATTGTTTTAATGTTTGTTCGAAGAAATAAAAAAACAACAGTTTTTTATTGTTTATTTTAGTACGTGCCGTTCTGAGGTGACTCTCGGTTTTACGTTTTTATGCCTTTTTTACACTTTTACTTTTTACGGTTTTACTTTTTTTGGTTTTACGTTTTATTGCCTTTTTTACACTAAGACATTTTAAAAACAAGTAAACAAAATTTATGTTGCACAATTACTTTGATAGTAAAGATATATTTTTTAAAGAATATATTGTTTTAAAATTTTGAAGGCAGACTAAATTTGAATTATGAATAGGTTTCTTTTAATAATATAGGTAGTGAGGAGATACGTATCAAGTGAATATGTGAAAATTTTCATATTTTGAAATTCAGTGTGATTAAAATTATTTAAAAACGAATCAAAAACAAGTTGTAATTTATTGTAATTTGTTAAGTGTAACGGCGAAGTTTATTATATATTTTTTTCTTTTTAGAAGGACCATTTATCATTTGTCTCTTATGACTACCGTATGCGATTTGGGCACGCATAGTTTGTGCTTCCTAGAATCAGTGGCCCTAACCAGTAGCAGAGCTAATTTCCAGTTCACTGACTGGAAAATCAACTTTTTAACGTGGAATAGGCGGCGAGGCGCGGCGCATCGCAAGGTCCGCCTTCCGTGTGATAGAAACACTGCTGTTCTGCCCCGCCACCTCGCCGCCTCGCCGCGCCGCTTGTTCCTTGGCTTTCCTACGACGATTACATTAAAATTATATTTCTTCATTATGTATTAAAAGATCCCTATCGTGTGTGTGTGTTTTTTTTTCTTTACTAAAGGAATCTTGGAAACAACCTTAATTATAGGTCTGTAGTTGTGTTATTGCTTATTCTAAATTTAAGTTTTTTGTTTTTTTTTTTTTTTCTAATGATATTAATATTTTCTAGCAGTATATTAAAAGTCGGGCGTGCTATTCTTGAAATTTAACACACCCAATGACAGTTTTTTATTTGATTTACTTTAAATTATATTTCTCAATTATTCAACCCCCACGGCCAGTCAACATGGGCCGAAAGGCCTACGCGGTGATCTAAAACTGTTTGTACGTGTTTTAATGTCACCCGGGATCGAACCGGTAACCGTTGTTACGCCATAGCTCTACCACTAAGCTGTCGCTCCTATCAAATATTAGATTTGATTAAAACAATACAAAAACACGTGAGAATCTATAAAATAAGAGATGTTTAAAAGTGACCGAAAAATGTATCATATGTTAAAACCGAATAGATTATTAATAACTTTACCTTACTTATAGACAAATGTTGAAATCGTAATTATGTTTCTTAGCCTTCGAAGTTAAAATTATACTATACTATAATATTATTCTTAATACCCTGCTATACTGAATTGGTCATACTTCCTGGTCTTTTAGTACTACAAAAATAAGATAATAAATTTAATATATTTTTCTTAGGGAAACTATATATCCGAAGGAAATAAATCTTAATTACACTGTTGGCAAATTGTGTGATATTTAAGGCGGCCTATCTAATTCCAATTAATGATTCTAACACAAAAGTATGCCTAACAAAGGAGGTTATTTAATTTGAGGTGTCTGGCCCTAGAAGAGCGTTCTGCGAGAAGACAAGGGCGAAGACAATGCACTGGAAGCTGGACAATTTCGAGTTAATGCAAGAGCAGCCACCGGGCACACATCTGTTGAACTGACTTATTACCACAATGTCTTTTGTTCATCTAGTATAACAGGAGCACCAGTTTAGATCTACTAAGATATTTGAAACATAGACTGAATTAAATATGATATCATCAGTTAAGCACAAAAATCCCATTACATGGTACGTGTACACAGTTAAAAAACAAAAAAGTTATGTGTTTTATAAAATAAAATAACAAGAAAAATATTAAATAATAAATATTTTTGAAACAAATTTTTAATGAATAATACGAAATAGACATTGCCTTTTGAGTTTTAATAGAACATTAACAGAAAAATTGGCCATATGAAATATTTAAGTAAACATATATAAACAATTACCTTAAAAAAGTTGTTAGAAGAATAAAATTAATGCTGACAGGGGGGCTGCCAGAATGTCAGGGACTATTTTAATTACCAGATTCGAAACTAAATAAAAATAATTTTTAATCGGGTGGGCCAAAAAACCTGACTTTTCCAAACAGCAAATGCTAAGCTGTTTTAATGTTTACAGACATCATTGTTGGCGTCATATAAGGTGTGGTTTGTGCCATTTTGACATGAATCATCATAGGCAAGTGTACTATCGCGATTTTGATGTTGAACATAAAATAGTAATGACTCCGTAACTGCTACTCTACGCATGTTTAATTACTTTAACATCGGTCGTCATGGTGCCTTTTCGTGTTGAAATACAGTTTTAAAGTGTGTAATAAATTCCAGGATACCGGTTCTGCTCTCAAAGCGATTTAGCTTATCTTAAGCAGTACACAAGAATCAAGGTTGCTGCCATTCCTCAATCAGTGTTACACAAATTAACTGCAAGTTTGCGGAAAAGATAGGAAAAGGCAGGGTGGTTGTTAAAGGGCGTCATTTGATAAATATTATCCATAAAATAAATAATTTAAGTATATTGGTGTAATTTTCAAAAATAAACTATTTTTGGTAATAAAGAAGTTCAATAAAAATTCCTATTTTTTTGGATTATCCAATATTTATTTTAAAATAATTGTACTATATAAGTTTAAAAGATGTTGTCAGTATCTTTCTATTTTACTTCTCCCAGTCTACATAGACTATTGATCTGTGCATGGATCATATTAGAAAAGTAAAGGGCGAGCGGCTACAGTACAGGTAATTTTCAGTAAACTAGTAAAGTCGTATTTAAAGAACGCGAATTCGAACCATTGCCATTGCTACCATGTTCCGGGAGTCTGGCGTGTCAACCACTATGCCACCAACTCACCCTTAATTTGTCTTAGACGAAAAGATTTTACCCTTTTTTAAATAGAGTTTTTTACTAATAATCAACTTAAATTGCCCGTGATTTTTTAGTTTTACTACTTGATAATATCCCTTACTTAACAAAAGCCTTTGAATTTGAATGGTCACCAGTACAATAATACGAAATAAATAATAAAATTATGATTACAAAATATTTAATGAAATATATAAACAAAATATGATGAATACAATGATAAATTGATTTTAAAATTACTTGAAATTACCTTGAACCACTTAAACGAGTTGAAATATTGTTTTAGAAAAAATACATTTTAAGACTGTTAAACTATGTAAAAACTAAACAATAAAATATTACATTTGTTTTTGGAAGCGTAAAAAAAAAAAAAAAACATTTCCTTGCAAAGCTATGGGTAAGTTGAAAATTGATGAAAAGATTCAAGAAAGTTATAATGGGCTGTATTATGATTAATATCAAAGTCACCTGAATATTTATAGATTCAAATCCAATGAAGGAATCAATAACACAACAACCAATTACGATTCTATGGCTTAGCAGGGCAATTAGCATTTGCTCTTCGATTCATAAGTGCTATTGTCTGCAACTGGCAAAGTTAATGAGTTTTTGTGTGGTTTGAGGCTATTAATGTTTTTTTTTTACATTCGCCTGTATTTGGTAAAAGATAATACCATTAAAGAGTGCAAAGCTTAATTGATTTATCATATTTTTAAATAATAATATTTTTAGCATATCTTATGAGTGTTTAATTAATAAATCCGTACATAAATGTTATTAAAAAATTATGGAATTTACGAATAATAAAGTTTTTAATTTGATAACTATGCAGGCCTGCAAGGAAAAAAAGTTAGCTGGAATAAAATAAACTCAATAATACAAGGTAGCTATTAAATGATTTCATAGTTTCAATGATATATGATATTAGTTTTAAAAAATAATTGAAACAAATAAAAATTTAAAGGTACACTCAACAAGTTTTGATAAATAATACGCAAATGATAATTAAAAACGTGATTACCTTACCCTTTTGTTAAAAATTCTGTTTCTAAACAGTGGATCACAATTTGATTTATAATTCCGAAATGATAAAAACAACATTACAGGATTAAAGCTGTACCAACGTTACCGTAGAGGCTTAACCCTGTATAGCTACAGAAATAATTACTTATTAAAGAGAGGTAAACAACAGACAAACCCTTTATCACTTACCATTTCCTTGTAAACTAATACTTGAATGTCTTATCAAGGACTGACAAGTTCGTTTAATGCGTAAAACATCTGTTTCATTACTTGTAACAGAACAGAAAATCTTTAAAAATGTCAGTAATCTTGTAGGATAAACCAGTAAACTGGTGGGATTTCTTGAAGAAATATTTTTGCCTAATTGTTTTAGTTTCCGTAATCACTTGCCTTAAAAACATTATTGTTTCCATTGTTCAAAAGTGCTAAACCACATTGTAAACAAGAATTTGAAAAACTGAATTTTCCAATAAATATCTAGGTAATTTCTGTACTTGAAACAATACTCATATTGATTATTTGTAGTTAATACTTCTTCAGTTTACCTTCAATTATCTAGTTTTTTTTTGGGTTCCTGAGTCTAAAATGCTCTAAAATTCCATTGATAGTACAGGGTTATTCTACTGACGGCCGACGGTTATTTAGTTGCTACCTTGACAATCATCTCTTTCATACTACGTTTTTGTGAGAGGTGGTTCTGAACTGTGCGTTTTATTATATTTCAGTGGTATGTTTCAAATCAGTATTTGATAACAACAGTTTTATCAATAGTGGTAATTGTGTATGATACAAAAATCAGTCTTACCAAACCCAGCATTCATTCGACTAGATTGTTCTTGAGGCTCATGGTAAAACTACTTATAAAAAATTAGTTTTTGTTTCTTTATACCTTCTATGACGATTTTTTTTCTTATCATATCAATGTATATGTGTATCTGGTTGCATTAATACATGTGTTATAACTGTGTAATTCATAAGTTATATTCCACGTAATATTACTTTCAAAACATAATTTTAATTAAATTTAGCATAAAAACCATTTTAATGTTTTCTTGAACACTTAGTAACCAAAAGTTTTAAATTAAACTGCAATAAACTAAGAATGTTAAATATGTTAGTCATAACGAAAACAGCCAAAGGTGGTGTACAAGAGGAATATGGCAAACGGCAGGCAGCGCAGGCAGATGCCTGGGGCAGGCATCGGCTGTACACCAAACAGGGGCCATGTTCCAGCTCAATGACTGTATAATGCAATAAAGTGGTTAAATGCTCGGTCTGATACAACCATCCTGTCCGCAAAAGCTGCTCTATTCTATCACTATGAATAATATGTTATTATTTTTTATTTTTGTAACTTAAATAATATTATTTTGAAGTGTTTATCTTATTAGGATAATATGAAATAAGATACAACACATTTTGAAGTGCGTTTTAATGAGGTAAGAATGTAGACGTGTAATCAAAATAAAATAATATCCAACAGATTCAACATACTTTTAATTTTACTATTACCCAATTAAAAGCAAACCAGAAAATAGTTGATTTAGAGATTTTTTTAAGGAATTAATGAAATTTGGGTTTCTTTAGTAAATTAATACCTTATTGCTTGTGTAAAAAAACTCAATCGAGTACATGACGTATGCTCCAATAGTACCGGTTCTTAAGTGTAACAATTTGTATATCTTCGTAATTATAAGCTGTAATGATTTATTGATGGAATAAAATCAATACATACTTGTTGACTATAACTTGTTTTTCATATTTGAATATTTAAAAATCTATCCGAAATGTTTAAGTATTAAAGACATCCGTAACATCGTCTAATAAGCACAAACCCATCGGCGTGGGTAATGGGGGGCATGTACTGCACAAATTCAAATTAAAAAGCTCCGAACACAAATGTTACGTTGTTGAAAATGTCGATTTTCCAGCCAGTGACCTGAAAATGACCAGTTCACAGTTGGTCTCCGGTGAAAATAATAGGTGGTTTGAAAATATATCACACAGGATATGTTTGTTTCAAATACTCTTCATAACTTTGGTGTACTGTTTCACATAATGAAAAAAAATCATTTGTATCAGTTCATAATTGTATCGGTTTTGACGACTGTTCCAGAGGTTATTAGCTATTGTTCTCTTAAATACCGTAAATTAGTAACTAAGCTTATTACTAAGCTTGGGAATTTATTGTTATCATATAAATAGAGTTATCGGCTAATTACCGGAGAGGATGACAGCCAGTCCCTGATGAGTTACCGGTGTCATCTTATATGAGTAACAATTCTGTAACCGGTGAATACTACCAAACCATTTATAACTAATAATAAACTCTATACATTTGTAACACATTGAAATACAACCCATCCCCATAGCCCATACCTCATTTTAATAAGTATATATTTGGTGTTAGATAAAATATATTTCAAAGTATGAAACTACTTTTGCTTATTCTATGTGTCTAAAAACGATCTCTGATAAAAAAGATAAGACCTTACAGAATGCTTTATACAAAAATATATTATAGTTCTATCACAGAAACTCGCATTTACATTTTGCGTTACTCTTCTTCTATTTGAGTTCTGGTCATTATAAAGAGGTCTAATCTGCACTTCATTTGGAGAATGTATGAAGAGAATATATTTTGAACTCAATTAGTCTTGATAACGTGTTGCAAATTGTAACATGAATATGATAATTATGTTCCGATGTGCTGGAGTACCAAAAACATTCAATTTCAACTAGTAAAAATATTTTATCAAAGATGTAACTAACTCCCATTTTGTTTCAGGTAAAAGCAAATGTGACTTCTCTGCCAGTAAGCGTAACAGTAAGTTTTACAACCTAATCGTAAAAACGTAAAAGTCACCGGTTATGTTTCGACAGGCGTTTTACAAACCAATGCTTTTAGAGGAAACATATTACTGAGTGGCCGTTAGGAAATTGCTAGATATAAGTACAAGTATGATTTTCCACGTATGCAAGAGCAGTAAATGTAAAGAACTGCATGTAAAGAATCAAGACTGCTTACCCTTGTAGTTCTGCTTATAAAGTTCTTATTGTCTTCACTAAATATGAAAAGCTGACAAGAGAGTGAAATGTTTATCGTCCTCTTAAAAAGTATATTTATAAATTTATATAATATTTAAATAATAAACTTGACACACCATTTTGAGTTTGGGCATTTTCCATGCACCAGCAGTTAAACGCAGTTACAATTTCACCAAGGCAGTGAAACGGTATAATTGAGACAATTCACCAATAATACATTAAAAGACATGATAGTTTTAATATTAATATGAAAAGGAGTGCAGTTTAGTGGTTTACTATAACAAATAATTTGTAATACGTTGTATCAATATGGAGACGTCCTATGTTTTGAGTATTATTGGTGATATATCTTGTCCTGTGAACTCGTTTGCCCGATTAGAAAGGTATTGGAAATCAATCAATCCATACTTGTTAAATATATATTTTTTATATTTGAATGTTTAAAACATCATTCTTATTATGTAAATAACTAGACATGAACCTTTTAAACGCATAGAAAAAAATATCAAAACTAAAAAAATATGTCCTACAAAATGGACGCCCAACAAATTTGTTATTTTGCATATACTCCTATTTTGTTTAACTTCTATTTAACATCTATTATTTTGACATCTAAGTAGTACTAGACCTAGAACCAATTTTAAAAGCAACTTATAAAAAAAATCTAATGATAAACTATGCCATTAATAAGGTGAAAACCTTATTTTTCGTTGTGTAAGTCGAATCAAATATGTTTTTTAGTTAACATATTTACACATAGAAGTATTCCGACTTCAGAAAACACACGATTTCCCTTATTTTTCAATTGTAAAATAAACTAAGACAGTAGGTTCCTTTTTTTTATAGGTAGATTAACGTGTCCTGGATTTTTCAATGGAAAAGAGCGTTTCCATACAACTAGGAGGCCCATAGCCACACAGGGTCTATAGCATTAACAATCATAAACAAATTCAAAACATTATTAAAATCTAAAATTACAAATATAACTTAACGTTAATCATCATACTTTCGTAATATACAGGATGGAAAAAGTTTGGAAACGATATAATATCTTTAAAAGTGTATAAGTAATGAAACAAAACTTTGCAAATTGGTTTTGAGTGACTGGTTTTAAGTCTACTTTCTAAACTACTTATTGCCCTTGGACCTCCAAGGGGGTCGTCCACAAGGAGTCAGAATAAAATATTAAATGTAAGTATAATTAAATGTGTGCATCAAATTAAAGGTCCCTAAGAGTAGAGAACAATGCCGCAAACCCGACCTTAAAAGGATGATCATGGCAAAATTGGCAGGCGATCAAACTTTGCATTAAAATCATATTGCTGAATACAAAAAATGCAATAACTCCCGCTCCATTTGACCTTTTGAGGTTGGGTTTGTGGGAAATTGCTCAGAATGCAAAGCTCTTTAAAATGATGTATCATATGACGTAGTTCATTGCAATTTCCCTGGCGACCCCCACTAGGAACGTCCCTAAAGGAAGTCTTGGAAAAACTTCATTGACCTACGTCATATGAAGTTTTGAAAATGGGCTTTTGCCATAAACCCGACCACAAAAGGCTGAATGGATCGGGAGTTATTGCATTTTTTTTGTTTTCAGCTATATTATTTCATTGCAAAGTTTGATCGCCTGCCATTTTTGACTCGGTGGTTCTTTTGAGGTCGGTTTTGCAGTGTTGTTCTCTATTCTTAGAGACCTTTAATTTGATCTATATATTAAACTATGCTTACATTTAAGATTTTTATACTGACTCCTTGTGGACCGCCCCCCCCCCCCTTGGAGGCCCAAGGACAATAAGTGCTTTAGAAAGTAGTCTTAGACAGATAGATAACGGAAAAATCACCATTTAAATGTACAGATTGTCGAGCTTTAACTTTTACTAACTTTACTGGGTTATTCAGAAAGTCATAATAGCAAAAAATGACAAGGTTTAACTATAATGTTAATGAATGATAAAATAAGTTAACAATATTTAACTGTAATGAGTTAACATATAAGGTTGTTAACTCTTGAACGGTTTTCTATCTGTCTCCATTTATGTAGTGTAAATAATCCATAATATCTTTGGAACTATTGATTTAAAATGAACACTAACTAAAATCATTAATGTTGTTATTTCCAACTTTTACCGTTTCAAAATAGTGGCAATTTAAAAATTTCAAAGCTAAACATAATGAAAACTGTTCATTTTACCAAATTGTATCAACACGCATGATAAAATTTCAAAATGTTTTTACTTAACCTATTATACTGAAATTGTAGCGATCAATGAAGAAACAACGGATTAAAGTGAGGTTTTATATGTAAAATCATAAAATGTTGCAAAAGTTGACATGCGAAAATCATGCTTTCACAATGAAAATTCTAAATAAACCTTAACCAGTAATTAAATCTTTATGATGGTAATAACTTTTTATTAGATGATAAAGATTTTCCACTTTTTGCACCATAAAACATTTGATTAAAATTACATATTAAGCTTTGAAAATTGAAAACAATTAACTAGGTGTTAAGATCTGAAAAATAAAAAATATGGAGATTCACTTTCATTTGTGTGTAAAAAAATTGTAATAATGTACAAGCATTATAGAGTTATGAAAAGTTTGAATTGCGTGCCTGAATAGTTTCAAAGATGCCTATAATAGTATTATTTTTAATTACATAGATAATACACAGAGTGACAGAACTCATTGTAAGATAGGTCTCATTATATTTTACATTTTATTCATTACTTTTATCTTCTGAATAACGTTGTTAAGCTTGAAAATGTTGAAGATGGACATCCAGTATATATATTTAACGAATGGCAAAATTTGCATGGTTTATGTTTCATTTTTTTAAATGGAGTTGGTTCAATGTAGGCAGTATCTTCATTTGCATGGGACACCCAAGAAGGTTGTTCCAGTATAAAGAGTTGGAGTACAGTCCCAATATTCCGTCCCGTCGCTGCCCCAGGCCTTGTGTTCGGGACACAACTTTCAAAGACTCAGTCGTCAATTGAAATGACGGCCCCCGGCTGGTGTTTGGAGGCCTTCAAAAGATATTACCTTTAAAAGATCCTATGTATTTGTCCTCATGCATTGTACACAAAACTGAATTGCTTTGTCTATCCTTCCAAAATTACAATTAAAATTATTGATTCATATGTAAATGTTGAAATAAGAATATTATAAATGAGGATTTTGATCACACAACAAGAAAATATGAAAAAAAAAAAAACATGCAATTAGAGTATGTAGAGTATTAGAGTATGTAATAATAGTAAATATAAAAATATTCAAATGACGCAATTTTTTTCAAAGAAATTGTAATTTTTAAAGTACGGCCATTTATTTATATGTGTGAAGGGGGTAAGATACGGCAAAATTCCATAGAACCGAACTTGTATGATATCCAATTCCTGACCATCGATTTTCACTTAGATTTGAGGTAGGACCTATTGTTTAAAAGTTATGGCGAAAATATGTAATCTTTACATTTTCCTGTAACCGATATCTATTTCCCTTTTTAATAACCATGTGTTTGCCAAATTTCTGTTTTCTAACTCATCCGGAAGTTTAAAATACTTTGTCTACCGGATCAGTGAGTGAGTGAGTCAGTCAGTCAGTTTCACATTGGGGTGTATAGTTATTTAGATATTTATGTAATTTTTAATTTCCTTATTAATCATCATCATTATCATTACTATTTTTAAGGAATTTTTATTACATCATCGTTAAAGTTAAACATAGAATATTAACAAATGTAGGATGGATGTTTTTTTGCGGTGAAATAGTTCATTTTGTCAGAAAGAAGAGAACTAGGAGTGTACTCAATACAACCCAATTATTGTTGTGTGCGAGATACTCTTTAATTTGAATGCAATAACTGATATTGAATTTCCTGAGACCCTTTATACGTTTTACATGCTCAGGAGTTCTGTTACCAATATTTATTTATTTTTTTATAAAACAACAAAATTATTTGAGTTACTTACAACTCAAACAGAACTAGTTGTATACCGGGTAAATCTATGCTATATGTATTATTAACATCAGTATTAACTGAATATTTCAAAATTAAAAGACTCGTTGGTATTAACTTCTTATTTAAATTTTAAGATTTTAAAATTATCGTACGTCATAAAAAAGGGATGTCGGTAATATAACCAAAGCATAAATCAAGTCCAGAAATAAATAGCCTCCTAAATGAAAATTTGAAATTACTATCATGCGTTTTGCAGGCCAACTATGATAGTCTTTGGAACATCCTCTGAGTTGACACTGATATTTGGGTGTAGACTTTGGATAAGTAAATCATAGAGGAAACTGAACCTAAGCGAATGAGTGATGTTGTGGATGACTCTCACAGGTACTCGAAAAGAACGGCGTGAGCGTTAAGGGCGTCGTCATCACTACAGGTACATTAGGTACACACGTGTGGATCTGAAGAGTAGGTTTCGTCAGACCGACAAGCAGTGTCGTCGGTAAGCATCACCTCGATCTCAGTTTGCTTGCAGTGGGTGGGTCGAGAAGGGTTGAAAATAATTTTTTTCATTCTTAGAATTGAACAATGGTACGGCAAATGATGTAGTGTTAACTTACCGTGCTTTCGTGGACAAAAGACAGAAGATTCTACAAAATAGAACGAAAATTTGCATCTGTAAATCTGCAAATTGCTCTAATGCAAAGTTGAGCTAAGTTTAATGATGGACAAGGGACGGATTCCCCTAATGACACAATTTATCCGACAGTTAATGAGTAAACCACAATGCGCCACAAAATCAGATCAAATAATTTACATGTTTACATAAGTCATTCCTTATAAAGTAACACTAAAGACCAATATTCAAGCTAAGGGTTGAACAGTTGTTAGTGCAAAAGTATTTGCAGGAAAAATTTTAAACTAGTTTTGCTTCATCATTCAGAAAAAAGGAGCACGGAATACCATTCGCATCACGAAATTATTGAAAGGCACACCATCAAAATAATAAGCATCCAGTTTTTATCAATAGAGGGTGGTCCGAGGAAGGAGAGATGATAAATATCACAGAAAATGAAAGTTGTTCCCCATGTTCTCTTCTGTGAGTAACTGTCAAGGTACCCAGATACAGAGAGACAATTGATCTCTGTATTAAATGTGGTTACTGAGAGTCTACAAGGGAACAGAAAACTAAGCACTCGACCTCGCTGGCGTAGGATCTTCTCTTTCCAATGAGGGACGACGTTGAAATACTTATTCTGGTCAATAGCGATAGCGACAAGGGTAAATTGATCTTCAACTTGCTCAAATCAGACTCCAGGTCTGTCTTTCCTAAAATACAGAAGATGGACGATAACACCCTTTTATCTCTGGAATGTCCGGTTGATCAATGACGCAAAAGTTTCTGTTCCTGTCATTGTTGAACAAAATATATCTTTGTTGCCGTAATCCCTCGACGCGATCTTGAAGATCAGAATTTCGCCGTCCTAGTTGATGATCTTCCTACATCAAGTCTGAGTCACCAGTCAGGAAAAGTGTGCCCATAAAGATAAAATTTATGGAAAGAGATTTTAGCCAATTAAAACTACAAAATTATTTTAATCGAAGAAAATCTAAATGAATCCAAATTATGTACGATTTGATTAACTTTAAATCATATATTAGGCTTTACAAGGTATTTTTATAAAAAAAAATTAAGACCAATACTATGGAACTTCAAGCTTTTAAAATTAAAATAGGAATTTTAACATTTATATCAATAATATAAACTAAACAACATAAATGTTTTTAGCTGGACTATTTATTAAATTACTTATTATTTTTTGATGTTGGGATGTTTACTTTATGAATATTGAGCATAAAATTTTTAATTATTCAATATTTTATGTTAAGTTTGAACTCAATATTATTGCATAGTAGATTAGTTATCCCCAAACACAGTAAATGTGACCGCTCAAACTATTGCTATGTATTAAAATTTTTATTTCAAATGCAGACGAATGAAATATGCAATATTTTTAGAAATATACAGTGTGTCTTTAAAGTCCGTCACCAAACTTCATAATATTGCTAACTGGTTCAAAATAAGCAAAAATGTTTATATGAAGGTATAATATGCATTTTTACCCAGATGTCCGCCATTTGGTGTTTACCACTTAATAATTTATATTTCAGTGATGGATCGATGTAGAAACTTCTTCTTTCTTATGACCCTTAATGATACCAATAAAAATCTCCACAATAAGTTTTTTTGGATGTATATTTTCAAAACGACAGTCATTAAAAACTTTTTACTCAAATATCTTAAAACCAGTAAACATGATCAAAGTCCTAAAAGATGGATATATTTTCAAATTTAATTTAATTTAATTTAAGTTAACGAATGATTCTAAGTTTGTAAGGATCTAACAATAAATAATTTGGTAATAATGAATTGTCAGCAGAGAAACGATTATTTTGCATTATAATGAATGCAATGAAGGTTTCTTTAATAGAAAAATCAAAATAATTCCATTATTTGTTGTTAGATTCCTACAATCTTGGAATCATTGGTTCGATAATTAAGTTTTTAAACTGGTTGTTTCTCCTAAAATCTGTAAAGATTACTGGTGTTAAGATGTTTGAATTAAAAAATTTAAAATGGCCTCCATTTTTAAAACATGCATTGCAGAAAAATAATTTATATCGTGGAGACGCACATTGGTGTTATAAAGGTCCAAGTCAAACATAAAGTTTCTGCATCAATCCACCACTGAAATAAAAATTATTAAGTGGAAAAAACAAATTGCGGATATATTGGTAAATATGCATATTATTACATACCTTTATGAGAATTTTTTTTGTTTATTTTGAGTCAATAAGCCATTTTATGAAGTTTGGTTACGAACTTTAAAGACACCCTGTATAATTGTAGACATCATTGGGGTTAAAACTTAAAATATTTTTTAATTGTTCAGTTTTCATAATAACAACAGCATATTTTCTCTGTTCAATACAATATTAATTCAATCAAAAGTAAAATCCAAACATACACATATTTCTTTAAAAAATTAACCACTTTAGGTTAGGAGTAGGTTAATATTATTTAACACAATTTAAAGTTTCGTTAATGTGTTTCCAATCACATTTTTAGGTCGCGGGTGAAATAGTTGGCAACAGTAACAAATAAAACACACCAGGCCTCTAAGTATACTTGTGCACTGCTCGTGATATAGTCAGATCCGTCGTAACCCGCTAGTGTACGCTACACAAAGCGCATGTCATACAGCCCCCTGGTTACGCAGTTACTAGTGTTTGGCTCACTTACTTTTTCACAACGGAGACTCAAAACCTGAGTTTTTTTAACGACTCGTCAAAGCGTTAACTCATGAAAATTGGGGTTGAGTTTATCGGTGGAAAATGAAAAGGATGATCTTCCACACCTTTTGTGTTTTAATATGTAAACCCAACCATGTTCGCCTTTGCCTTTGATACTCTTTGTGTGTTACCTGTATCGATGAATCCAAAACCGTAGGCAGGCTGTGAAATGGCTTACCGATACTGTAATAGGGGATTGTTACTTTGCAAAAGGCAGCTCGACTGTGCGATTGCTGGTAAAACGTTTTTAAAAAGGGATTTGAGGTAAATTATGATAATCTTTGTTTGAAAATCACATTGCAATCCATCAAATCAATTTGTCTTCTTACATATAAGGTTTACTCTTTGTTATCTAATAAAACTTCTTACAGCCAGGTGTTTTATTTATTATTAAACAATATTTGTGTAAAAATAGTTCATGTTGAAACGTATTGGCTATATTGATCCTTTTTGTTGGTGTAGTTCCGATTGACCGGCATGTACCGACCTTACATCGAACGCCACGCCATCAATTATGTATACACTTATGATTGAGTTGCGAATTTCCCGTCAGTAAGGGAGCCCATGGCATTTAGATTGTCATTAAAATTTCAACTTTGGCTTATTTTAAGAATTTGAATGGCAAATTATCAAATTCTTTCATTGTCTACTTAAAAGAATGGGGTGGATACATTCATGAAAGAATAGACTGAAGATAAAGAAGTAATGTTATTTTGCAGCCCAACTATCATACTATAAAATCATTAAGTATTATACGAAAATGATGGTAAATGTATTTTTATGCCGTTTTGTGTAAGTAGAGTGGAGGAACATAAATAAAGTTTCGAATTTTTTTATAATTAAAATTAACTGTTGCTTATTAATAACTTTTCTTTTAGTCGGTAAATCAAATTAAAACACAATTATTACATCTTGATGTAGATAATTACATATATAAACTATGTTACTTTTTAAAGCTTTTCGTAATTGAATGTAACAGGTTGTGTTACAAACGTACTAGGAATATTATTTCTCGCCATTTTACAGACTCAATGAATCGGTAATAAGCTTTATCACAAAACATCGATAACAATAAAAATCTCAATCAAACAAACGTTTTACTATTCGAATCGTTTAGTGCAAAACCCATTTAAAATCCTATTTTTTTTTTTTAAATGTGTCAAGAACATTCTTGTTATGAATAGTGAGATGAATCGTTTGGTGTATAAATCTGTCATGTTCCACTCTCCCAATGCTAAAATACTTCAGGTTGAATTCCATCTTTGAAGCAGAACCGTCTCGTACCTTATGGTCATGTTCAGTATTTCAGCACTACTAAGTGGGGATATTTTTTTATCCTCCTGAAGATTGGCAGCAATGATGGTTGTTTACAATCAGTTCTTGTTTTCTTATGCTGTTAGTTGTGTTGGAGTTACCCACAAGGAAGACTTATCCAGCTGGGAACGTATGTGAGAGAACAATTTAAATCAAACATATTTCGAAATATAAAAAATGAAAGCATTGACTTCTTATCAACATTTATTTATAAATGATGTTGTAAGTTTTAAATAAGAAAATAGCAAATAAATAAAAATCAAATAATAACAAAATAACAACCTAAACATATTTTTTATAATATCATCCAATTTATGTAAAATTAATTAAAACTAAAAATACCATCTCGTAAACAATAATTAATTTTAGTTATGAGTGTTTAAAAAAATAATGATTATACTTATCTTAGTACAAATTTGAGTTTGATTGTAAATATTAAAATACTAATTAACCATCAATTTTACCACCGGTAGATTTGATAACCAGGTGCACTTTTACACAGGTTAGCTTTCTAGCGAACAGGATGCCACTCGTGAAAACTGGAGAGCTTGAGGACTGTGATATCACGTCGATCTGAATACCTCCCCCTCAAATAAGCCCCTCAACCCATTCATCTCGCCCCTCGCTAAATCGCGGGACGGGAATCTCTAACTCACTATTTTTATTTTTTACCATTAGTACTTGAGGAATTCTTGGGAAGGGTATTATAAAAGTTCGACAGGACAATATATAGTAGTCGTAAACATAGTTCATATTTTGATGACAAACAAAGATATATTATGCTTTATTAATACTGCTAAAATATTGGGGGCCCTTTTTTAGATGAGGACCTCCACTAAAATCACCTGGATCCTAAATAGGTTTTTCCCGAATACAGACTAATGGATTGAAAGGGATATAAATAGACGGAAAACATGTACAATGTGCCTATGGAATTTCAAATTCAACATTTTAATTAACACCTTTTATTCACCGTTAATTCTCCGCACGCACACGTTACCAAATATAATTGTTTGGTCACACCACTTGGTCAAGTTAGGTTAATATAGGTTGGATTAGATTTTAGAGTAGTAGTGGGGTAGTAGACATCATAAAGCTAACATAAGAAGAAATAACCATTGTCACAGAACACTAAAAAAATACAACAAACACTCTTACACACAAGGCAGGCCACAACAGATAACTGTGATACTTGAGGTGTGATAACGGCTAATAAGATAATTCTCGTTCACAAATACAATCTCGATCTAAAGATAGTAAGAGATTTTGGTTTTGATTGCGATTTTGTACAGTGTGTATGAAAAAGAATCATCCGATTTTATAGATTTATAATTTCATAACTAATGATCATTTGGACATGGGGTTATTTTTATACTAAAGGATAACTAATATTTTTTTACATACCTTTTATAGGTGCTCAATATGGCCCTCTTTAGATGCACAGCACATGTCTAGGTCCTCATTGGTCCTACAGCTTAGCCAGCATGTCTTGGGTGGTGGATTTGATGGCTGCTCCGATGCAGTTCTTCAGTTCAACTAATGTTGTTGAAAGGGTACGGATATAAACAGTATCTTTTCCAAACACACACAAAAAGAAATCATGTAAGAGAGTTTTTAAATGGTAGGCTTCTTCAAAGATGGATCGGCCATACCGGACTTAGCGATTCAACGCTAATCACTGGCCACCAAGGCCACTAGACCTTATTGTTTGTGATTTCTTTTTGCGGGGGTTTGCAAAACCCCCGATGTTTATATGCCTCGCCTTTCAACAACATTGGTTGAACAGAAGAACCAAATTAGAGCTCCAGAATCCATCACACTAGCAAAGGTCTAAGACGAATTTGAGTATTTCCTAGACTTGAGCTGTGCATTTAAAGGGGACCATATTGAGCACCTGTAAGTGTAAATGGCATTAAAAAAAAAAAAAAAAAAAACGTTATTAGTTATCCTTTAGTACAAAAATAACAATTTGTGCATATGATTATTAGTTTTGAAATTATAAACCTATAAAATCGGATAATTCTTTTTGATACACCCTGTATTTTGTTTGAAATAAACATAATAAATTTATTTTTTAATTGGATTGACACACTAACTGTATGAAACATAATGTTTTATCTTACAGTTTTCAAGGCAATATTCGATTTTATCCATGAGTTTGCTACCATACGCAAATTTAAATTCATCTTTATTTGGACTACAATATTAATAGATGTTCATTCGTCTTTGTTTAGTGTGTTGTGTTTTCCTAATCACCCAATTTGGTTAAAAATTATCTTTTATTCAAGTGTAGCATAACTAATACTAGTGATCATCAAAGTTATATGTTGTAAGTTATTGGAGTTAGTGTAAGTGACTTGCTTTTTGCCTTTAATTTAGTCGCATTAGTTGCCTTTACCTCAAAATGCCTTGTTATTATTACAATTATATTTTGTAAAGATAGAATCTGAATCTAAAGCTTGCTTGATAGTTAAAGCTGATATGAAAGTTTGTACTTAGACTAGAAGTGCTCGGCTAAAGGTAGTACATTGGGCATTGTTTATTCCCTAATTTGTTGTAAAAAATTATTGCATTTGTAAATATTTAAATCATTCTATTGTTGTTAATTTGCAAATTATTCTCTTTATAATTTTTTTTTAATTTATCTTAACACCAAAATTACTGAATTCCCTCCACTTAGTTGTACAAGTGAACTGTTGCTAGTCATAACACTGTTATTCCACAATTATGGAATAGGTTAAATACTTATTGTATGTTCTTGTTGTATCATCTTCATTGCGAAACTAATTTACATATTTTCATTGCCGTTGATAGTAAAAAAATAAATAAATGCCTTACAACGGCAATCAAGCCAAATTGAGGCCTCCCTTCCCATAACTTACTTCCTCCGTTTTTACGACATCGATATATTAGTCTTTCTTTTAAACATAGGAATCAAATAATACACTAGAACCTTAATGTTTTAATGTTAAAACCAAGTGTGACTCCAAAACTAATTGAAAATATCCTGCTTGCTGTTCCGAAAGTTACAATTTCGATTTGTCAATAGAATCACTTTTTTCTGATCATGTGACACTAAAACCTGGTGATTTTGTGTAGTTTTAAAATCCTTATTAACCACACTTTCAGCTAGTTAGTTTGGAATGACAATCAAGGTACAAATGAAGTTTAACATGTATTATTAATATAGTAGTTTAATTAACCTAAAGTAAAATTAATTATTATTCTTTGTTTACTTTTCATTGCACATTTTTAACAAGGGCTATAGAAAACATTATTAAATAAAAAAATATTGATTGTCATTTAAAAACTACCATAATCCAGTTGTGTCCTGGCAAAACTGACTTTTCCTACATTTTAATTTGGATTAGCAATTAAAAAATAAATGTTAAGTTAAATAAATGTTACCATAGAAACCTAACACACAAATGCTACTGACTGGGAAAAAAGGAAACTGCAAGAAGATAATTGCAAATGCTAAAATTTTTTTTGTACGTCCTGAACAAATTTTATAATTGAAAAAGTGAGTTTTGAAATGGTAGGCCTCAACCATTGAAATTTATATTTGAAATAAAGCATACAATGAGCACAACATCTTGAAAATCAACCATACTGAAATTACAAAATAAATCATATTAATGGTAGTATTGCATAGTCTCTTACATGAGTTGTTAATAATGGTTTTAAAAGCAGGCGAATAATCTCTGGAAATAAATATTAAAAATATTTAAAGACAATCATGAAACACTTTTTTAACTTCAAATATATGTTTAAATATCTAAAACCATTAAATATTTTGAAAACTATATTAAATTAATTCTATTCAAGAAGCACGAAGCGTCACAGGTGAAGTAGGACTGTTGCAGTTGTCTCAGACTTTTGTTAAGTGTTTTCACTTCACCTCTTACTCAAGAGTGTTTATTCGTTCACTATCGACATAAAAATGCATTCTGTTTTTGTATAATCATAAAAATACCACGCTTTTCAATGAGAATACACTGTAAACATTTTTGAGATTATCTTCAATATCTAATATTGAGTGTTAAAGAAAAACAGTTATTACCGCAACATTACAGTAATTGAAAACATGTGGTAAAAACCTAAACTTAAATGGAAAACAATCATACAATCTCAAATTGAGAGTTCTGTGACGCGTATTACAAAACGGGTTTAAATGGTGGAGTCTTTTAATTCCAAAACTAAGAACACTGAGAGCTCCACCAAATTCCAAATTGGGCACTATTGCAAAGTCTGTTGACTCCAACCCCTCGTAAGAACCGAGTTTTCGTAGGATGAGGCTGTTGATTCCAACGCCACCCAGACCAGGGTTGGAGTGGCGGGGAAGTTAGGGAATGATCGTTATGAGATGGAGCTGCGAGAGCCTCTATTCAAATCAGAGATATTCCACTCCTCCAGGGGGAGTCATTTTTAAGTGGCTGCTTACAAACGTTACGCTAATACTTTTCTTAAAATATCATCAGTATTATCTTAGTAATTAATTTCTTCTGCGAATAGTTATTAAACATAAATAATTTGTGATAGCATGATTTTTAAGGCTTTTCTTTATAATGTTTGATTTTAATTCATATAATCATTAAATACAAGCAAATAATCCAATGAAATATTTTAAGTATCTCGATAATTTTTCTAATGTTATATGAACTTTTAAATTAGCCTATAAAACGTTCAAATGATTTGAGATATGGAATACAAACTTGATACAACATTTACCTCTGAAAATATTCAAATAAATAAGTTATTTACTTTAAAGCTTTAATTTTAAAATTAAAAAACAAATAATATCTTAAAATAAAAATTATCAAAAAAAAACATGCAATCAATTTCAGGATATTAAATATTGAACGTCAAACAGTAAAAAAATTTAAAAACCTGATTACAAAAACATTCTTTTTCAAGTCACTTTATGCAAATTTGCATGATTTTTTTGTAATTATTCTGATTTACCCGTTATTGATTGTTCAAGCTTTACAACTTTTGTATTTTTAGTTTGATAAAAATGTTTTAACTTTTTAATAAATATAATTCTTTTAAGTTCTTACAATTAATTGGCTTTGCACATTTTTACGAGTGTCATTGAGTAACCGTAAGACATATAAATGTAAAATTTAATATGAATTCGGGTATTAACATAAGTAGTAGTAGTGACAAATATTTTAAAATATATAGTGTTTTAATTAAATTTGCGTGCAGATAGACGAAAAAGTAATCGAGATAGAAGACGTGGGCTATACTACTCGGGGACATGTAAATACTTTTTTACGTGTCCCAGATTGTTCGGTAATATCCAATACAAAAGTTGCAAGACACTTTCTATATTAAATTCAGTAAACGTATTTAAACGCATGTTTTTACTTTACTAAGATAAAAATTAAATTAAATATACTTTGGGCGTATGGATGATTTTACAAAATGTTAAATTGTAAATCGATCATTGAAGTAAATATATAAGTAAATCTTCAGTTAAGAATATCAATCAATTGCATATGCTTAAGGCTTCAATATCTATAACTGGGTTAAGGTTTATTAATTTACGTTTTATTAAAAAATATAACCGAATATTACCTGAGGGTTTTCGTATCTGGCATATTTACCCACTTAATACTTTATCAGCTAAATCTGATTTTTGTTAACTCATAAATGAACTGAACTATAGCTAAATTAGGAGTTCCCGCATCAAACATTATCGAATTTCATTATGGGAGTTGATTACTCGACTTGGTAATATCGGTTAGAAGAAACAGTGTTATTTTAAGTGAACTGGAAACCTCAATTTTCACTACGCGAGGTAGGCGGTTCAATGGAGCTTCCAGGTTCAGAGTTTTCAAAAGAATCGGCGAGGCGAAAAACGAAAATACTCTTCTTAAATCGTCGGGTCTAATTACTGGCTACGCTGCAATAACTTTTAATTATCTCGGCAGATTTTCTCATGTATAATCGCAATCAATAAAACCCAGAGCATGAAATATATTGCAAAAGCTTTTTAATCTAATATCATTTTTTTAAACTGCATTATTGTGTCCGAGGTTAAAGTAAATCTTGCCGTAGTAAATATTAAAAATTAAATACTTGCCGTTAAAGTAAATATTATTCGAATTGTAAATTAGGTTTGTGACCATGTTACATATGATACATGTTTAAATTTTTAATGAGGCATGAAATTTTCAAATATAAAATAACTATTTTAATACCTAAAATGAGTATGTGGGTTACATAACATTTTCACACCATGATACCACAGTGAATAATAATAATGAAATTAAGGGTTTATTCTTAAACCACAATGCTTTAAATATCAGTAACTAGGTCTGTTTTCATTTTAGTGATTTGATTTGCATTTTCATATAATTTTTTCACCTTTTTTATCTGCTCACCCTCTTACTTTGTTTAATACGTTTCACTACTGATTAATAGTCTAAGTGGTGGGACAAATAAAGGAAAACAAGTCTGCCAACCTCTTAAATATATCCCTTGGAAACGTAACCTACGGCAGTCTCCTTAGACCCGAGATGCCAGATGACACAGTTTTAGTTGGGAACGAAGCCTTGCGGCACTCATCACTACACATTCCCAGCGGATGCTGAACCAAGTCATGCGTGTAGTCAACAAATAGGTTAGTGACCACGAGTTTGAGTCTGGGCTTGAGCAAGACAAAGATTGTGTTCCTCCCAAAGATGTGGATTTATATTATTGTTTAACTGAACGTGGAAATAAAGGGGTGCAGACAACACAAGCTGAAAAATATCTCGGTGTTATGGTGTACAGGAAACTCAGATGGAGAAATCAGATCTAGAAGAAGACTAATGATGCCGGCAGTCCAGTATATGGGCAGATGCCCTCACTAAGGAAATACCGGATGAGGCTCGCTTGAGTACAGCGTTAAGCAGCACTCAGGATTGCATCTGAGGATCGCACAGTGTACGATCTGGCTGTTCTTGTAATCGCTGGTTGTCCCAGTCCATTTCTTGGTTCGAGAAAAAATCGATCTATCAAGACAAGTTGATGTCGGAAAGTACATGAGCAACGTGACAGGAACGTCAGCGACCTAAGGAAGTGGCATGAGAGCTGGGAGCTGGAGAGTGACGGTCAATGGACTGCAAGAATCATCAACAGGTCATTCTTTTAATTCACTTTAAAAGGAACACTTTTAATTCGCAAGCTAGTGTCCGAAAGTAAAAGGGGAATTTTTATAGTGGGTAGTCTACTAGATTTTCATTTAGAAATCCCACACCACAGGTTGGCCACCGGTGTGTATAACAGCATTATTTCTCCTCTCCCTAAAATAAGGGAAAGCGTTCCTTGTTTACAAAGGTCTGTCAAATTAGCCGATCTTTCCCGCCAAAAGAGCATTTAAAAAAGTCAATGCTGCCAACCAACAGAGTTAGACAATCCCCAAAAATTCCTTCAATTCAACCTATAAAGCAGGTACCAAAAAATATTTTAATATATGATTTTCAAGGACATTTTGTCCGTAAGGGGCCCTTTAACTTCTAACAATAAACAAGTGACATTTTGAAATCAGAAAATATTTTAAGCTTGTACTACAAATTTTAGCAATACTTACTGAAAAAATACAATCTCAAGGTTAGTAAGCTAATTATAGATTGATTTTGGTGTTTTACAAAGTAAAGAATAATTATGATGCGGTTTTAAGTTTTCATGGGTTGACTCTGAGAAATAGTTTTCATGTAGAGTTTTGCAAGACCGCTATAAACATTATAACTATAAATATGATAACCCCATTATGTCTTAAAAAGTAGGCCTAATTAGATTGCTCTCAATTGAAGAGCGCTCCATAAAAAAAAAACAAAACAAAAAAAAAACAATATAGTTGTCACTTTTGAATTCAAACCATTCCCTTTTACTTATGATAACTTGATGTGTACAACAAAGCTTTGATCTGTGTTTACGCAGAAAACTACCTTGACCTTATTTTGAAGTTGAATGTCTTTTCAACGTCAAGGGCTGCCCAAGGCTGCTGAAAGGGGGAGAGAATTAGGGGAGAGCCATTACAGGGTTCTATAGTGGTTAAGCCTTGAGTGGCATTTCACCCGTAACTTAGGACACCTCACGCTCGTTCCGGGTTCATACAAGCTTAACCACAAATAAGCTAAGGGAGCTTTACTTAGTTATAAATAAAATTATACTTGTCTTTGTTTGATAAATTACTTTTATGCAAGTTATCAATAAATTGAAGTGAAACTAAATTATCAGACAGTAAACAGGGTTAAAGTGTACATTAATTCATTATTTTCTAAAATATAAATATTATTTTAAAAAAATAATGGTTTTATGTAAAATAATGACTTGCAAATTTATTTATTTAAATAAATATCAATTTTATAGCTTAAAATATATACATATCAATATATATTTACCAGTACTTAAATAAATTTTCTTATTCATTTCTTTATCTTTAGAAACAGAAACTTAATTTTTGTGTTAGGGATTTAATGACAAAATTAAATGTGACAAGATGTGAACTAAACAGTCCAATAAAACAAGTTTTGAACATAAAATCTGATATTAGGATATTAAAACTTGCCATATAACTACCAGTACAAACAAACCTGTAAAACAAACAAAAGAGAACTTTAGTTTTCAAAACTTATGTTTTGCCATGTGACAAACAAGTGCCAAAGGCAAAACTGTTCGTCTTTTTATTTTAATTACTAATTTAGACTTTAAGTTGTTGCACGAACAGATCGAAGAGGAATTAACTCCTAATACACTAGCGTTGGTGACTCACTGCACTGATGAAACGATTTCAATGTCCGACGATAACGTTCGTATTGACTTCAATCTTTCAGAGTTTTAGATCGACTTGAATCGTTTTAAGTAGATTTCATGCGTAGTTCATAGATTCAAGTTTAGTGTTAATGTTATTCTGAGTAGTATTAAACCATTGATCCTTATTTGAATTTCCCATTTAAATGCATTGGAGTCCGTTTATTTAGTGGTTCTTGAGTAGCTTGTTTTTAACCGTCGTTTATTCATCAGTCTCTGAGGGTAAGGATTAGAAAACTAATTCTTGCCCCCTGTGATACTACTAAAACTATAACTTTTCACATCACAAGATAAAAAATAACTTCTAAAAACCAGAAATCTATATTTTCTATTGACTAATAACAATAAAAAAGGTTTTTATGAAATAATTATAATAGAAATAAAACTTGTATTGACTAAAACTGGCATATACGGTCAAGAAGAAAATAATTTTATATATATGCCAGGCAGTGAACATATTTTTGTATATCTTTGCAATATCTTAGTAATATCATTGCAATATCTTTACAATATCTTTGTAAATATACGTCAATGAGCGATCAAATGACGGTGGCAAAAGTAACAAATGTCAGAAGTCAGTAACATAGTAAATAAACAGTTATTGACAAAGGTTATGTTGTTAACTAACGTACAGTACTCTCAGATATAGTTTAAATAAATATGAAAAATTGTCCAAGTAAACATCATATCCATTTGTAGAGTAAGTAGTTTCTTTATTTGTAGGATACTACTTCCAAACGCTAATCAAATGAGTACAGTGAGAGTTTTTTGAAAATATTAGTAGATGTATGAAAGTATTTGTGTGTCTTAATACATTATCGGCATGTTTTTATTTTGCTTTAGAAAAATAACTTAATAGCAGGGTTGCCCATCTTTAGTCCGTTCATCCTCATACGCGCAAAATAAGCAAACTCTTAGTATTATGCATTTTGAAGATCGCAACTGTTATTAAAAACAAACGTCAAAGAATTCAGTTTTTTTACTACGATCATTCGATATGCCTCCTACTAATCTAAGTTATAACTACATTTTTAAGTAACGCAACTAAATGTAATAACTGCTTATTTTGTAATTTAAATTAATTGTATAAATTAAATCGTGTTTCTACGTTACGCGACTAGGTATGTTTTGTAATCTTAATACACTATTTCGTCAAAGGTAGTTAATCTGTAAATCATGGATTCAAAAGAATTCTAAGGGTAATAGCGTCCTAGCTTTAAAATATATTCATACAATTTTAATTAGAAGTTTTATACACTTAACATATTTGCCTTCAAACAATTTCAGCTTGAGTGAAATATATAAAACTAGTTATTACAAACACTTTTAGCTCTAAATCTTCCGTACACCAACGATGGAGGGGAACAAATTTGAAAATACGCTCCGGCAAATTGTTGTAAACCGGGTGTTCCTGGGAAACGGGTACGCAATCCATCACGTAGTATTGACAGCGTCAGTTATTGACAGCGATCAAACGTAGCCAGCCCTTCGCCTTCACCACGCCACACCAATGTTATTAAATATGAAATGATAGCTGAATGTCCCCATCAATTATAACGTAATCTATTTAGGTAATTTACAAATTTGGTTGGAATGATACAATTGAGTAGAGCCTACCATTTAAGTATACAGCAGACTGTTTTTTTTCCATTTCTTAGTAGAAAAACAATCAGAAGTGAGTCAGGATTGCATTCTACTACTAATAAAAAAAGGAAGTTATGTATGAACAAAATCTATAACTAAATGGACTAGGTTACAGTTTCTTACTTATTTTTGAGACTCTAAATACAAATGAACCATAGGAAGATTAACTTAAATCCATCTCTAGGTTTTATATTGCATATTCACCATTGCATTGTGATTTTTAATGTAGTTATAAGGTCACGTTTTGTGCACCTGGATCTACATAGTATCATGTGTGACACATAAGTGCCTTTCTTTGTGCTCAATACCTCTGAGAACGTTTTCATAAAATATTGTTTCCGTAAAGATATAATATTTTTTAATTTTTTTGTCATACCGTCAACATACTTTTTCATCTATTTTCATCCCTTTTGTAAAAGCCATATTCTAAAAAGCAAACAAAACCATGACTGACGACATACTAGAGGCCGGCTAAAATTAAGTCCATGTGTTAATCCAAATCTCAACCGTGTGCCGTATGCGAGTTTTATTATAAAACAGATTTCCTTTAAATATTACTTGTAAATAGGAAGGTATTAATTTGTGTGCCAAAGAATTTCAACTAATGATCAAAACTGCAGTGTCCTCACTATTATTTAATTTGCTAACCACGTTTACTTTAAATTCTAAGAATTTTAATTTTTTACTTTTTTTTTTAATAAATTACAGTGAAAGGTATTAATAAATCTCTTACGACATCTCAAATTATGAGTTATTGTTTTTTAAGTTTTAACCTACAAAACTTAATATTTCTCTCCATTATTTTATCCTGTCTATGATTCTTGACAAACATATCAAACATGCCAAAATTTTAAATATAAAAAAACTAATCACAACTGGGTAAGTCTGTTTTGTTACAAAGTTTGATAAGGGCATGTGTAGATTGTTGAAGTTAACGTCCTGTAAGTATTATCAGTTATATTATCAATAAAATCTCAATTTTTATACAGTATTTACCGTCGTACAAGCAACGATCACGCGGTATTACGTATCCATTGGAATATGCCCGCTACAACAGGTATAAAAGTCGATGATGGTTGTTAGAGAAAACGCCCCAAGTGGTCGCATTCAAATCACGAGATCGCAGTCCTCCAACAGAATCATATTTAAGTGACTGCTTTCTAAACCGATACAAATTCTGCCTCGAGTCACTGTGACAGGATTAGCTTGAATTAATCATCGTTTTACTTCTTTACATTCTGGAATAATTGAATCTTCGGTAACACAGTAGTTGCATTCTTCGTCATATGCATGAACTGTATTTTTTTTTTTAAATTATGACGTCAATAGGTATTTTGTGTTTTTATCATTTGAATTTGTAAAATATTTGGTAAATATGCTTACCTGACATATTTAGCAAGCATAAAAAACCAGTAACGAATCAAATAATTTCTATTTAAGTTATTGTAAAACGTTATTGCATGTTAAATTTAAAATCTGATGTACAAATGAAAGTGTTTTCTTAATGTTGTACTATACATCACAATTGAAACATCATTAAAACCATATAAATTTTCACAAATAAATTGAATGCAATAAGTCTTCATTGTATGGAAAATGCATTGTTTCAAAATCAGGGATTTCATTAATTATATTGGTGTCATACTTTTATTTCCTATAATAAAATACAAAGTTAGTAAGGTATTGAATAACCTATCTTTTACAACTTTTATTTTACCCACATAATGTTACTACGATCTAAATCATATCTGGATGACAGTTTTTATTATGTACATTACTGAATTATTTCTGAAATATTTACATTCTAAAATTAAATTTTTGCTATGGTGACAAATGTTTAGCTATGCTTAGTGTGTTTTTAAAATGGTAAAATTCAATTATCTTCTAATCACTAAATTAAATATATATTCAATTGAAATAAAAAATATATTAAACTAGATTAAGTTTTATATTTAATTTTCCACTTTATACATACCATCAATGTACATAAAAGTAGAATTATTTTTTGTCATTCAGTATTTTGTTGAAATGAGTTTGGTCTAAAGTTAAAAAATAGTATGAGAAAAATGTAAACTTGAATATAAAAATCAGAAGAATCTGTGAACGAACACGTAAGTTGGCAGAACTTGTTCATCCGGGTAGAATGTTTTAAATGTTTCCTCCGCGATCGCAAGAACATTAATCAACCCTTGGGAATCGACGGCGGCGGCGGCGGCGGCGGCGGGAAATCATCGTCACAGCTATCGCATCATATCGATAACTCGTTTTTCAAATTTGATTTTGGAATCACACTAAGTTTTACTCTTTTATATTTGAAGGTTCGTACTGATAAGAATAAGCTTATGTGATGTTTACATTATAAACATTAAACACAATTGTTGCAAACACTATATCTATGATGAACTTATACTTGGTAAATCACTGTAAAAATAATGTATAACCATTTCAAAAATGCGTAGGATATTGGAAATCATCCATCAAAAAGATAGCCACACCCGATGTCATGTGAGCTAATTGTGGTTCTTACTATTTTTAAATCATCCTCTTTTGAGGTTATTCACATTAAGAAACTAAAATATGTAACGTAATGGAACAATCAGCTGATGTGCGAATTGTGTAATTTTTATTATAACACTAATTTTATCAAATTTTGAATTCTCATTGGTATAAAACATGCATTTCAATGGGACTCCTTTATCCTGTAGAGTTTTCATAACAATTATAGTTTTAAATTCTTCATAATCGATTTAAATTGTAAATGTTGGTAGAATTAACGAAGTATAATACAGAAGGCTTACAACAAAAACCTTACAGTTTGTCTTTAATCGAATTAAAAAAAAATACAACTAATAAGAACAATATAAACAAGAGACAGATTGCAGTTTATATTTCAAATTCAATATTTTGACGTAAGTTTGCCATCTGTGTGTATACAATGATCAAATTAAGGAAGGTACACGGAGAGTAAAATTTCAATCAACTAAAAAGATATTTACTACCTTTATGATTTCATTTTTTGAGGCACGGTTGAGACCGTTGTTCCCTACTTGGATAGAAACGGCTTTCTTGTGATTAGTTGCATTTTCAGCCTCGGCTGCGTCTCGTTCCAAAAACGTGATTATGCATAGGAAAACACATTTCAGTCGTAGTGAATAAAGGTTTTATTATACTAAGTAAAATGTACTCATAATATCTGTGTAATAATTTATTTCTGGTAACTTTACAAAACTTCCTTTCTTAAATTAGAAACTTGACACCATTGTTTTATTCCACCAATAGCTCACTTATGCCAACAAAAATTCCTGAATATTTTAGTGGAGTGATATTCGTTGAAAAAGGTGTTATAAATTGAATAAAAGTTAAAAGTTTACTTAATATTGACCTCCCTGTATAGTTCAAAATGAATTTTTAGTAAAAATATAAATTATTTTAAAGGTTCCTTTAATTTGATCGCATATCATCCTGAGACGAAATACTTTTGGCTTTCATTTATTTTTAACAAGACCCTACAGGATAAATTTTCTTATCTAAACTTGTCTTAAATATTACACAAATGAACATGAAGAGTATTTTTTGTGGACGGTACAAACAAACACAAAAAAGAAAATATTAACCTCAAAATTTTTTATTATTTTTGCTAATGTTTTTATTAACCGTTTTAATAATTTAATTGTCTTTTTATGTTTAACTAATGGCGTTTGTAGGTGTTAAAGCTTCTCAGCATGTTCAGCTGAACAATAACTTCAGTAGGCTGTAATCCATTGAAGGACATTCGTTTTAAAGAGTTATAAATAACCTCGGAAGGAGGGATTAGTCGCCAGCTTCACTAGTTTACCCTAGTTGTTCTGTTCGGGGCCATTGAGCTCAATATTTCATTGCGAATATTTTCAATGGAACTGGTAAAACTGTTCAGCGGCCTTTCCATTCGTGACGGTCGGAGAAGTTGGTTTAAAATTTTAAAGGTTATAGAATGATGAGTTTTCATTAAGACAATGTGACGCCCAATTATATGAAAAGTGGTAATTCATTCTTTATTTTTTATTCCAAACGTCTCACATTGTGTAATAATAATAATTAAAAAAAAAAAAAACATGTGGAATAAGTTGTGATTTAAAAATAATCAAACTTCTACAAAAAAACAATGCCAACACTTTTAAATAACATAACACTTGAGAGCCTGTGTCCAGACATTAATTTTCAGAAATGAAGTATGAAATAAATAAAAACTCATATACTTTTCTAGTGTTACATAAGTGATCCATAAAGTCATTTTATACATTATCTTAAAAATTCTCGAATTTTATTCTTGAAATAATGTTGACAGATTTTTATTACGACTAAAAGAATACAACTATGTACAAGGTAACTTATCACTCTCTTTACTAATATTGCATGGTTTCCTAAGGAACACTTTATATATTTTAAGGAAATTAACAATTTTGTGTATTTTAATTATAATTGAATTAACGTATGCGATGGATAAGTTATTGTATTTACAGCTAGAGACAATGAAAAATGTATTTTCAAGATGATGGAAAGAGTGTCATGATTTGGGTTTACTATATATACCTTTAGTAAGAATTAAATAATGTATATGTGGGCGATTGCTTCCACATTTTAATAATTAATCTTAGCAAACTTTATATTTAAGAGAATACTAATTTATAACATTTAAAATGGGAACAACTTTATAACGCAGGTATACTTAGATTTTCTAAACTCCCATATGTAAATATTGTTAACTTAGGAAAGCCGATTTTAATCCTTACAGTTTTAAACTTTGGTTTTAATTTGAAGATGGTGAGCTTTTTAATTCCATAAGTGGAAAACAAGAACCCTTAAATCTCAGTTTTACTTATTTGTTGGCTTATTGTGATAAAACAAATAAAACATTGAATCTTATTGTTTTATTACATTTATCCATTGGCCTTCAATTTAATACCTAATCATCATAATATTTTTGTTCCAAAATTATTTACCGAGATTTAAGTTTGACATTATGTTTATTTGAATATAAATTTATTCGCACTTAATCGATAACAAACTTGCATTGTTCACTATATTGAACAATAGATGTTGGTAGCCTTTTTATTCTTCTACCTCCCACCCTAAACACAAAGCCCATTCACCCTTAGTTAATGAGAGTACTAATTACAGTGGCAGCGGACCTAACGCTTCTAGTCAGTGCGCCTTTGCCCCACCCAGACTACCTTGTTTTGTAGTTTGCTTATATACCCATATCCATTTACTACACTACATTTTTATTTAGACTTCCTTATTGTAGTAAACTCTCTTATAATCTAAATTACTGTCGTTTTACCTTTGATACTATTAAATTAAAATTATAAAAAAAGTAAATGCTATATATCATGTAAATTTGGCCATATAAAAAACGATTTAGTTATTTAATACTTAAAATAGTTAGTATTGGTGGTAAGAAAACATCTTTAAAACGTTTATTTTGAAATCATTGAATAATAAAATAACGTTTTCATCACTAGCCATGGAAAGTAGCTATTTTCGATGACAGCTGAAATCAACGAAAATAACTATTTCCCAAGCTCTAATGTAGAACAAAGGAAAAACGATCAGCTGATTTTCTCTCTCTCAAAATTTTCTATTGATGCTCTCCATTACTTCCATCCAAATTTGCCCATTACGAGCGTTAATGTTTCTTTACCATTTGATTTTGTAATGAAAATCAGCTGTTTTAATGTTTAACGATCTAAATGTAAACAAAAATAGGCATACGCTAGTTTTGCGTCGTGATGAAAAGTATCGTTCATAACTTGCACCGAAAGTAATTTTCCGGTACTTGCTCCAGTTATTCCTGTATTCGGCTTGCTTCACACATGAAACTTGAGCGAGTACCGGGAAATACCATTTTCGGTACTTTTAATGAAATATACTTTTTTTTTTAATTGAACTTTTAAAACAACATTCATTGTGTTTATTTTCAACAAGAACTGATAGTTTATTTTTCTATTCAACTAGATTCACGTGAATTTTGATATCCACATTTTATGTTAATTACAAATACATACCAATCTACGAATTATAAAATATGTTTTTTTTCATTAAATATGCCACCATTGTTTTTATGGCACTCGTAATTCGATGTACAATCAATGCCATATACAAGGTGTCAAAACCATATACAGGTGTCAAAACCATATACAGGGTGTCTTTTAAGTCCGTCACCAAACTTCATAATATGGCTTATTGGTATAAATAAACAAAACAGTTCATATGAAGGTATGTTCTAATATGCATATGTACCCAGATATCTGCCAATTTGTTTTTTTTTCACTTAATAGGTTTTTTTTTATTGTGAATGATTGATTTAGGAACTTCATATTTGGCATGGACCTTTTATAACGACAATCTCAATCTCCCAAAAAGTTCATTTCTCCCAATATATATTTTCAAAGTGACGGCCATTTTAAGCTTTTAAACTAACCGGTGGACGTCTCAAAACAGGTAAATTTTATCAAAATGTTACATGACATAAAAAAGTTTGCAAATTTTATTATCAAACCAATGAGTTTGTAAGAGTCTAACAACAAAAAATGGAGTAATTGAGTTTTTTCAGTAGAGAAACGTTGATTTTGCATTTTAATTAATGCAAATTGAGGTTATTTTAATAGAAAAATCACAATAACTCCGTTATTTCTTTGAGATCTTTAAAAACTTGGTATCATTGGTCATTCGCTGATGGCACTTCCTTCAGTGTTTCCCATTAATGCTGAACTTCATTTGAAATAGATTCATTTATCAAATGTAATACACTTATCCAGTGGTTTAGTGATAACAATCTTCTAGACAACACAATAAGACACAATTTATCGATTTTCAATTGAAACTCCCAAATGGATTGTTTTCTAAGTCAGACAATTAGATTGATTATTGCCAGCAATCCAACTTCTTTTAAGTGGTGCTGGAATCAAATCTTAAATTTTCATCCCATATTGACAAAGTGTGCAGGAAATAAGTAGTGGTATTTTTGCTCTCCGTCGCCTTGCCTACTTTGCCATCATAAAAGTTCTCATGTCAGTTTGTCGTGTGATCATTTCTCATATGACTTTTGGTGTTGTCATTTGGGGTGCTGAAACAGAGAGGCACAAACAGATTTTCCGCCTAGAAAAGAATGCACTTAGGTTGATCTTTGGTTTTCATGTAGGGGTGTATTTTTTTCTAAAAATAATCTCTTAACTTTTCCTGGTTTGTATATTTTAAACGATCTAACTTATTTGACAAACTTCACAAGCTAAAAAGACAAATTTCACTTTAAATAACAAATTACCTGCTATAGTTTTCGTAACCAATCTTCCATAACCATTCCTTGCTATACAACAACCATTATTTTAAAAATCAAATCAATTACTCTTAAATTAAACATAACAACAAATTACCTCCCAACCTAAACATGTTTCAGATGCAATTTAATTTAGAATCAAATTGAAACAGTTCCGTTAAAAAAGAAACACTACAGTATGCGAGACTTCTTGAATGATGATTTTACTTTTTCGGTTTTAAATATATTTGAGCTGTTGATCTCTGTTGATCACTTTAGAATTTTAAGTACTTTTTTATTTTATTTTGTATTGTGACTGGTCAATACTTTAATTTATAGTCTTATGACAATAAAGATATTTGAATGATTTATTAGATAATTACGTTTGTCAGCTTTTTTGTGTCTTGTAAAGTTTTGATAAAATTTTACGGTTTTTAGATATTTTAGTTTTACAAGTTTAAATGACCGCCATTTTAAAAATACGCATATGAAAAAATGTGTTTTTTGCGGAAATGGACATTGGTATTATGAAGGTCCAAGTCAAATATAAAGTTTCTACATCAATCCGTCACCAAAATAAAACTTATTGATTGGAAAAACGAAATGGCGGATATCTGGGTAAATATGCGTATTATAGTACATACCTTAATTTTAATTTTTTGTTTATTTTGACCCAATGAACCATATTATGAAGTTTAATAGCAAACTTTAAAGACACCTTTTATAAATAAACGTTAAAGTGTCATAACAAAGATTCTTGTTTTGTGTTTCAGAATACCCTGTTCGGGAGAAATGGGCAAACTAGAAATAAATGTGTTTATTTATCTTGTTACATAAATCTATGTATTTGAGAAGAAAGGAATGCTTTTCTAGAGTAAAAAGAAAAACTAAAGAATAACAGACAAAACAATTTCCAGCAATAACTTTAATAATTATTATATAACAAATTATTTTGGCATGTAGTGGATACAAAGTACACACTGACAGTGTGACTTGATATAAACAAATGATTTTGTAGGGTTGATTTGGTAAGTAATTTTTATGTTTAAAAATCATTTTTTACACTTTTTTCTGTTGAATTAAAGGTTACTAAAACTTTTGGTTCAGTGAATAATTTACTTGAAAAAAATTATTGTTGTGTTAAAAAATTATTATAAATTATACAAAAAACAAATTAACATTTATGCCGTTTATTGTTGAAATCTAACTAATGCATTAAATATTAAAAGCAAGTTTATAAAATAGAACATACACGAAGTAAAATATATTGTTAATGTGGATATTTACTTTTGGCTTCTGCATGTTTAATCCTGAAGAATAAAGATTACATCAACTTCTATTTTGATCTAGAAGCTTCTAAAGCTCTTGAATGGTTCAAGTGGCCCGATTTCTCATCCTAGAATCAAGACTGTTACATTACGTCAGAAAATTTATTCAATCAGCGCTTCTAGTACCTTCAAAAAGTAAATAAATGTAATAAAGCAAATACATTTTTGATCCTTTAAAAGGAAAAAACATAGTATATTTAATGTAACAAACATATATGATTGCAGCATAAAAAATATTTCACTATAAAAAAAATAATAAAACAGTTAGTAATACAATTTTTTTGTGTCTATTTCATTTACCAATTAATATACACAACCTTACATATCTTTCCCTTATCAACAAGAAGTTACAGATATATATTGTTTCAGGAATTCATGAAAGTATTACCTGAATTTGCATGATTTAAACATGGGGTGAAATACCGTTTCCTTTCGCGGTAAGGCGAAGCTCTAGCCCTTAGACTAATTTTACCTTCAGCGTTTCGAGGCCAGGCATTATCATGCCATACATATTTAGAGACCCAGTCTCATTCGGAATTTTCACTTAGTGTTTTTTTTTATATTTATTTATCTTTGTATATATATATGTTTATATGCTTACCGTAGTAAAACTTATAGTGTGACCACATTTGAATCCTAATGTTGATTTAATAACAATTCATATTGTGTATACCATTATATAGAAAAGTTCGACTGTGAAAAAGAATTATGACAATGGGTTTTTTTAGAGTTACTTAAATATATTTTTATAATTCTGTTCGAAATCAGCCTGTTTTGGGTTCTCTCAATAGTACCAAAACCGTTTCTTTTTTGTCCTAGGACTGAAAAGTCAGCTGTTTGCTAAGTATATTATTATTCATTTATTAATTTTGAGGAGCAGAATTTTGAAATTCAAAAGTTATGAAGAACATTGAATGTAAATAACAGAAATGTATACACTGCATATTACTTAATTTGTAAATATATCCTCAAAAATATAAGTTTACAGTTAATATTTTTAACGATTAAAAGTCTAATTTCGCATTATGATAAAAAACTTTGTTCATCGCTCGGAGCAAAAGTGTCTTTTTTATGCTTAATAGTATTTAAAAACTCGATTGCGCACCAAAAAGACCGACTTTTGCTCTTAGTGATGAAAACTACTATTTCAGTATCATTGAGTTTTATTTTATAAATAAATTACATAAAAATAGTAATGTAATATTCAGTAATTTTATTTTATTTGTAATTTAGACGCAATATTGATTGAGTTATTACAATGACAAAATTAATTAAATTTTTGTACTATATTGCGTAATTAAATTTATAACACCCGATGCTTCACATATACGTACTATTCCTTTATCTACGACCGTTGAAATAAGCATCAAGTAACATGATAGAACAGTAAATTATTAAACCAATAAAAAACAGTTGGGTAATGAGTTTATCATGATACAAGTTTAACATTATTTTACAGGTTCTAGACTAATGAAAGCGGCAATTCACACAAGTAGTTTCATTATAGAAATTATGTAACCAACCCATCAGCTTATTGTTCCATTACGATTTATGTTTTAGTTTCTTATGTCTGACCTTAAAACAGTGTAATCTAATATGAGTGATTACAACAGTTAAATCAAGTGACGTGGGGCGATGTCACTTTTTTATTGGGTGTCTGCTTAACCTATAAAAGTTCAACCAGATAATTGATATATTTTTACAACTCTTAAAAATTTGAGTTCCCCGTAGAAAAAGTAGTCAATGTAACGATTGCGTTCAATACGATGGTATAGGACTCTTGAGCTGTTTAAAACAATCTACTCGCTCATGATCTAACTTGCATTTAATTTGCTGTTTTTCTACATTGAACAAATAAAGCAAGATTTTGCTTATCACCATTTTATAAAGGCACATATTCATTCACACAAAAAGGCACTTATACATTCTGTTGAATTTTCTCCTCTAAAGCATGTAAAATAACCCACTAATATTACTATAAAAATTATTTAAATTAAATATAGAAAATTTACTTCGAAAAGTAATATTAAAGGCCATTTGTCTATGTAGTTCCACCGTCGGGTTTCCGCTAGCCGTAATGTTATAAGATATGTCAGTCCGTTCCCTTATTTCTTTGTTTTGTTTTTACATTGTGTATTGTTTTGGTATAAAAAAACCTAGATGGTATTATTAAATAATTGTTCATATTACTAGCTTAGAATAACTAACAACGCGACAGATTTGAGAACTTATTTGAAAACGTGTTGCTTTAATGTTGATCTATTATTTGCTGGAAATATTGACTAATATGTTAAGCTATTTTATAAAATATTTCAGAAATCAGTCTTTTGTCCAAAACTATGAATAATTCTCTCTCTATAGTTGATAAATAACACGTTCCATCGTAACATTTTTTCAGAGTTTAAAAACATTTCCTGCATTTCAGGTTGAAGACATTACTTTAGCAAGATAAAATTGACAGTTAAAAAAACACCCTTATTTATTTCCATTATATAAAAGCATTATAAAATGTATTGTTTATACATCAATTATAAATTTGTTAAACAATTTCCTTCATTTGTGCAGCCAAAATACAGAACAATTTATTGTACTTTAGCCTACTGTTAAATTTTGTTAGGGCTCACGTAAAGAGAATAATTCAATTTAATAAATGAACATTATTATTTAAAAAAAACTTTTGACTTGAGAATACCTCAAAATTAGTATTTAGATCATCAACTTTGCTGAATTGGTTACAGAGATAAATACGGAAAATAAACAAAAATTAGTATGTATTGATCGTTTACTAACATAAATCCACTTGATAAAACTTGGTATGTAACTTAACTGCGATGTAAAAAGATTATATACATGTAGATTTCTTATTTTCTTTTATTTATCCCGCGTCAGCAAAGCTACTTAATCAGCCCATAAGGTATTTAAAAAAAATTGTAAATCACAAAAGCCTGAACATAAGTAAATTCACATGGTCTACTATGAAGTGGCATTTTTTATTCAAAGTTACTTTAAAATTTGCGTCTCACAATCTGTTAAAACTATTTAGGTTCCTGAAAGAATAGTTTTCAAATAGAAGTTGCCTTAATAAACATGGTGAGGGAGTATGGAATATAGAGCAAACACACAAGCCTAAAAGTAGGGCAAATCTATAGATTACCTTGGGCGTGTCTATCTTTCAGTTCTAAATCAATAATATGCTACAACTCTGCTTCAAAAACACATGATAGTTCTTGATATGGGTATCAAGATATTTCACTTCGCGTTTACATACATTGAACCTTAATATAAAAAGTCATTATTACGGCAATAAATAGCCACTAAAATACTAAGATTATAATAATGGTGCAATTTTATAGAAGTGTTTTTAGTAGAAGGGTAAAAAAATGCTGTAATAAAATTATACTTTGAGTTGATTAAAAAAAAAACTCAAGACAAATACCGGCCAATGTTTATAAACAAAGTTTTGTGTGTAGCTTATTGATTGCACTTTTAACATGAAATTTCCTTAAAACTGTGTTTTATGCTTATGAGTATTTTTTGTTAAAAACTATTTTGCTGGAAAAAAATATATAACAAAATTACTTTTTCTTATTGGACATAAATTTTACTATCGAAATCCCTAATTTAAAATTTCAGCACACGTCATTGAAGGAATATATTTTAACAAAAAATATTAATTAGGTAGTCCCGTTTTCCGGGCATATCGGAGTGCGGAATTGCGATCAAGGAACGGACTACACTTTCGTTAAAAAATAAAAAATTTTTCACAATGCAATTGATCTATAGGAATTTATGTAAGTTAATAATGTAAGTATCCACAGTAATCTGTAGAGTGTTAAGTTGATTTTAACAGTACAAATGCACCAATTCCATTCTCATGTTGTATTGCTGATTTAAGAAAAAATCCTCTTAACGTTTTTACAATTTTCGTTAGGATTGCTACTAGTGTCAAAAATGAGAACTAATTACTAATATAGTTACTTGAAGCTGATATTGAAAACAGATATTTTCCAAAGAATGTGATGAAAACATAATTGTAGTTTCAACTCTTTCCCCCTTAAATTTCGCCGATTTCTCGGATTATCCAAATTTTAAATGTTGTTAAAGTGGAGAGTGTGTTGAGAAGCTTCTCGGACTTTTAATAATTAATTAATCTTATGCAATTGTATCAAAGTTTGTATTGTAATAGATTAATATGTTGCGAGTCCCGTGCCTCCGGTACATATTGTTAGACATGGGGCGTACTGAGAGGTACAAATGAGAAGCACAAGACTGCTCAAAATAACGTGTATTGAAAACTAGAAAAATAAAAGAAAGCAAAATACAAAACAAACAAGACAAAATTTAATTTATGTAAAACAGTTAAGAATTAAGTTTGCTCTTTTCTAAACAAAACAACAAGAAGAAAATGAGTATTAAATGTTAACTGAATTGACTCTAGAATTTGGAATGCTAAATGGCTTGAAACTTTAGTTATCTTTTACTTAATTAATTATAAACCAAAACTCTTACTTAAAATATGGTAATCCTTTTTTCACCGAAACACAACACAACACTCACTACACGCACACACTCCACTTAACTTCGCTACCCCTAATTTCCTAATGATCTTCTCTCCTCGCTGTCCCGTCGCTCGTCCCTCCTTTTCCGTCTCCCACCATGGATGATTGATGGCTCCTCATTGGTTGATCACCGATAGGGTGTGTGGCTTAAAGGTTGTTCGCACAGTTCTTGGAAGCATACCCTACCGGGACTGTCTTTGCTCTCATCAGCTGGGAAAGGACAGATGAAAGACGATCTAACGGAAAGCTTGACTTCGTTCACACCAACGGAATGATACAGTGTAATGTGAACGAAAGAATTAAGTTATCCGAGATCGGTGGGATAGAAAGACGGACGCAGGCAGAGCCAAAGAATAATCTTGTCCGACTTTTGTCACTTAGTTACAATGTATACTTACTTAAAATACGCTAAGGGTTTTTTTGTGAGGAGAACTCGTCCTTCAATTTTCAACCAATTTTTCAGTTGTTATCGTAATTAGATAGGGCTTGTGGTCTGTAGTTGTTTCCACGAAAAATGATGATAATTCTACTGAAAATAAAGGCGCTATACACCATTGAAATCTCAAATTTACTTTAATTTTTCTATCAGATTAATGTTAGTTACGTTCATAGTTTTTATTAATTTGATGCATTATATGACAGTAAAATAATTTATTTATCTATTTTACTATAATATGATGATAGGTTAGTTGTGCTCTCGGTGAACAATGATTTTATGTTAGTTACGTAGAAAATAAAATCAAGAAGAAAAATGCAAAAATCTTTAAAATATAACATAACGATGTGATCTGTCCACGTTGGTAAACCTATGTCCAATTACGTCATCCAAGAGTAAATATAGTTTTGTTTTAATTATAATAAATTAAAACAAATGATTCCTTTTGAGGTAATATTTTAAGAGTTGAATCAACCTCTAACAGAAATGGCCTTGAAGCAACAATTTATGCTGTAACAATATGATTAGCTTTAGCGAACCGTTCGATGGGCGCCTGTAAGTGGTCGGGAGGGTTTGACAGTCCAGTAGACTACCCTTGGCGGGGGGGGGACAGCGTGACTGGTGACTAAATATGTATGAGATGCTAATGGCGGAGAGGAGTAAGGGAGAAGAGAGGGGCGAGGAATTATTGTCTTCTCAGCGAACTTACTAGTATTACAAACGGTTAAAAAGTCTTTTCAATATTTTATATGAACTTTAAAAAGTATTGGATTGAAGAAGTTCTTCCGAATTGCAATTTTTTTTAAGTTTATTTGTTTTGGTCAACTGCAGATAAAAATTGAAAGATTAATTTGAAATTGACATCTATCTTCTTCAAAATATGAACTGTCCATGAATTTAGTTAAGCGTCTCCTCAATGTATTAGTAATGACGAATTGTCAACAATTATTCAATCGCATGTGATAAAACTCATCTAAATTTTCAGAGATTTTCCAAAGGCCTGATTTTTAAGTGAAAATCTACTGGTTCAGATTTTGCCTTTTATAAATAACTGTGTTAAAGATAATTTTCTGTTTCTACAAACTAGGTAGTAGAGTAAATTATGCCAACCAAATTTCAGCCATCCAAAGAAGTTCTCAAATAACTAAAAATACAAAGATGTATATATATTACTCTCCCTTGCCTGGAGGCTTTGTCAAAATTTTTACACACATTATTTCGATTTTCTTTTTAGTGATGAAATCTTAATATATTGTTACAGATTTCTGAAACACCATGCAAAAATAAGTTTCTCACAGACTATTACATTTGGACAAAATTCATAAATATTTCTTAGAAACTAATAAATAGAATAAAATCTTAATGTGGATTACCCTTTCCTTCATGAATTTTAATTTTTTTATATATAGTAACACTTGAAGTAGATCTTCCAATAGTCATTTACAACTGTTATTAAATGCATTTTATTCTCATAAAAATGAATTATCTATTTTATCTAATACAATCGTTTCGAAATATGAACGATTTTTTTTATTTCAAGATTCTGAAAGGTATGTAAAAACGAAAACATAAATCATTGGTTTAGTTCAACTGGTAAATAGGTAGCTTTAGCCGACTTTGCACCAGACAAGGCTGATTTGCATTATTTAGTCGAACCATATTTTAATACAATTTTTACTCCCCCTCGTATTACACAATTTTTTATTATTATTAAGAGTTCCGTTGTCCTATGATAGTCTCCTGAGTACCTAGTGCCTAAAAAAGCACACTAGTGCAATACTAGATAGACCTATGTTTCAAAGGGAAGATTATGAATTTTACTTACGAAGTTTACTTGGGAAGGTACCCAAGTACGGTACCTAATTTTTGTGTATTTTTGTGTAATTGTTGAGTCTTGAGAATTTTTTTACAAATTTTTTTTTACATTAATTGCTTTAAAATAAGCCAAAAATAGGGAAAATATTAAAAGGAATATATTTTCATTTTTTTAATATTTTCCAAAGGTCCTGCAAAAGGCACTTTGGCCTAACTCCAACTGATACTCAAATTATGGTTTGTAATACAAATGTATTTGAAAACTGTGTCAAAAGTAATGCAATAATCTAAGTGTTGGAACACTAAATATGAATAAAAACTCATAAACACTACAAGTAATAAAAGACTAAACAGAAAAAACTATAATGAAGCCCAAATTCAAAAATAAAATGATAAATTTATACCCCGTAGAAAAAAATCCAGCTTCAATCATTACTTCACGAAAAAATCTTTTTCTTTCTTAAAATCCAAAATATGATGTGATTTAAGATATATATTTATTTACAATTCATGAATTAAATTTCTAGAACTTAAGATTTGAATCTAGTGCTTTCTTCCACGGACCAAGCAAAAAAATAATAAACATTACACCCGATGCAGAAGACTGTTCACTCTACACATTTCTGAAGAGCGAGACGCTTTGCAGGTCTTTCGAGACTCCAGGTAGTCTATCTTCATTAGAAACTCCAAACACATTGTAATATATAATTTAATATTCAAAACTACTTTAGACCTGTGAAAAGAATATTTAGGAATATAGTCTAGAATGTGCAATGCATTCTTGAGAAGTCGTCCTATCGTCTGTACAAAATAAACTATCAAAACAATTCAATAGTTCTCAATCCACGACTTGAAGCAGGAAGACAATATGCTCATTAATATTTGGACAATAAACATTTTCACATCGAATTTATTGAAAATTTTATTATTATTGTTTGATATCAGCAGAAAATAAATGAATGGAAGCAGTCCGCTATTAACAAACTGATTGAGTTTCATAGCAAAATGTATTATATCATATCTTAAATCAATTATATTCTTGAAGTGATTGATTTTATTTATCTATTTGATTACTCAAATGACTAATCTTATGGAGTTAGTGAGTAGCGCTTTAGTTTTAGATATTACTTAATATGCGTCACGAACGTTGTCTGAATGCTGGATTAATTAGTTAAGGGGGCTGAGTACGAACGTTCGTGCCATTTAACGTAGGCCATCTTCCCTCGTAAATGTTACAATTAAATAGAAAAATATCCTATTTGTTTTTACACAAGAGAAACACACTGAAGGTGTGAGTTACAGTAGAAATCATTCTGACACGACCGTTCACTTAGAACTTACAAATGAAAGTGACTCTTCCTTTACACAAAAACAGCGCTTCTGTCGTGGTGCCATGGGAAGCGTAGAAAGTGGATGATGTCTCACTAGAAGAAGACACGCCTGTTGCAGAGGTGGACGGTCGTACCCTCTAAGGGTTGTGCCAATAGGGGTATGAGCAGCTGCACAACAGGTGTGATCCTAATAAAGAATAAAGGAACAAAGGATGCCGGAAGTCATGAATCATGGGGGGTGGAGGAGGATTATAGAAAAAATGTAGGGTGGTGTTAAAACATAAAAAAATCGGGTTAGGAGGGACAAAATAATATGTTAATCCCCCATGCTACCTAAACTATTAACCGTACGTTAATTTGGCTAATAGATCCTATTTTGGTTTCAGTGATGGTAAAACCCTTTGTTTTAATGTTTGAATGTTTTATTTTTCATTTTAAAAGAAAGCATCATATAACTATTTTATAAAAATAACATTTTATGAGTTTCATTTATACTCATTTCATACAAAAATTTTTAATTTTTCGTCAAACACTAACTATTCTTCGAACATAGACGTTTAGGAATATGTTATTTTATATTAAGGTATGAGTAAAATATTATATTTAAATTTTTCTGGTTTGAAGGCCTACTTAGAAGATTGTTCTTTACTAAAAATAGTTCTAAATACATAATATTTTGGTCCATAGACTTATAGAGTTGGAAAAACATGTGCATTTAAAGTGGCTTGGAAGGGTGAGTGGGATGTAGCTTTAAGGTTGTAGCCGGCTGGGGGCCATCGTCGTCAGGGGAGGGGGTGGGTCGGACGGCACGAGGGGTGGAGGGCTTGTTGGGGATAGAGGGTTGGAAGCGTGGCTGAAATTGTAATTAGCACACTCATGAGTCCAGCTTGGACCACTGCTCGGTTCCTTTGTTTACAAAACATGTACTCATTGAATTAAAAGATCGATAACTTCATGGGCATAGATTACATTTATAAAGTCGTAACGTTTTTTCTTTGCAACATAGTTTATTTCTCTTCTATCTTTTTCCCCAAATTAAGTCATTGTTAAAGAAAATGACAAACGTAACGTGCTAAAAAGTTTAAAGTATCGACTTACAATAAGTAAATACTAACAGCCATTTTTAAAAGTTTGGGGCAAATCTTATATATAAAAAATAAACCAAACAATTTTACTCCTAAAACACATAGTTACCTTAATACTAAATGTGATTCGACGTTTTACTGTCAAATTACTTTATGTAATTAAAAGACATTGCTGTGATAAGGGAATGTTTACAGAATCCATCGGCTTTCAACCATTGGTATAGGGAAAGGTTAAAATATTGCCAACATAAACTAATTAATTTTAAGTATTCAATTTAATCATAACTAGTTGATCAATCATGTCATAAACTGTTCTGTACAGCACAACACGTGGTTAAGTGAACTGAAGAGTCCAAGAGCCCTGGATTTAGCATTGGCTCATGTTTCAAGAGGTCAAGGGTTCGATCTTCTGGGTAAATACACCATGTAAAGGGTTTGACATGCTTTTATCTAAAGACTTGAAGTTATCTTATTACAAAATTTAATTTGCTATCACAAGGAAACAAATTATCAAAGGCCAAAAGCCATCAAGAGTATGAAAATTATAAAAAAATATAATTAATAATATATCGTCTAAAACAAAACAGAATTACAAGTACAAAACACATTATCGTTTGAATGAAAGGCATTTTTGTGGAAATTTAACAGAGTTTCCTAAATTAAAGCAAATAAATATATTAAGTAATATATAGTAACACATGGATGTTGGAAAGAGCGACAGGCCAAATAGTAAAAAATATATATGTACGTGACAAAAGCACAATGAAGAAAAGAGTGATTGCCAGTATCTTCTGAAAAAATATATAACTAAGGTATGTGCATGATTCGATATTATTTAAAGAAAACTTGGCATACATAATCACGAACAAGGCAAATGCACAAACGTAGTTTTAAAAGTTAAACAAAGAAAATAATTTATCATAGGCGGAAATTAAACAGCTAAGCTACAGTGGTCTACCACGAGCTTTCCTTTAAGCCACTTAAAAAACGCACACTTCTTTATACGATTATTTTCTCTTACTACTTTATTTTTGCAGTTTATTGTATTACTTCAACAGGAACCATAGGCCCAAACTCTAACATCACAAACATAATTTTATCTTAATATTTTACTTGAATTGTGAAACAAACTACATCTCTAGTATGAGTCGTATTGTCCTAAAATAATAAAAATGTACAAGATTCAAGTCACGATTTAACAATCAAGAGTCAAGATTCAACGAATAAGATGTATATTAGCGCTATGGTGTTTCTCAAAATATATACTTCATGACGATGTGTATATTGAATATTATTTAACATTCTTAACCTATAATGTATACTATTGCACAATCTTAGAACCACTCATCTTAAGAACAAGTTAGATACAGTAAGGGATTTTAGTAAGGTTACAGAATGTGTACTTTTTTAGTAATATAATTTTTTAATTTTACTGAAACCAGGGTTGTAATTAATTACAAAATCACAACAGATTTTTGTAAGTGGAAATTTTCAATTCAAATCTAAAATTACATGGAAGTGACATTAATTTTATGTTTTTCAATTTTTAGGGGACAGTAAATCTGAACGTTTGACAAAAAAATCTAGTTTCAATTATGAAGGGTGTTTCAGAACTCCATGACAATATTTTAGGCCATTGTTCCTTTGATATAAATATCATAATATTTTAATTGTCTGGAAGTCTTTATTTACTCACACAGCCGCCATTTTTTTCAGTGAATAATTTTTATTTCCATAAAGTATGGTTGTATTCAGTTCATATTTGGTATGAATCTTTATTATACCAATGTACATTTGAGTAGAAAACAATTTTTTCCACTGTATATTTTCAAAATGGCGGCCATTTTAAATTTTAAAACTAAAATATCTCAAAATCGGTAAATTTTGTAAAAATTTTACAAACACTTAAAATTTGACAAATTAAATTATTTAACCAATTGTACCAGGTGTATAGCGATATTAGAACAAATAATGAAGTTATTGAGATTTTTCATTACGAAAACATAGATTTTGCTTTGAAATTAATGAAAATAAGGCAATTATAACAGCAAAATCAATGTTTTTATGAAGAAAATTTGCAATAACTCCATTATTTGCTGTCAGACCTTTATACACTTGGTTAGATAATTTAATTTGTCAACTGTTTTGTGTCTTGTAAAACATTTGTGAAATTTACTTATTTTGAGATATTTTAGTTTGAAAACTTAAAATGGCCGCCGTTTTGAAAATATACAGTTGAAAAAAATAATGATTTTTAAAATTAATTTACATCAACATGTACATTGATAAGATAAAGATTCATACCAAATTTCATCCGAATTTAACCATATGTTACGGAAATAAAAACTACTATGTGAAAAAAATGTCGGCTGTGTGAAGTAACCTAAGACTTCCGTACAAATAAAATATGGTATTTGGATATATCGTTTAGATATGACCCAGGAATAATTCCCTAAAATATTGTCAGGGAGTTCTGAAACACCCTGTATAGTATCTATTTATATGATTACACATAAAAATAACGTGTATAGAGTAGAAATAATAAATAAAATACTGAAGCATATATTCACTTTTGTTAATCTTATTTTAAATACGTAAAGTCTAATACACAAAATACTAGGTTAAAACAAAATTAAACTATTCACATGATTATAGCGTAATGTTACATTATGTTTACATATTTTAAGATAATCGCAATGTTCAGTTAAAATGTTCAATGCCTATCTACCTCTCAGCTAATTTCTGTATAACATAATTTTTTCTAATCATAAGTAGTATAAAAAATACGAGTAAAGTCAAAGTAAAATGCGACTTTGTTAAATATATATCATTTGTAAATTTTGGTGGCACAAAGTAATTTTAATTTAAAGATAACCTCGTTAATGCTCGCACGTGTTATAAATAACGAACGAGGGCCGGAGCTTCTCCTGTGACCGCAATTTGTATCTTTCATAAGTGGCTTAGTAAAAGCGGGTTGCGGCAAGGCTGGCCACACTCCGGGGCACCGACACTACTGCCCACCAATCACGGCCCCGCCATTTTATACATTTGGGCGATTAAAAAAGAATGGCCCGATTTTAACTTTTAATATCATTGATAGTACCGCTATACCGCCACTGAAACTGCACTATCTACACCAAAGGTGGTCTAGAGTTTTAGAAAATCGACACTAGATGTCTAATTGAGCGCTAACTGTGAGTGTGGCGTCAGTCACAAACTTTGGTCACAAACCAATGTTTAAGGGCCCTACTTTGTTAGGAAAACACAGTGAACTGGGCATCTTACCTAGAAATGCTACAACATAGAGTATTTCAAACATTTACTGCTCACTCTGACAACTTCATCTGTCGACAAGCATCAATACTCTGGCACAAGGATGTCCGTGGTTTCCTCAATACCACTTGCCCCAGACGTTGGATAGGGCGCACAGGACCGCTAGACACGTCTTTCCATTCTTGGCCTCCAAGGTCACCTGACATAACACCGTGCAACTTTTTCCAGCAGGGATACGTAAAACAACGTGTTAATGTTCCTTCCTTTGCTCGTGACACCGAGGATATGAGAGAGTCAGTAGCTACAGTCCAAGAAGACATCTAGTGGACAGTTTGGGATGAGTTCGGTTATCGTCTAAATGTCGTTCGAGCCCCCAATGGAAGGCACATAGAAAATTTTTAGTACATCATAAAATTGATGTTTCTGTGGGTAATTTGATGTAACATTTGTTTGAGTGCACCATTTTTTGAAACAATTATAGTTTTCTGAAATCATGTCATTTTTTTAATAACCCCGTATTTTTAGTATATAAAACCAATATTTAGTGTTTATTTGATTAATATTTGGTTCCATAAATTGTATTCTATTTCTAGATTAGAATTTTTCCCAAGACTTCTTCAAGAGAATGTCCCATATTGACTTAAGTCATTAGTTGAATAATTTAAAAAGGTCTGCATTCTGAGCGATTTTCACAAACCCGACCCCAATGGGTCGAGTGATTCGGGAGTAATAGCATTTTTTATTTCGGCAATGTGATTATAATACAAAGTTTTATTGGCTGCCATTTTTGACTCGGTCATCCTTTTAAGATCGGGTTTGCGGCATTGCTCTCTATTAATGGATACTTTTAATTTGATGTCCATATCTACCTATGCTTAGGTTTGAAATGTTATTTTTACTTTCATGGGCCGTTCGCCTTTATAGGAAAGCCAAGATCCCTATGACGTCAAGAATTTTATAATATTGATCGTGTGATTCATAAACACCAAATTCTTTTCAAAATTTTCTTTCAAAAATGGACGTGTTTTCAAGAGTTTCATCTTACAAATCTATTTATAATCGTTATTTTTATTTGACAGTGTCATAGATATTAAAATTTCCTTTAAAGCGACGTAAAGCTGAATCTTTTTCGACCAATATTAAAGGCGTGGCGGATGTTCAAAATTAAAAATTAGTCTTATGGGAATAAAAATCCAAGGCGGCCGGTACTGCAATGCTTAGGCTGGTGGGCTTTAATGAAGGTTCATAGGAAACAAACAAGTGCAGGTCTTTTAGGCGAGTAGAACTCTCAGTTAATTGCTGATATCCCACTACTAAAATAAGGACGGTATTTATTTTTACTTATGTAGGTTAATTTAAATGAACTTTATAAAACGTAAGGTAGAGGAAAAATAACTTCTTAGATCAAAACATGATTTATAATTCATAAGAAAATATCAACTATACAGTTCATGGCGGACGGTTCTAAAATTATTTTGAAAATAATTTTAACTCAATCATAATTTTTAACTCAATTATATGCCAAAAACGCCTTGAACAGCTTTCCTCAAATCAACAATTAAAGGTAGGCAGCCGGTATAAGTAATTCATACAAAACGCATTGTGGGAATCCTAAACGGCCGTTCGCAGTAATACCCTCGCAGTGCAAAAAACCGTTTACATTTTAACTCGCCTTTATACTTTCCCAGTTTAAACAAAGAAAATAATTCATCATAAGCGGAAATTAAACTGCTAAGCCGCGGCCACGAGCCCTTGCCATAAGCCACTTAAAAACCTGCACTTCTGCCTGCCCACAGTAATCCATACTCAACATTTAAACAACGAACATTCAATTTCCATGCAAGTTTTTAAGTTTGCAACACTCGCGTACAATAAAAATTACCGAACTTGATGAATGAATACCGTTCTTAAAAACTGGCGGGTTAATGTAACTTTTTATTCTAAAAAAAAACATTAATTATCCAAACTTTAATTATTTCAGTAACAAAATACTCAGAAGAAAGTCTCTAGAAGATAAAGATGACAAGTACATTTGAAAGAAATTACAGTGAGTTGATTTCGTATCCTTACAATATTTCCAAAGTTGACCAACGACAATGTCTGATGATGCATTTTATTTTGTTGCAGTGTATGTTAAATAATATATAATATATAGATTACATGTACTTCTATTGTAGTCTTCAAAAGGCACGACTTTTGATCATATATGATGAAACTGACTTAAACTGACGTAATCTTTTTACTGTGAAATTTAACTGCGGCTTACATACAGTACCAACATACAAGTAAACAATTAATTTAATTTAATGCATTTTTCTATTGTATTTTTATTCAATAAATTTCATGAAAATAAAATTTGCTTAGAGTAAAAAATTTAAATTTTTATTTTATCGGCAAACAATAATTTGTCTTTGTGATAAAAAATAAAACCACCCTGCAAAAAATTACTTAGTCATTGTAAGATATGAGTATCGGTTCTATATTTATTAAAATACATTAATTTAAACGTGTAGTGTTGAAGCTTGATGTCTGAAAACACGAGAAATAGGCTTCATGTCTGGTAATGCTATCTATGGTTAAGAGAGTTATCATCAGCAAATAAAATTTTTGTGATACCTTGTACACCTGGGAAACCACAATAGATAGATTTGTGTACTAGTAAAATCAACTGTATACCGTGCGTATTATGGGGGCGTGGTTTATAACTTTAAGCTTTTATGATGGTTAGGTTTATCTTACGTTTTTTAATCTAACTTCATAAAATACTTGTAAAATTGTCTATAAATAAATGTCTGAATTTCATTTCTAATTAGACTCAGTTTGCAAGTATTGAAAGTTACAGTAAAATATAGTTATGTATTAAACAGTGGTGGGCAACCAAATTATATATTCCTTAAAATATTTATGTTAATCACACTTGGAGTATAAATATGTAAAAAAAAATATATATATAAAAACTGTACCGAATTGAACTAAACATATTATGCAGATATAAACGAAAGCCTCAATTGAAATTCAGGCTCTTATGTTTGGAAACATAAAATAAAAACACAATGGCTTATTATTTTTTTAATTATTTTCATATTAACCAAATAAAATGCTTGCGGAGAAAACAATTTAATACTCTTAATATCGGTAAAAAAATTTGTTAACAGCTTCATACGATCCTTGAAATTTTCTAAAAATCTAAGCTGTAATGGGAAATGCAATAAAAACATGATTTACTTATTAAAATACCTTTTTTAACATTTGATTATTACTTTTTACCTACAAAAGGTACGTGTACTGTTTCCAAGGTACGAGTACGTGTAAAACTGTTAGTTTTATCTATGTGGCAAAATATCGATGCAATGATGTTTAACAACAAAATCGTTTTCTTCAAAGGTTAGTATAAAGACATGCACAAATAAAACATTAAACACGTATATATTTATATAATGGCTTTTAATAAATTATACGAAAACTGAATTCAAAATGCTGTTGACTTTAACTTGGCAGTTGTATTTGTAAGCAAAACTTACCTATTATTTTTAAACTTCGACCAAAACTTAAATGTTTATCTTAAAATAAAAAAACAATATTAGGCTTTTTAAGGAAAAACTAAATAACATTAATTTATTTACTGTGCACAAATAATATATAAATATGAAAATATAAAAAAAATGTTTTAAATGTAGGCCTCTACATGTAAAAACAATACAACGTAAATGGACAAAAATAGATGAACTATGTTTATTAAAAGAGAAAACACCTCAATTGCGATACAAGTACAACAAAGCAATTGTAATTTAAAGATAGCTTCATTAACGAACACATGTGTTAACGAAGTGGATTTTCATGTGAATGCAAATCTATCTTTTATAAGTGGCTTGGTAAAAGTGGGTTCGGCCAGGGTGGATCACACTCCAGTGATGTCCTCTGTTGTGGCAGTGTAGACCCACGAAGAACCCACAGTTTGGTCTGATAGGTAGCTAAATGGTTACGCTAGCTTGGAAATCCAAAGTTGCCTTTCGACTCCCATAAAACGTTTGAGCTCTTTTAAATTCTCAAACATAGACCTAACTCTCTTTGTTCATTTTGTTAGCAATTTAGTGATGTAGACAAATATAAGTGACAGCTGTGTGTGGTGTTTTTCAGTAACAAAGCTACAAAATACATACAATGTACATGTTTTTAATAAAGAAGATATACCAATGAAACTTTAAATTAGTTCGAGGGCAAGAACCTATTAACCTAACTTTACCATTTTAACACACTTCACTTATTTCCCACGTATTCTGGAGGATGGAAGACTAGAAAAGGAAATCTTAAATTTTAGAATAGGTTGATGTGTGCATATCATTAAACATCTCCACTAACACTAAAAAATGCTGCAAAATCAACCTCAAGTTGAAAACTATGTTTGAAAAGATAAGCGACCAAACATGTCATTAAAAATACAATAAAACTGTTAAATGCAATAACCTCTAAGACTTTTTACCTTGAGAGGTTTGTTTTAATCGAATAATTCTAAGTTCAAAGATATCTAAAATTGTGTATGCTATCATACATGTCAACAACGTTATGTCCAAGATTTCCTTGAGGTACCTACCTTATAGGGAGTCTTGGATTTAACTTCACTGGCAAAAAGTGCTCAATAAATAATTTTTAAAATCCTTGAATTCAGATCAATTTGCCACAAAAGTAACTGAAAATGTTAACCATGGTGTAGGTACTTTGAAAGTTACCAGTAATTTACTCATCTACTGTTTCTATTTTGAAGGATGACCGTATTATTGCTGAATCATATTTTTATGCGGTACTTTTTGTGTGGAATGAACTAATATGGTAAAGCAAACGCCTTATCTTTCCTTTCTTTTGCAGTGGTTGTTATTATTAAAATATAACAGATATCTTATTAATAAATTCAGAGACCCTTATGTCAATTGGCATTGATGCATATACGTTTAAATAACTCAACATCATTTTGTTTGTTTCAGGTATGTTAACTGCCCTAATATTTTACAGAAGGAAGGTAATTAGTACCATCAATCTCTATACTAGTCTTTTATTATCTTATGTTAAGTACTTAGTTTAATGAATCTACATTATTTTACTTAGGCTCAGTGCTTTTGAAATCATCGGCCACAAGCGGAAAGTTGCCTTTATGATCTAAAAAAATCGTTTTAGGAAAGATTCCAATGTAAATATATATTTAAAATTAAATTAATGATTATTTTTCATCTATTTTAAGCAAATAAGCAAATGCAATATGCTTTAATATTTCATGTAGATAGTATGTTTGTAAAATATATGTACTATTTGATGTGTAATAAGGATTCAAACAATTGAGCTGACTCGAAATAAGACTAACTAAAAAATGTAATTGTAATGTAAATATGGAATAATGATAATTGTAAAAGTGTAAATTTTGTGTGTAAATAGAATTATTTGCAACTTCGTCGAGTTATCTTTATAAAATGCGAATTCACGAAGCTTAGTCTTACAGCTTTAACTCTTTTTACACAACGTGAAATATTTGAATGATCTTTTATTCCTCATAAAAGTCAAACTTAAATGTATCTTGAGAAAAAGTAGACTATATGTTTTGAGTTTAGGAAATGGCAATCCATAATAACAATTATAAAATAATAATATATTTACAGTAATGTGGTTTAAATGTAAATAAAGAACCACAAAAAAGTAAAAAAACTATTTTTGTAGAAAATTTACGGACTGAAACAATTATTTTGTGTATTAGGATCACACTCCCGCCGAAGACAACAACGCACATAGAGCTACTCGATTGTGCTGAGCGCGGAGCCTAAATTCCGCAAACTGGAAAAATTTACCCTCGCATCAATTTTTTTACAGTAAATTTGTCAAATCGGGGGCTATACAGTTCCTCCAAAGCGATATGAAAGGTAGCTTGAAGGTCATACTGCAGAAAAGAAGCTTCATAAATTGTTTACTCTTTTTCAAGTGGAAAGGTAACGTCAAGTCGTGCCCGATGCTCCACGTTAAATACAATTATTAGGCACTATCTACCTCCAGCATTAACCAACAAATTGTTTTATTATTATTATTATTATTATTATTATTATATTATACTCTTTTTCAGAGATATAATTTTATTCCAACGAAACACGAGATCACAGTAATAAGAATTAAAATTTACATTAAAACCTCAAACGTTAACCCAACATTTCGGAAAACAATATTGAGTTATATGAGATGTATTTGGGAATTGAAATTCAAACGGTTGTTACATACAATGATATAGAGAATATGAAAGATTCAACAAACAGAAAATTCAAATAGAATTAATTTATTTAAAGTCATAAGATCATGCTTAGAGATTCTAGTGCTTGCAATGAAAAACAAGGACAAAAAACAAGAGATTTTTCGTGCACATGGTAGTGGTAAGGAATTTACTACCACAAAAAATTGATTTCTGGATATAAGTATATATGTATGTATATTTTCTTTTCCAGCACAAACTTTAAAATACAATGATGTAAAAAGTTTTTGATTTACCAAAGATTTGGGTGTAGTAGCGGAAAGTTTATTTATCTTTAGTTTTGGCAAATTACAAATTTTAAAAGCAAGCCAAAATAAAGCTAACAAAAAAAATCTTACACCATTTATTTAAACGTGAAAGTTGTAGACAATGAAATTCTCTATATGGAAATGTCATCATATTTGAAATGCTTGAAAAAATTAAAAATTTATAGATTTTTTTCTAAGACCTTACATTTTCAGTAGAAAAAGTTTCCATTTCTTTCCTAGACATACTAAAAAATAAAACATGCCCCAAAGATAAACAAACATGATATCTACTATAGATAAAATCATTTCCTTTTATCAATACATATTTTTCTAAATATATTGTTTTTTTTCTAAAATCACTGAGCTATCAACGTCAGAAAATGTAAAAAAATTGTTGCAAATAAAAACATAATTTTTTACCTATTTAAAAAAATGCATAAAACTTGTATTAGGTACCTTATAAAAATTCCAAAATATAAAAATTATAGGAAATGTATTGTAGTTTTTTTTTCTTTTTTTTAAATATCATATTATAGCAGAATATATACAACATTAAATTTTTAAAAGCAAATATACGATAAAGCTTACTGATTTCACGGACCCCAATTCAAGGGCGTCATGAGTCTAAGCACTTTTTCACAATAAAATGTGTACTATTTTGGTGTCTTGTACCAATACAGTCCGTAAATAGTATCAGTATTTATCACAGAAAAACCCCAAACACTTACTTGAGAGTAAAATAAAACTTTTCACAATAACCTATAATGTAAATCACAACAGTAACCAAGTGACAATGCCGATGGAATCGGCGTGAATCACGAAATCTGAGCTGAATTCAAAAGATTCGCAAAACTAAATTTCCCATCACACTGGATACCAGGTGCAACCAAGTGTTGGAGGAATTCTTCTCCTTTCTTTTGGTATAAATATTACCCGGGAAAACATAATTTATACTGAAAACATTATTGTTTTCTGTTGGTCCTCCCGCTGACCATTTGGCACTATAAAAAAGACAATAAGTCACAAAAAATACATTTATTTGAAACGAATTCTTGGCTTAACTATAAGTTGAAGGAAAAAGTGACCAGTAGCAAACTTTCAGTTCATGAAATTTTGCTTGCAATGGTAACACTGGCCTTTCTGTACAATTTTTAGTAGTTTCTATTGGTCGACAAAACAGCCGATTTTCACCAACTCCTCAATTCTGCCTCGCGACAGAATATTAGTTCAAATTGCTTGTTTTTCTAATAATGTTCGTAACGAAAAAATAATCACTAGGTAATGTTTTATGTATGAAAATGAATCCTCAGAATCTAACCTTTCTAATGATATACGTATATTGTAGCGCTTTATCGATTTTCTGGCTGACATCTGTCGATGTTAGGAAACATGTCAAAGTGGACCATGCCAGTTCACAGTTGAAGAATAGTGGTCTGCACAAGGATCTTTGCCAGATAGAGGGTCAATGTATATAAACTATTTGAATTTTGCTTGTCTGCCACCCAATCTGCATTACTGATTAATGTGAATGTATGGTGTCTTTGTTACTAAAATTTAGATTTCTTAATCTATGAGACGTACATTTTATATTGTTTACAACATAACTAAGTCCGCAAAAAACTAATTAATTCTGATAGCGTTAAACAATATGATCACCCTCTCCATTTTTTATAAAACTAAATTTCAAATCTGGTTAATATGAGATGTTTAAAAAGAAAACTTACAGCGAGGTTTGAAGACCTTATGCAAAGAATTTAAAGACCTTATTCGCTTTATGTGAGCTTAAGAAGGCCCTAATTATACAATCTGATAGCAAGGTCACTGAATTTTTAATTATCAACAATTAGCAGTCAAATTTGCTACTTTTTGACATTACCTACCCATTTCCATAATATATACGTATTATATTGGGTGTTTACTTGACCTTATCTATGTCACACGATAAAGGTTGAAAGCCACTTAAAGTGTTGGTGAAGTAAGGAGTATCGTATTTCTTGGCTACTGATAAAAGGCAGTATCTGCGTTACGGCAAATGCCCGTGGCGTGTGCTTTATCTTTCATAAGACCTCCAGCACTGGGGCGTCACGACCAGATAAGGGCTGATCGTTGGGTATATTACTGACGAAGAAACGAGTGTTTTATTTCTAGGCCAATAATTGAAATATTTTCGGAGAGGTTTAGTACTATAGTTCGATTGTGGTAGTGTTCGGGCAACCAGGTTCTGTAATACTGTTTTTGTCATTTTTAACCACATGGCGCTAAGTTTTAACCTAACAGTCCAAAACTTTCATTCACAATAATAATATGCACATATCGAATCGTGAAGATGTATAGTCCATCTAATATATCGATTTTGAAACTCCAAATTAAGTTATAGAATAGTTTGATCTTGTCCATAGGATATAACTGAATAAGTTGTATCAACGAAATAAAAAATCAAAAGATATGCCCACCTCAAAAGTACTACACAATATAAAGTATTTTGCCTTAAGCCTCTACGCTGGTATTTTTGAGGTAACAATAATATAGGTATTCATTAAATTAATTTGAGCTGAACAATAATGAAAGCATTTAGATCTGAGCACGGCAATGTGAAGTCTTACTGAGTTTGACGAGATGTCGGATTGAGTAATATTATTTTACTCTTGGGACATAGAATATTTTTTGAATGAAAATTCAGAGATAAAACTTTAGAAATCCTTTTTATGAAACTCCTTATCTGAGGGTGCAATAACACCGCATGTTGTCCCAGCGTCCCGGCGCGCTTTGAGAGTAAACACTTGCGCATTCTGGCGAGCGGCTGCGGAACTATTGTCAACACGCGGGTAAATGCTTCACTCGCACCGCTAGCTCCAGCTCTGCACTCCCTCCTGTGTTTCTTCTGCTGGAAGTGAAATCCTACCGCAAACCCTATTCTGTTTCGTTATAATTTTAATTCTGTTTGAAACACTTTCAGCAAGCTTCTTTTGTGCGATATCTTCTACCGTGGTTTGTTGAAAGTAAGGTAGAAAGGGTGCTTCAAGGCGGAACGAGGTGCGATACTGACTTGTATTAAATATGGAAATTGTTTGGTTTGAAATATTATCCTATTTCTTATTTATTATAAATAAAATATATTATTTATAATATATTGAGCTTTCATACGTTATAGTTGAATATAAATCTATTGCCAGTTCTACGTGAAATGGATACGATACTACGTGTCCACGATACGATACGGTTACTACGTGTTGGGATGGATAAATAACTAATTTCTACTCATCATCGTGTACGTTCAATAAAATGTTAAAAGCTTTAACTAAACGAACAAAATATAATGATTTTTCTTTCAAAAATGTCTTGTTTCATATATGTTAAGTTTATTCTTTTATTAATATATGATAGGTTAAATTTATTTTTGAATTAAATCATAAAAATCGGCATGCAAAACTATTCCAGGTTTACAAAAGTCCCGAAAAGACTAAGTTTTTTTTCTTATTAATCAGAAACTAAAACACAGTTCCAGGACCTACAAATACTAATTTAGACAATTTTCCGTGATTTCCTATACATCTTTGGGGTCGGCTCTTGACTAGTTAGAAGGCAAATTTAAATTGTGAGCATGGGTTCATATGTAAATAAGACTAGAATTATCACTTCAGAGAGATTAGTGCTGCTATCCGACCTTCTATAGATAACTAGCTAACAAATGGCAGGCGATCAAAGTTGGCTATCAAATGATACTTAAAATAAAATTTCAAAAAAGTGAGAGTCATTGAAAATTTTGAAATCGGGTTTTTAGAAAATTTCTCCAAAGTCAATGAATGATCATTTAAATTATGTATGCCATGACATATACAAAACAAGTTTTGCTTCACCTAAGGCTCTTTAGGCTCTAAGGCTTCCTTTAAGGGACTTATCCAAAGGAAGTCATAAAGAAAAGCTACTCAGTAAATGTCACATCATGCATAGTTTTAAATATCCTTGAATTCAAGAAAATTTACTAAAAAACCGATCTCAATAGTTTGAATAAGTCATAAGTTATATAAGTTTTTTCGATGCTATTTTAATGTTAAATTTAATCTCATGCTATATTTGAAACAGTTATCCACTTGAAGTTGGGTTTGCGGATTCTCCACAAATAAAAATGTTTAATTCATTTACTTATCAAAGCATGCTTGCAATTCATATTTTTTCCCCTCTAGGGAGTAGTAGATATGAAATAAATGAAAATGTGTTCTGTAGTATTTTATGTCCTAAAACAATGTTACACGTTTCGTTGAGCCTTCCTTAGTAATGAAAATTTGGAAATTAAAGGCATTGTTTTAAAGTATATTGTCACTAAATAAAATTAACTCTTAATAGATGTATTCCTTAAACACGGAAATGCATGGAGTGGGCTGACATCAGCCTCCATTGTTGTGTTGCTTAGTATATCGATGGTAGGGCTGTGTAATAGTAGATAAATGGAGGCTGTTAGTTACCATTACAAAGGTGGCCTGAAAGTCCCATGGTCCTATATGCTGTGTTTCTTAGTATAGGGATGGTAAGGCTATGTAATGGTAGATAAACAGAGGCTGTTAGTTACCATTACAAAGGTGGCCTGAACGTCCCATGGTCCTTATGCTGTGTTGCTTAGTATAGGGATGGTAAGGCTGCGTAATGGTAGATAAACAGAGGCTGTTAGTTACCATTACAAAGGTGGCCTGAACGTCCCATGGTCCTTATGCTGTGTTTCTTAGTATAGGGATGGTAAGGCTGTAACGGTAGATAAACAGAGGCTGTTAGTTACCATTACAAAGGTGGCCTGAACGTCCCGTGGTCCTTATGCTGTGTTGCTTAGTATAGGGATGGTAAGGCTGTGTAATGGTAGATAAACGGAGGCTGTTAGTTACCATTACAAAGGTGGCCTGAACGTCCCATGGTAATTATGCTGTGTTGCTTAGTATAGGAATGGTAAGGCTATGTAATGGTAGATAAACAGAGGCTGTTAGTTACCATTACAAAGGTGGCCTGAAAGCCCCATAGTCCTCTATGCTGTGTTTCTTAGTATAGGAATGAAGGCTGTGTAATGGTAGATAAACAGAGGCTGTTAGTTACCATTACAAAGGTGGCGTGGTGGTCGCGCGTCCATTATTCGCACGCTTCTCAGTTTCTTCCACCGTCCTTATCTTATTTAGCCATCCTAAAATCCACGTTATAAAACATCACCATATCGTTATCACCTTCCGCCGCTTATCTCCTTGTACTAAAAACGTTTACTCCAAATAACACTTTTAAAGCTAAACCTACTATTTGAGGCTTTGTTTTATACGAGAAACACGCGATGGTAGTTGTTACCAAAATTTGTATCGTCGATTCTCATAATATTTTTGTATCAGTTGTCTTCAATAATTTGGCATTAGTTTAGTCTCTACCAGAGTTGCAATAAACACGAACAATGAGTTTACAAATAGTTAAATTTTTATATAGCCGGATTCTTCCATTACGATTTATATTTTACTTCCTTTATGTACCTAACCTCTAAAGAATGTTAATGTGATGTAAGTGAGAACAACTATTTGATCAGGCGACTTTAGGTGCGATTAAATTTTGGATCGATAATGTGGTACTATGTTTCCTTAATCGTATCCAGTTCTTTCAGAGTTGTGTGTCTACAACCAGGTTTCAACGCTAGATTGCACCATAATCACGTAGGTAGTCTGGAGAAGTCAAGCTGTCATTAAAATATTCGGTCCGATGGACGTCGTTAAGAGTTTTAAAAGTTTCAACACAGATACACAAACACATACACGTAGACAAAAATACATATTGGCACCGGGTTCGCACGGATGGTCAGCGGGCGGTCGTCAACTTGCGCGTTCGTTAGGCCTATTCGTGTCTTCGCGGTAGCCAGCTCGAGGACACTTCAAAGGTGCGTTGTCACTGGTGCGACTGCAACGATAATCGTTGAACGATAGTCGTTGGACGATAATCGTAGAGCGCCTGCTGGTGACGACGTCATCAAGCGGGCATCGGGTAGTCGTGTCGCATCCGTCAAACCGTCTGCCGCGTGTTCGGTAACCCTCCATGTCTTGGCCGGCCAACCTCAAACTAAATGTTAATTGTTCGCGCGTGTGTTGTGTATGTGTCGTGGTATTAAATGTAAAATATGACAGTGTTTTGAAGTTTTGACGACGTTCTTACTGATTTGAAAATGGGACAACAGTCCCGAAACTAGTAATCTGGAAAACTATAAGGATTGACGACGGACAAGGTACGTAACCTAATCATTAGTCATTGATCAATCCTGGAGGCAAAAATGAATAAATAAGGATAACAAAGATATCTTATTTTAACGTAAGAGCTAACTTCTAATCTCCCGTGATTGGATATGGATTGTAGTTTGAAGACATTTTCATAACGTCCTCATTGATTAAACTAGACACAACCATAAACTTAAGTTTAATAAGTCTGAAGAACTCAGAAAACATTCTCTCATCAGCTTGCAAATGATTGTTTATTAATATTTTTAAGTACCTTCTTCTGTTCTACTTGCAATCATGTTATGTTTGTTAGGTCGTGGTACACTTAGCATTTCAAAAGTTTCTTCATCTTCTAAATGTTTAATTAACAAATAACTCAGTATCCGTTTAATTAAACTCACCATTCAGTACTTCACTTGGCAAAAGTCAAATAGCAACTAAACGAATGCATAATAATCGCATCAGTGACAATGACCACTGCAACGATCATCGCCGAGCGACAATCGTCCAACGATAATCGTTCAACGATTATCGTTTCAGTCGCACCAGTGACAACGCACCTTTAGACGACGGCGGCGAAGGTGACTTGACCTCTGTACCCCTATTGTATTCGTCCTTAGGGGGTTATCGGCTGTCATTGATAGACTCGTCCGTCTATGTGCGAACTATGATTCAATTTTTCGTTCAATACCAAACTGTCATCTTGTTTATAGCCCTTACAAAAATGGAATTCTACAAAGGTTTCGAGGGTATGGCCTTTTTTTACAAATTTCGATTATTTCTGTGTTATTTTAAATTTTTCCGTCACCATATCTTTCGTCAATTAAGTGTTAAGCGAAGCTCGATTTTTGAGGGGTTTATCCGAGGATTTGGTTTGTATTCCTTTATTATTTTTGAGAAAGAACGGCCAGTTTGTCCTATGTAGTATTTATTGCAGTCATTGCATTTAATCTTATAGACACCAGTTTTTTCAAGCGGATATTTTAGGAGTTATGGTTTTGGTTTCAATAATTGTTTAATCTTATTTGAGGTTTTTGGAGCAGGTACGATATTAAACTGTTTCATTTATTTTTGTAGTAAATTATGGAGTCTACGCCCGTATTCGACTGGAACATATTTTGACGGCGTTTCATTGGGTGTATAGTAACTTGGTAACCTGTATAGTAATTGGTAACTTTATTGGAATGTTTTATCACAAGTTTATCTATCATTCGGGTTTCATATCCGTTGGAACGGGCGATATGTTTTATGGTTTTCAACTCCTTGTTAAAAGCCTCTGTTGTTAATGGTTTTTAATTAATCTATTTAACATGCTATTGTGAGCATCTAATTTATGACTTAATGGATGATTTGATGTTATATGAATAGTTTGGTCCGTAGTTGTTGGTTTCCTGTAAACATTATATTTAAATATGTTGTTGATTTTTTTCAATGGTGATATCAAGGAAATTGATCTTATTGTCATATTCAGTTTCTAAAGTAAAGTGTAGTTTTGGGGCAATATTGTCCATCAATGACAGCCGATAACCCCCTCAGGACGAGTACAATAGGGGTACAGAGGTCAAGTCACCTTCGCCGCCGTCGTCTCCAGTGTCCTCGAACCGGCTACCGCGACGACACGAATAGGTTATCTCCCTACCATCTCCCTTCATTATTCATTTCCTTCATTATTCTTTTAAATTATTAAACAGCACAAAATAGTGTATCTTTTAATTGCGGATTATTGTGGATTAAATTGTCATCCATGCTATAATGTCAACTTCGCAACTAAAACTGTTTTATGCTAGTTTAGAAGTTGACATTGGGTACAGCAAACGAAAGTGATATAACTTATTTATTTATTTGGTTGCGTAAAATCCAGTACATCATTCGTTACGAAATAATTGACAGGTGGGGTAGTCTACAGATAATCGGTCGAGAGTACTGACATATGAAAATGTACATAACACAAACATTGTACATTTTAACTTGTGGTAAGTATTTGGCGATCCACCATGGCAGATTCCCTTCCCTCATGATCCATTCATGTCTAGATAGCAGGGGGTTGATTTCATCGAAAGGGCATGAAAACCTCTATCTTTGTAGCATGCATTTACAGTTGTTTGGTCGGCAACTTAGAGGTTAGAGCGGACCGCGTGTTTGAGCCTGAAAATCAGTTGTCACAGGAGCACGACCGTCTTCTGACCCGTTCCTCTCCCTTTCTCTTCCTTCAGTATCTTGTTTTTCCGGGGGCTTGAGGAAAATGGTCATCAGAGTCAGACGTACTTAACGGTTCGACGATGGTCTCCTTATCCACCAATAACGACAGATATGTTGTAGTCAATATTTGTAAAAAAATAATTTGTCTTTTGGTTAGCCGGTGGTTAATTTCCCGTCACACTTCTTGTAAAAACTTGTTCTCATTATTGATTAGTTTCATTGTAGTTAAAGATATTAATTCCTGTTTTAGCCAAAGCACCACGTTATTGGATTTATAAACATCACTCTTGAAAAAGATGCAATTTGAATTTTACAATTTGTGAGTGACATAACATAACAAATTAACAAATTCCACCTTCACTAATGTTTTATAAAATTACTGATCAAAATAAAGAATGAATTGATTAAATATAACTTATAAACATATTTCTTTACTTAAAAACTAATAAATAGTCTAATATAATTTTTTACTTGCAATAGTTTACAACATTAGGCTTATATCCGATCTCCTGTACAATATATAATGCATTTTCAATTCCTAGATTAAGATATAAGTATAAAAATGTTTTTATAAACTAGTGATTGGACCTGTAACAACCTTCCTGTATATCCGTTAATTATCATTATTAAGTAACAATATTTTTATATATTTTAATTAAATTGTGCAAATTTAAATAAAAAATAATTAAATAAGTACCTATGTAAAATGAAACGATGATTATTAATTTTTCAACCTAAAAATAATGAAAGTGGTTTGACAAAGTGGTGGACACATCTATAAACTTTAGAATTTTGAAGGATATCCAGGAAAAAATCTCTGGATTCCAGGATTTTATAATCTAGAAAATACTGATAATATGTAAATTACATTATATCTGAAATTATATTTTTAAATGTTTATTTTATTAATACCCTAAGGTTAAGATATTAAGAAAAACATCATGAATATGTCTAACATGTAGTAAGGATGTGTTGTAAAATTTACAACAAGCTGCATCCTGCACTCGTGGCGTGACAAGAAATACTGCCAGCGGTTGTAGCTAGGATATAACATCTCTTGTTTGACTGTAGACAGTCTGTCTACCGGACGTCTGTAGACGAACGGAAATTGAGTGCAACGTCTGCGTGCGAACGGCTGTGGCCAGAATACATCGCAACGGTCTATAACCTGTTTAGGGCTCGCTAGATACTAGGTCAAACTATTGCTTGGCCTTCTATGAATAATGCATATCAAGTTGACGTGTTTATGGGTCCCTCGCAGTTTGTTGAAGCACAATTCGCAAACATCTATTACTTTTTATGAGAAAAATTTATCAGATCCAATTTAGTGTTTGTTTTAAGTTAATTTTTAATTTAAACTTTTTGAGTAAAATAAATAGTTCAAGCTAAAATTGATTTAGTGAATGTTTTGTTTCATTTACTTGGTCTTTAATTTCAAATATATGAGTGATGGGAATAATACAGTAACTTGGCTTGCAGAAGTTTTACAATAAAATATTTAATAACAAAATGGAAGTATGGTGTCATACTTTTTTTGTAGGCTTTTTTGTAGAAGCTGATAGATAGTCTAATATCAATGAACCCTCTAGAATTGTTTATCTATCTTCCTTTGGACATTTCTATTACGTAAATTGCAATTTTAGTTATGTGACAAAAGAAAACTTGTTCAAGCAGTAGGCCTACAAATTAATTCTGTTTTACCCCATGACCCAAATAGATTTTTTAAATTTATTTTATATTGAATCTGTAAAATGAGTGTTCAGAAACAAGCAAGCAATTTATTGAGAGAAAAAAAATTTACCACAAATATTATCATTTTATAATTCATACAGACATAATGTTTATATAGAACAAAATAAACAAAATTATCATAAAATTATCTAATTTCATTACTGTTATTGAGATTTATAAATCTATCATAAACCATCATCTATTTCATGATTAAAATTGATATAGAGAAAAACATAATAGTGGAATTTAATATTAATTATAAATAAAAAATTGGGAAAAATTAGTTGAGGTAAAATCAGTTACATGCCTTGGAAGGAACGTTTTGGATGGGCTAAAATGTAGTTAACTTGTCACACACCACTGTTCAACTATGTATTATAAACTATTTTGTAAACTAAAACACTCGTATATGATCAATCGAATACAATATTAATATCCTTCTCCAACACGGGATATTGCATTAAAGGATATTAACATAGTTTGTAGACCACGATTTTTTTTTTTTTTTAATTGTGCTCGGATAATGTTTTTACCAATAGCCTATTTTAAGCTTTAACAAATTGTTTGCAGTGTAGAAAATTGCATCTGACTAGACTCTACAACAACAACAATAGAAAGTGGTTATAAGGATCTTTGGCCTAGTAAATCGTTTCGTAATTTCATCAAGTATATTTTATTCATGCTATCGTGAATACCAATTTTTTAATTTCAAGTCTACGAAACAGAGCGCGTAGGTATGTTTTCAGTTGTTTTTACGTTTTGAAAGACGCCCCTTGACACAAGTGTGCCCCATTCAAAGCTGAGAAATATAAAAAGTATTTTTCCTATCATTAAGTTTTTAACATACCTACAATGGAAAAAAATGAGTAAAAATATGAGATATAGTTTAAAGGTATGTTTGCATAAAATATTTTCTGTAACTAAACCATCCAATGGTTAAAGTGAAAGATTTGTTTACAAAATCATATCCTAGTATAGTTACCAAACATTATCCTATTTGAAATGACATATTCACTAATCACGATAATCATTTTCTAGGTAATCTCAGAAAGAAATGTGTTCGTTGCACTCATTAAATTATAGTTCTAAAAATCGCAAGAGCAAATAGAATAGGATTTCCAGCAAGAGGCAACTTTCAGAAGAGGGAGCGAGAGTGACAAAGATAAACTAATCTCTCCACAGAAGAGAGTGTGTGTGAGAGAAAGAGAGAGAGATGGTGAGAGGGAGGGAAGTAGAGAGATAGAAGCTCTCAGAGATATGAGGCCTTTGAGTCAGACAGAGATGGAATTGCCGAGGCCTTTCATCCATGCCGATGTGTTGGCAATGTGGTTCTCGAATAATACGGTGCTTGAAATCTATCTTTGTTTTACGGACAAAACAAAGAGAAAGTAAAAAAGAAAAGTTCTATTTTCAAAGGAAATATTTCCTTCGAGTTCCTTATGAAATGTGGGAGGTTTTAATGAAAAGACTGTAAAAGTTAAGAATACAGAAAATAATTACTGGGGGAAGCTTGGTAGTATTGCTTTCATCAAGACCAAAAATATGGTATCAGGGAGTTTGTCTTTAAAACATGGTATCTCAAAACTGGTATTATCTACTTTCCGGGATAACTTTTTTCACATAACACAGAAAAATACTGTTTATTGATTTAAAGTAGCATTATATTTTAAAATTAGAATGTACTAAATGTAATATGTGAAAGAGTTTTTAATAGTTTTTTTATTATTTTTTTATGTATTATTTTTTCAAGCACTAGAAGAATCCGAAGAAATACAAATATAAAATAATGTAGTTTTTATATTATTTCGGTGAAAAAACTAAACAAAATATAATATACAAAAATCGGTTGATCATAAATCTTAAAGCTGAGATCAGCAAAGGATATACACTAACGTGGTCTCTGGCTTCAACGAAAAAAGAGAAAACATACACTGTTCAATATACAGTATGTCATAATTAAACCAATCAATATTTTTTAGAGTCAGATTGATTAGTTATATATGCTAAGATATATAAACTATAGGAATTTTTATATAATTAGTTTGAGAAGGCGTAATTTCAACCTAACAATTACTTGTAATACAAACTAAACTTGGGGTAAAAGATTAATATATTTGTAGGATAAATGTTATACTATTGTTACGTAAGAGGGCATTTCTTATTTTTCATAAGTTTTCACAACATATAAAAGTAAATTAAAAATATTTTTTTTAATAAATTGTTGCAACACAAAACTTTAAAAATTATAAAACAAATATATTTTATGGTGAAAATATTTTTTTTTTTGTACAGTGTTTACCATTTTTTGACGGAGCTCATTATTTCACATATTAACTATTATTTTGTCCTCTGTTTACTAATAAATAACTAGGGTTTTCCATTTTTATAGATTAGCTAATACTAAAAAAGATATATAGCTTATGTTACATTGTGTTAAAGCAATAATATTTTTCAATAGCTTTGCACATATTGAAATGTAACAATTACAAATTTAGGTTTTTAAAGAGAAACAAGCAATTATCTCCTTTAATTGGTATGGAAATTTAGATTTCTACATAAAAATATTACAACAATCACTTGTAGTACAAGCCACAAATGATTAAGCAATTATTTCTTAATGTTTCAGATTTTTAAATGTTGTTTATTTTATGTGCCCTCAGTATCCAATAGGCCATTTTGACTAGGGCAAAAAAATAGTAACTGTGAGTGGAAGGAGGACTGGTGACGTTGACGCTAGAGATGAAGTCAGTCAGCTGTTGAGGTGGGTCAGTGCTGCTGACGTCATACCACCCCCAACCAAACCCTCTCTAACCCGCCCTCTACCTAATCCCTAACACCTCTTGCCACACACCACTGTTCAACTATGTATTATATACTATTTTACAACAACTTAAACACTCGTCAATGATCACTTAAATTGCATTCAAAGTATTTTATATTTTGAGTAGAGCATTCAAGTACATGTGCAAATGCAATATTCAGTTTCAACATTATTGTTAAATATTTAGTGCTGAAACACCTTCAAGCAGATATCAAAAGCCAATTTTCTGTACACTCTAAATACAGAAACACGTAGGTTACCACATAATAAAAAATATACTTGTTTATTAAGATAGATAGTCAGTAACACTGTCCATTCTAGACCTATAATCCTTGAAAACATTACCTACAAGTACTATGAAATACCATGTTTGTATAGTAGGAATAATAAAAAAGTGAACCCATTGAAATACTAAAACACAATGGACTGTACATTCAAGTCTAATACATATTTATTTTTAAGGGTATTCGTATATGTCTTACATTTACATAGAAAAAGAATTTACTATTTACTTCATAACCATTGGCAAGTATAGTAACGATAATTATTTTTACAATGCAATTCAAATACAGAGGTGAAACACTTTGTTTTTAAGTTTTACTTTTGATTGTAAGTTTTGAGAAGCAAACTTTGTTGAGTCAAAAAAACTGTAAATTAAAACGCTTAAAAAAATGTTAACATATTGATGTTAAAATTCTGAAATTAATATCCTTAAATATAAGTTGTTGTGATATTTTAACAGATATTACACTCTACAATATTGTTTTAAATGTATCATAAGTTGTGAAGGGGTTTGAATAATTTATTAATTTATATCATCCAAAAATGCTGTTAAAATTACCCATAGTTCCTTTTACCATAAAAATAAAAAAAATATACTAAGAAGATAAAATAATACAATACTGCAGATATTCACATTAAATATTCACCTCGAATTAATGTATTAAACTATGAATAATATACGATAATTTTTTGAATTTTTACTCTAATTATTTGTAAATGATAATTTTAAGAATATTCTTCATATAAATATTTAATTATATTCAATTATATTCAATTGAATTCAATTATATTCTAATTATATTCAATAATTGTTTTTAAGCACAACTTTAGTGCTCAATATAATATTTTTATTGTTTCATCTTATTTTTTATGCTATTCCAAAGTATACTACGAGTATTTTCATTTAAATACAAGTAGAGTTAATTTTTGCTTTATAATTTTAGTAAGATACATTTGATATTTCATATATTGAGTAAATTTATTTCTTAATCGATTTGTATACAAGTCTTCGACAAGGATGTATTTGAAGAGATCAAAAACGGTTTCCTCACTACTTGGCCATAATCAGTTTGAAAGTTATGTAAAAACTCTTTACAAAATTTATATGCCATTGCCACCAGTTTGAATAAGAACAGTTAAAATAAGCATAGTTAAAGAGTATTCTTTAAAATATGTATTTTTTGCACTCATAAAACCGTCCGAAATGTTACTATTTATTTCAAATCCTAGATTTGCTCTTTTGCTATACTATACCATGGCAAGAAATGCAAATAGATCATACGATGAACTCGATGAACTCGAGTAAACGATGAACTCTAAAAATAATATTTGTGTTTTAGTAGTGTGTTTTTGCGGTTGCTGGCTCAGTTCAATGACCTCTGAGGAATGTGATGACGTCATCGCCAAGGTCAATGACCCCGATGACGTCATCGATGACGTAATCGATGACGTCATCGATGATGTCGCAATCGATGACGTAATTGATGACGTCACTATCGATGACGTCATTTCCGTGACGTCACACCCATGATGTCACAGAAATGACATGCTGATGACGTCATCATCCATTACATCATCAAAATGACGTCACTGACACTGTTAAGGTCAAGGTCACGCCGAAACTCAAAATTTTTTGGCACTTTTGCCGTTTCTCGCACTACGCTCCGAGTTTCAGTCAGAGTCCACGTGACCTTGACGACTTGGAGCGAATTTGCGATGAGAAACAGCAAAAGTGCCAAGTCAAACTCGAGTTTGCGACATGACCTTGCTTAAACCGTCATCCACTAGTCCTCAGAGGCCATTGAACAAGCACAACATCCGCAATTTCATATTACTGTGACCTTGAACACTTAACAACTACAGAGCGCCGACACCGATGCGCACCCCACGACGGTCACCGAGCGACTGACTGTCAGGCCCTGTGTACTCTAGGTATATGGGGAAGTAGAGGGGGAAATCTCAAGGTCATCCAAATGGAGTTTTAAAAAAGCTAAAGAGTAGAAAGACTACTCTTGTGCTTCCTGGGCGACTTCATCAATTTCTAACGGATCTGTAAACCAATCCGATCTGTAGCGGCAGGAGTCCAGAAAACAGGTGCACCACCCATCAGGTTGTCCGTAGCACTTCCGACAATTGGTAAGATTAGAAAAATGAAATTTAATACACCGCTGCGGACAACAAGTGTAAAATTACTGGGACTTGTAAATTTTGAAAGTCTGTAGTACCGGTGGTGGCAGCTGCTGGTTCTTGCATCTACACCTGCAACATCCGAAGCATTTTCGGTAACATATCAATCCATATGTGCGATCCTCTGTTGGAAAACATTTTATACATTGCACTTTTTAAAGTTCTGTTGAATCTTTCAATTATTGAGGCTTTTACCTCTGAATTGGTTGAATAATGGTTTATATTGTGTTTTTTCATTAAATTTGCAAATTACTTATTAAAATATTCTTTTCCATCATCTGTTTGTAAATGTTTAATAGTATGTTTGTCTCTTTGTATAGCTGTTTTCATTGCTTTTGTAACACTTTTGCCACTTTTATCTTTTAGTGGTAAGGCATCTGCCATTTTTGAAAAACAGTTAATAACAGTCAATATGTATTTATATCCTTTATTTTGTTTGCTATAAGGAATCATTTCGATTAAATCTGCTTGATATAAATCATTAATTCCTTTTATCACCGTATTTCTTCGTGGAAACTTTCTTCTTGCAGGTTTATGAAGTTCGTTGACAATTTGTTGCTTCAAGTCCTTCATATTGTAGGTTTCAATGTTTGTTGTGTCACATGTATAATCACAATGAATGTTGTTTTAAATATTCACATCATTTATATAGGTCAAGGTCATCCAAACTTGTGTAAAAAAATGGGGAACACGGCGTTGGACTTGCCGTGTTCCCCATTTTTTTACGGAAGGAGAAAGGAATAAGGTCGAAGTTGTAGAAGGACGAAGAATAGGTTACTAGCTCATAGGGTTTAGGGAGTAATGGCCGAAAGGAAGAGTGTGGATTTTGTCGGGCATAATGTGTCTTTTATCATCCCGAGCTGACAGTGCTTTTTTAATTTCGGTAACACTGTAGACTTGATATTTGAAGCTTCGGATATTGTTAAATGTTGCTGAGATGGTAGTATCTTCAAATAAACAAGTCTTGTAGTGGTCAAATGTCACATGTTTTTTTTCAAATAAGATGTCTTCACTCCTTTTGCTTTCTTGACTGTCGGTGTGTTGTTCTCGTTGTACATCTTAAATGAATACAATTTTGCCATCAGTGCCACTAGTTCTTCTAAAGGCATTCCATTTGCTTCATCTTTAAATTTTCCAATTACTTTTTTATATTTTTCATTATAATTTGGATGGTTCTTCGGATAGTCAGAAAAGTCGAAATCTTCTTTGTATGGAAAAGTCCTTAGGTCTTCATACATGTCCAAAGTCTTTATCCAGTAGATAAATGCGTCAGTATCCATGTATGCGACTCCAATGTTTTCCCTTCCGTAGTGTTTAACCATTTTGTTATAATGGAAATCATACATCAGGGTTTTACTTATGTCCAAAATCGACATACCGATGTATAACGGACGATCCATGACTATTGTTGTTTTCTTCATACTTACAGCAACTAGATTTTCGTTTATAATCATGGATGTTCCGAAATTTGGTTTTTGCACCAACTTTTCCAATTTTCTAGGATCACTCACGAATTTTACATTTTTGTGTTTTCTTTTGTTCTCCAAGGTCTTTCCAAAGATGGCGTTGTTCATTAATTTGTAGAAGTCCTTTTCAAATGCTGTTGTCGCTGCAGCTCTTCTTGTAGTGTTGGAATCAATATATGGTTTCAACCAACAAGACTGGGTGAATTCAATTGCTCTATGAATTCTCACTATACGTAGACCCAATTCAATAGCTTGTTGAACTACCCAGTAGTGAGCCACATACCGATCTTTATTCTCCAAGGTCATCATCAATTTTGGCCATCTTCCTGTCGGTGAAACTTCAGTCTTGGCTAGGAGAGGCAAGTCGTAGTGGTGGTCATGAAGGTGCTCCGGATATTCGAAATCACAGTCCAAAATATAGCCTTTTGGACCATTCTTTGGAATCTGTGAGATGTCACCGATGGTGGCCGGGTCGATCCATTTGAAGTCAGCATAGGGAAGCGGATTTGACATTGCCCAACCATAAAGGTTGTTTGCGTCAAAGTAGCCAAGGTAGACCGATGGTTGTTGCTCGTCGAAGCCGGGGATGTACTTGTTGTTGGCTTTAACATGACGTGTTACAGCTTGTGTTAAACCGCCCCGTACACCAGATTCCATCATGAGCACCATATCAATATCCGTTAGAAGTTCCAGTCGACAGTTGGTTGACTTTAGCATAGCTTGCCATGCTAATCCTGGAGATGTGTACGAGTGTAAAGGGTCCAGTCCATAGGCGGAGAAGCAGGTGTTTCGAAATTCTTCCATCACATCGCACAGCAGAGTTACGTCCAGTTTTATATAAAAGTCAGAATATTCCCCTAAGGTTTGAATGTTGAGCTGGTTCCAAACATTACAAGCATGATTGTAGTCTTTAACGGTGATTGCACTTTCATTTAACTTGCTATTGAAGGCTTCAATCGGTGGCAGACTGGTTTCTTCAAATTTTTCTGCAGAAGTTATGTAATCATAGGGGAACACTCCTTTACGCATTACTAAGTCCAATTTATCTTCAGGTACAATTTTGCTGGTTTCTTTTAGGTCTTCTCTTCTTAGGTTCTCAGACAATCTGCTCAGACTAGATGCCATAAATCTATAAGAGTCTACGAAGCGAAGTTTAATTTTACCTACTGTTTTTGAGAAACTGATGTACTTTTCCAATGTTGTAGCAAGAACATCAATTTTACCATTATCTCTTCCTAACTCTGGAATAATGAAGTGGGAGTCGTAGCCGCTAAGATTGTGTAACACTACAGGTATAAAGTTTGGCAGTTTGTAATTTATATTGCATGAATTACAAGCAGGTCCTCTGTATAACCCTGTGAGGTGATCATGATCTCTTACTTTTGGATTTTCTTCACTGAAGCTCTTCTTACATAGATAACATCTTGTTGCTGAAATGTATTCTTCTTGTTGATTTTGGTTCAAAGGTTCCGTGGGTAAAACATTACCGTATAAGCGTTCCGCCTTTTCAGCAATGTCATACAACTGGTCTACAAAATACTTAGCAGCTTCTTCCCCACGGTAGAGTATCGGAGTGGATGTTAAGCCATAGTCTTGCAATTGTTCTTCAGGTAAAGTAGATTTCAACAATAAGCAAAAACTGTTAGGTTGATGCAATTGATATTTGGTTCTTCTAGTTACTTCACCATCCGGAAGTTCCTGCGGCACTAACGTGGATTCAAAGTCAGCATAGATAACTAGTGGAATCCGGTATTTGGTGAACTGTTTTATTGAACTGGACAAATGCTCTAGATGGTGGTGGCAGACTAATCTTCACTTCATAGTTGTCATTACAAAGCCGCTGGTGTTCCGACAACCACTCCGATCCTCCACGTCTCAACTCTTTATATGTGAAACAGAAACATCTTTTACACACTGTTAACCTACGTTTCTGTTTTGATAATTGATTTTTAACCAAGGCTGCAAAGTCCTTTATCCACACATAATGTGAAATTTCACCCTTAGTTATCAATAACAGATCCGTGTGGTTTCTTTCCTCAACTTTTGATACTCTCAGAGGATAAACACTATTGGAATCATCTAAACCAAACACGTTTACAGAAACACCTGGGTTTTGTTTCTCAAAATTACCAATACTTTTAACACTAACAGGGTATGACAAACCTCGAAAGTTGTAGCGGTGTTGGACATTTTGATACGCTCTGCTAACTCTACATGGATTTTCTTGCACATATTTTGTTAGCATAGCATATTTAAATCATTCATTGTCCTCATTTTGCACATTGATACAAGATTTGGTAGCTTGTATCTTCTTTGGCAAAGGTATATAACTACTACCCCTTATACCATATCCGTGCTTGTGAACCCTTACATCCATACCTTCAATCGATGACAGACTCCAGCCGGATCCTCTTCCTTCATGTTCTTGCAGTTTAACTAGCAGTTCATCCAAACATTCTTCAATAATTTCATTGATATCAGATTCAGTTGTAAGGGTTCGGTTTTTGGTAATGAATGCTCTTAATGCCGCTTCACCATCAGTATTGGTAAACTTTGATTCTAACACCAGTCCAAATTTAATGAAGTTCAATCTCTGTAATTCTTCTTTTAGCGTTTTTCCAACAAGTACTCTGGCCTGGGTTATAAAATTATCCAATTCCAATTGCACATTATCAATTTTAAAATGTGTTACAACTCGTCCTGGTAAGGCCGTGGTGCGCAGTTGTCTCACATCTTCCAGTTCTTCTTCCGTGTCCTCTTCTTCCGTGTCCTCTTCTTGCATATCCTCTTCTTCAATAGGTCTTCTAGTAGTGGATGGTCCAGCACCAGCAAATTGGATCACACTAGGTCTTCTTCTTTGCATTTGCTGTAGATAGCTGTCGTAGTAGTCCATCTGCTTCTGATGCTCTTCCAAAAACCGGTCAATTGAGTCTAAGTCTATTTCATCGATGATAATATCTTCTTTTCCATCTTCTTCTTCATGTAATTCTCTGTGTAGGGTGAAAAGATCTTCGTCTTCAAAAATTTCCCCACAAATGTCGCAAAGAGCCATTTCAAACAGTTTGGCTTTGAATGCACACTCTGTGAATGTCCACGCAATAATGGGCAGCGCGCTCAACTGGGTCCCTTTATACCCGAGGTTGAAGGGTGGGGGAAAGTGACGTCATATACATCCGGTTTATCAATCATGTAGTAGATTTGGCTTTTAAACACCCATTTCCAATACATTCTTCAACAGGCTTGAGAAACCGATGATGTTTGATCTAAATCCACCATTTTGTACGAGTTTTTCAAAGACGTCTGTTCCAACAAGTTTATATAGGTCAAGGTCATTTGGAATTATTATTTTGAGCGGGGGATAGAGCACTAAGCAGCATCAATTACTACAAAGTGCTCTATCCCCCGCTCACATTGTTTTTTTTTTTTTTTACTTTTTGTTTAAAACTTCTTACAAAGGTGAAACATCACCATGAGAGTCGGAATCATCCTCATCACGGAATAGGCAGCGATGACAATACATAATTCTTCTGGCAACTAACATTCTATCCATTGGACGATGAGGAGTGTCTTGTTCTTCTTCTTCTTCAATTTCCAATTGGAATTCCATTTCCGACTCAGATGATGACTCTAATGTTTCGTAGGCGTGCAAGTCCACTTCATTGTCCGTTGAACCAGCTTCGTCAGAGTCCGTTTCAATATCCATTATTTCTTCATCCTCCACTTCTTGATCAACCGCAGGTAGTTGGTCCTCTACTTCTATAATTTCTAGAGGTATTACCTCCAGAATAGAGACTTAGAATAGAATTTTGAGACCAGAATAGAATTCTGTTGCGATGGAACACGGTGTTGTCAAGTGGAGCCATGGTATGGAAGTGTTGTATCCATCCAATTTGCTTACCCTTTTTATACCCCCACCAACTATGCATTTATGTGGGTCAAGGTCATGTAAAGATACCCTTTGAGCGGGGGATAGACCACTAAGCAGCATGCTAGTCCATTGCCGCAAAGTGATCTATCCCCCGCTCTGTTCTACAAAACCTCAATCAAGTCCAAGTTCAAGTCCTAGTTCAACACATTTTATTCCAATTAAAAAATTCAATTTAAAAATTTCAATTTCACAAGGCGTACAATTCTGATGTATCAAATATTCCAGTTCCTAAAACATTAGGTTCAGTTCATCCAAATTATGCACTCCTAACCTCATAAACTTGGTGGGGAGAATTACATTAATATGATAGTTATTTCTACCGTTACACTTGCTCCATTCTCAAAAAGATATAAATAATATAGTCCTGGATACTGTGCTTTTTCACGTCCTGCATGTTCCTTAATAAAGTTGAAAGCCAATCTTTTTGAATATTCATTATGAAACACTTCTCTTACACAAACAAGAATTTTTTCTTCCAGAAATTTCACTTGAATTGATGATAGTTTGCTTACATCATCCTTGTCTATCAGGGGTAGCTTGTACGTGAAAGTATTTGGTATTGGCGGTAGTTTTAGCGTTCTATCAAGTAAACAACAGAATATTTTATACAATTTCAGCGCTGGGAGTAGGGCAGCCTCTTCCGATGTTGGTGGCACTTTCGACGGCAATGGTGACAGGCTGGGCATTGAGGCAGGCGGCGGCGGTGGCATCTTCAGGCTGCTCAGGAATTCTGCGGTTATCAAATATTGGAGTATTGGAGCAGGGGGCGTGTCGGTCGAGGTGGTTTTGGAAGTTGGTGGATAGTTCTTGAGCTTCGGAGGCATTTTGAAAATGGAGAAGTGAAATAAATGTAAACGGCGAGAATGGGAATGTAGTGTTGAAGGCGGGGAGAACCAGTCCGTACGATAGCTGGATGTGGAATGAGAAGTGCATGCAACCTGGCCGCCTTATATCCCCCACCAGCCAAGGGCGACCCTCGCGGAACAGACTGAAGCAAATGAACGGCTCATACAAGCTTAGTAAAGCGTCAGAGTGGGGGGTCCGCCCCCCAAAAAACGGAGACGGGGGCGGAGGGGAGGGCGGAGGGGGGGGGGGTCCGCCCCCCAAAAAACGGAGACGGGGGCGGACGGGGGGGGGGCCGCCCCTCAGGGGTGGTTCAAGGTCACCGACTACACTTTTACTCTAAGTCTGGTTCAAGGTCACCCACTACACTTCTACTCTAAGTGTTCGCAATACCCCCACCCTAATCGAGTCCCTAAGATACGTGACGGCGCTCAGCCAGTATGTCTCAGGCTTGCATGCGGTAAGCATCGCTGCTCTTCGACTCTGTTCATGTAAGTGTTTTACAAGTTTTTGCCTCAAGGTCATTACACTTTAACTCTGGACTAACATGGCTTGGGTTTTCTCTGATTTTACTCAAGGTCACTACACTTTAACTCTGGGATGATATCGACTTGTAGTATTTCAGTGTTTTGACTCAAGGTCATCACACTTTAACTCTAGCACGTCGGTTATCGTACCAGAGGTGCTCAATAACCTAACTTGTAATGTTTAGGGTGGCGTTTGCACGCCACGTGGTATCGCCATGAGTGTCCAGTCCAAATTTTAAGTTAGATTAATTTTACTGTGATCTTTTCCATTTCCAATTCGTTTTGCCAAAGAATAAGGTGTCGCTTTATAAAGTGGTATTTCTCTAAAGTTATAGGGGATTGCAGGGATACAATTAGTTTATTTAGGAGACTCTTCATCTTGGAGTTTAACACAATTTCCACTTTGACTTTGCTTCCTCGGCTCTCACAGCCTAAGCTGTACAGAAATGTTTCTTCTAGTGCCAACTCGGGCCAAGAGAACAGTGTGTTGACTGTAGGACAGCTCATGGTCAAGTGATGTGTTGCTCCAGCGTACAACCTCACCTTCCCCCACCACTATGACCTTCCCCCACTCCTGCTGTTTCCCCCACCTCTTTTCCCTTGACTCATGCGCTACAAGCAGTCTCTCAGTATTGTGCGGACTTTTGTGAGGGGAAGCCATGTCGCGGGACGCTTTAGGTAAGAAACTTAGCCGTGTTAAGACTTTATTAGTTGCTCACTGTCCACCACTCAAAGTCAAAAGGGTTTCGACTTTAGCTAAGTGGCGCAAACTGTTGCGCGGACACCCTAAGTTTTATACCAAACAGACTAATGTAAGTTTTACTGATAAAGATTTGTTTAAAATATTGGATGAAATGACTTTTCCTTGCAAAATTCAGTTAGTTACTCCCATTCCTGACAGTTTAGAGTCTTAGTCTCTCAAGCCGATATACCTAGAGTATGCGGAGCCTGACAGTCAGTCGCTCGGTGACCGTCGTGGGGTGCGCATCGGTGTCGGCGCTCTGTAGTTGTTAAGTGTTCAAGGTCACAGTAATATGAAATTGCGGATGTTGTGCTTGTTCAATGGCCTCTGAGGACTAGTGGATGACGGTTTAAGCAAGGTCATGTCGCAAACTCGAGTTTGACTTGGCACTTTTGCTGTTTCTCATCGCAAATTCGCTCCAAGTCGTCAAGGTCACGTGGACTCTGACTGAAACTCGGAGCGTAGTGCAAGAAACGGCAAAAGTGCCAAAAAATTTTGAGTTTCGGCGTGACCTTGACCTTAACAGTGTCAGTGACGTCATTTTGATGATGTAATGGATGATGACGTCATCAGCATGTCATTTCTGTGACGTCATGGGTGTGACGTCACGGAAATGACGTCATCGATAGTGACGTCATCAATTACGTCATCGATGACGTCATTTTGATGACGTCATGGGTATGACGTCATCGATTGCGTCATCATCGATGACGTCATCGATTACGTCATCGATGACGTCATCGGGGTCATTGACCTTGGCGATGACGTCATCACATTCCTCAGAGGTCATTGAACTGAGCCAGCAACCGCAAAAACACACTACTTGTTTTCATATAACGGCTCAATATATACTATGCTTTATTTCTTACATAATAATAGTTTTATTTTTATAGAAATGATTTTACAGTCCCTTCTTAGTTTCAATTCGATGTTTGCACCACGATCCTGACTTTTCTGGGGTAGAAGTTATTACTATGCAGGGTAGCCAAGATTGCAAGACCTAAACATATGTTTGCAGACCGTGTCCTGGTGCCCGGCCTAGCGTGTGCGAGCGTAACTACTTCACTTGACACTTAAAGTTTATACCCTCCCAAGCTTCCGGTTGGTGTAAATTTCACTTATCTCCCTTTTTGCATACACAACTAGGAGGTTTTTCTTTGCGGGAGTGTAGACATTGTTCAATTGAAACATAATTTTTTATGAAAACTGGACTAATCGAGTAAACAGTTTTTCGATTTGTAAATTAATTGGTTTAATTTTCTATTTTTGTTTTACCATAACAATTCTAAATATAATACCTGAATGTATTCAACTATACAGAGTGTCCAGCTTCGACTGTCCGAAAAATTTCCATGTTGTTCAGCAAGCTAAAAGAAACAAAAAAAATATATATAAACATTTGTCTTAAAATGCTTCGTTAACCCGCTAGATGCCAATTTGTTTTTTACACTTAATAGTTTTTATTTCTGTAACGGATGAATGGGTTATGTTTCAATATTTCATGGACCTTAACTACAACAATGTTTATTGAAAGATAAAAAATATTTTTTTGCAGTGCGTATTTTCAAAATGGCGGCCATTTTAAATTTTCAAACTTAAATATATAAAAAACGGTGAATTTTAGAAATATTTTGCAACAGACATAAAACTTGACAAAATAAATTATCTAAACAATGAGAACAAGTTTTTAAAGATCTGGAAACAAATATGAGAGTTATTGTGATTTTTTTATTAAAATAACCTAAATTTGCATTAACCACAATACAGAATCAATGTTTTTCTTCAGAAAAATCGCGATAACCCTGTTATTTATTTTTTAATCCTTACAAATTTGGTTTTATTGTTTAGATAATTTAATTTTTCAACCTTTTTGCCTCTTGTTACTATTTTCTAAAATTTACCTTTTTTGAGATATTTGAGTTTGAAAATTTAAAATTGCTGCCATTAGTAAAATACACACTGGAATTTTTTTAAATTTTAATAAAAATTGTTGTATTTAAGGTCCATGCCAAATATGAACTCAATCCATCAATCCGTTACGGAAATAAAAATTATTTAGTGTAAAAAACAAAATGGCGGCTATCGGGTTAATGAAGCATTATAGCATTTCGCACAGTCGAAACTGGACACCCTGTATAATTTAGCACATACTCTTAAACTGCAGTAATTTCTTTATAGTATATTTTTATCATAAGACATTAGTTGTGTTTATAAAAGTGACCGAATAAATAATACATATATATATATATATATATATATATATATATATATATATGTATATATATGTATATATATATATATATATATATATATATATACACATACACAGGTGGTAACGGCCTTAAGTCGCATAAAGTCCCTAGGTACGTTAACTTCAGATCTGTGAGTACCATACAAACTGGACAGGTAAGCCCCTACCGGAGTGACAAGATTGCAGATTAGATCATATTGCAGGACCAACACAACGTCACTCATTTATCTTATCGATCTTTAAATACCACATTTTGTATCCCTGACATGGCATCTAGCCTACATCTTCAGAGTTATCTGATCAGATTTTTCTGACAAATTTGATGACCCATGTCAACGCACAGCCTCGAGCTTATGGTTGCCAAGAACTAGATCTTCAAGGTAAAGTCATGAAGAAGTATCTCTATAAACACGATGGTGTCAAGGAAGCCAAAGGCTTAGTGAGGATGGTTGTGTGGTTGTATAAGTTATGTTATGGATGGTCACGCATCAATAACCAATAATTATTTAAATAGCAATTTATTATTACTTGATAAAGAAAAATAAATAGTATCATATATAAAGTTTCTCGATTGAAGATTTAATTTTATTTTTTTTACTCTTTTTGTATACAATCATATGTAAGAGTTATTTTATATATAAACTTCAGCTAATAAAAATGGAATGGAAACTAAAAAAATAAATGATGAGTGTACGATATAACTAAATAAAACGTACATTTTCCTCATACATTTAGCTTTATGTGTAAAATTAAGGATACGGTAGCGTTTAATAATGGAAAGTTACAGTATTTACCATACAAACACGGTAATTCGGGTACCTCGATTGTTTATTGCACAATTCTCCACGGGGTTATGATCACGCCAGAAATTGTTACACTGTTATTAAAGCAATACACCAAGAAGTTATGTAAGACAGCCTTCATATTTATGCGTGGGTCGCACGAGAACATGCAACTTGGAAACGGAGGCTTTCAAGCGATTCCATGGACTTAGCAAACTTGCGTTTAGATACGGCGAAACGGTGGGGGCATCATGAACAAGCGTCGCGTCGAGGGGTCTATGTAGGATCGGAGGACCATAAAACACTTTTTTACTGTATCGTTAGCAAGCACACTAAATGTACCAATTAATAAAACCTCAGTGATAAAAATTTTTAAAATAAATATTCAAATATAAAATTATATATAAACAGTTTAATAGACTTCCAGGTAACCCCAAGGACGGTGCATAATTTAAATAAAATAATAAATAAATAAAGTTTATTTTCATAGAAGCACATAATTTTACAATCATAACAATAATCTTACACAACACGAAATATGAAATCTCTCAACATCTGCATCTGCAACATGATACAATATACTCTCAAAGATCAATTGCAGTTATAAAAATATACAATATTTGCTAAAAATTTTTATATATTAGAATTGTTTACTAACATTCTCTTTCTCTTCATTCTCTTAATTGTCTTTATCCACATTCTCTTTTTTCTTTTTTATAAATTAATTATTTTTTATATTTATTTTTTAAATATATTTACAATGTATATATAAAACCACACTACTATTAAATGTCGAAAAAATAAACAGTACAGTTCCAAACTAACTAAATACATTCATACAATTCATACAACATCCCATAAAGAAAAAAACAAAAAAAATTCATCTACAAACAAAAATAGAGCTACAAGTATCTCTACAAAAAACAACGTAATAAATCAGCTACAGATGCTAAGACTCCCATATTCTTAGTTACTTTTACTTAATTATTTAAAAAATATTTTCCATCATCCTGTATTATATAAAGGCTTCACATGAAAACAAAGAGCCTCATTAGGAAAACCTGTTTCGAGGCTTTTTCATATGCCTTGGGTGAGCAATAATTTAATGAACTTACGTTGAGGATTACATATAAAAAAATGAAATTACAAAAAGGCGTGTTCTAATACTAGAAGAAAAACTAACACACTTGAAAAAACTACAAACTTCTAATAGGAATTAGTGGTGCATATATCCAACAAGTACCATTTCATATCCAAATGTGAAAAACTGTTGAAATAGTTTTGTTCTGTGAAAAATATACCAATATTATATGTATTTTAAAGTAAATAGTATCATTCAGTTGTTACGAACCCAAAAGTTTAAAATTTAAGTGCACAATAAAAGTACTTATATGAACGATCTTACTGTTAGAATTGCATATAAAATATTATAATTATCTTGCTTATAATTCTAATTGTATGTGATTTAATCTTAAGGCAGTGTCAAAATTTTAACCATTAACATTCCTGATCTTGATATTGAAATAAAAACTTAGCAACAAATTTTCTACCACATAATTATTTTATTTCACAAAAATACAGTGAAATTAATATTTCAACGTCTCTTTGGAAGAGTGCCAGAATTATTGCTGATAGAGGTTCTAAATTAAAACAAATTTGTTTTGAATTATTTATTAAATTTTATATTTGTAGTAAATAATTAAATCATGTCTAATTGAATGCCATTCGCCATTTTATCGAATGTGTAACATTTAATTTTCATAAGATTTAATTTAGGCATTTCGATACAATACTACTGGACGTCAACAGGTACAATGACGAATTAAATTAGTTTCTACCATTCCCGAAGTCTTATAAAATTAAAAGTGCTAAAAATTCCGTTGTAAATACAAGACGCGTAACGTTTTCCGGCACTTTTCTTATAGACTCGAGGGAAATCAGATATTAACCAGTGCCCTACTTTTACCTGAGTTGTAATCTGAAGACCGGAAATATTTTCCGCTCATGATAGAACTCGGCTTGAATAACTATAATAAGAGGACAATTTGATACTAGTTATTTCTTTCCTTTCTACTGAAATAGAAACAATAATTTTTAGGCGATGGAAAAGAAACCTCAAGAATTGGAATCTTTTGTTATCTATTTGAGTGCTATTTTACTGTATGCTTCTTTCTTAATAACCAGTATTACCGGATTGAATTACCAATTGAATACCCATCATTGTATTTGTAAATACAATGATGGGTTATTGTTTACAAGTATATTGATATTAATTGCATTGGTTTTAGTAAAAAAGAGTCCCGTGAATCTGGTTAACCAAAACGTTTGGGTATAAATTACAATTTTACTATTAACGAACGCTCACTGCATGTTTCACTTGCATAACATTTTCTTGTCACATCATTATTTCATTATTTGCAACTATTTCCTGTATTCTCTTTAACTATGGATGGGTTTTCACTGGTTGATCCTAAATTACGTCTGCGGCTTAAAGGTTGTTGGAGCGTTACTTGGAAACATACAACACACAACCTTGCTATTTTTGCTCTGTTCACCGGGGAATAGGACAAAAGAAAGTCTATCAAATAAAAAGGTTCCATCCGTTCACATCAATAGAATGACTTTGGGTAATATCCACTAAATACAAAATTAAATTAAACTATCCAAAATTGGTAGATGGTGAGATAAATGGACGGAATCAGGCAGAGCTAGAAAACGAGTTTGGGATCGATTATGAATTTTCAAATTTTACAAAATAAATTAATAGGATAATAACACCCATATGAAGTTATCAAGGGTAGCTTACGTATTAAGAATTAATTTATGTATTACATTGTGCTTGTAATGTTTTACTACTTTAGGAACTAATTCAAAATTAGACGCATGTTTAACGCATGTTTATAAAACAACATTTTAAAAAATCTGAATAAAACTCGCTCTTTATATAACTTCAGAATTTATTAAACTAAACATTTGCGTAGATTGTTCTTAAAAATTCCTTTCATATTTACTATTTTACTTACTAAAAGATTATATGTAATGATTTTATACCTTTTTGAACTTACAACTTTCAATTAATATATTTGTGTTTATTGCTCTTCGAAATGTGATTTAACTATTTAACGATGGATAAAAATAAACTTGATACAATAAAAATTCACGAGTATAAATGTTTGGTGTTTTTTCTAAACTTAAAATAAACTTTGTAACTTTGCATAATCTTATACCTTTTTACTATGCATTATCACGAATGCACAATATTAAACTTGTCGCTTCAATATATTTTTACTAGTAATGTCATGGTTTTTAGTGCAACAATAGTATTATTCTGTGGTTTTATTCACGGTAGAATCGCCGTTGATATTTCAGTTCGTTTTTATCACCTGAGAGAGAACGGCAGAGTGCTACAATACCTAATGTCCATGAAGGGTTCTGTCACGAGAGTGCCACGTTAACCTTATCCCTATCATTATCAGTGGTCATATCAGAGGTCACAGACCAATCATGTTAACCCCACAACAACCTCGTCTAGATGCTCTTTGCCGATATAGCTACAGTATTATGAATAACTCATTTTTGGGCTTTATCCTGGTAAATATAAATTAGATCTTATTAGTCTACCGCTGTCAATATTTCTGGGTAACTAATGAGTAATTGCAAAATAGATATTTTTTTTAAGTCACCTGTTTCTTAAAATGTAATTAACTACTCAAAAAGATGTATAGCTCACTGAGTTAGGTTTACAAAGTAACGACTATATTTGCTACTACTTATTGTTGAGCTAGAAACGTTAAATTAAGCATAGGTATCATTTCTATGGTTAATAAAATATAAAAATCCTAAGGGAAAATGTTTAATTTCAACCTCCTAAAATAAAAACCGCATATCTCTGTATACATGTTTTCGAAGCATTCATTTGTTTATTACGGCAAACATATTTACATTATTTTAACATGCTGGATCAGTGTGGAATTATACAAAATTCTCATGCTAATGGTTAACCTTATCAATAATAATTGAAATATGGCTACCAATTACATAACAATTGAGATTAAATTATGTGTTCATCAGAGACAAATAAAACAAATCATTCCTGAAAATAAACAAACATTGCAAGAGGAAGAAAATAAATTATAAAACTACTGAGATTTACAACATAACCCAACCGAATGAAACTAACATTCTTAATAGTGTTAACTATGAATAATTTACAAAGATGAAGAAATAAATACGATGACAATAAACCACAATAAATCTCAGAAGAGTAGCAAAAAAAATGTTATAGCCGGTGTATAACTAAAATGAAGACTTGAATGACCCCATACTACGAAATTTTGATAACGGTTACTTTCAGGGTTATGAGATACGAAGGAAGTGAAAGATTGCACTAAAAGTACATGATAATATAAAGGTAAGATTTTACACATATTATTATGAATACTGTAAGAAACCACGTTGTGAAGTGTCAGACAATTTGTATGGCTGCAACTTCCTGGAATTGGACAATGGACACCTTGGAATTGATATGAATTCTAGGTAAAACATTGTCATAAGTTGATATTCATACATGAGGCACTATCGACAGATGTAAACTTAACTGATCCCTGGCTACAATGGAAAACGACATGTTTATACCGGAGCACGTGATTTGTACATTGACAGTTCAGTCAGCTTTTCTTATAAATTCCTTTGTTTTGATTTATAAATCCACAACACCATGTAAACAATTTAAGGATTTAAATTCAAGATTGTAACGAAATACAATTTTTCCTAGCATACATACCTATATCATTAATTTATTTTCATAAAAAAACTGAGTTTTTTTAAAACTTTAAACAAATAGTTTAAGATGTTTCCGAGATCTCTGTGCATACAAACTAATACACTTTACTCGTATTATAGTATACTAGTGTATTGGTTGCTCGAAATAGAGCAGTTAAATTTTGTACATCACATATCATTGATAGAAAAGTCATGTTTAGCTCGTAATAAATTTTCAATTAACTAATCCAACTATCAATAATTTCTCAAAGCTACACTTATTTATAGTTGTAAATTAGCATATGTTTAAAATGCTCAACCCAATTTCAATGTTTATTTCAATGGATTTTTCTAATTTGAATAAAGTATAGTGCCTTTGTTTTAGGCAAGATCCTTATGTTTGACGGAGACTACTACAGACCAAGCCCCATCCAAATTAGTCACAAAAAAAAAAATGGAAATGGTTGAAAATTGTAGGAGAAATTCCAATTACAAAAAAAACTTTGCCCATTTAAAGATATAAATTATATAAGACACAAAGGCATCTTCATGTCTTCCAGAAACATGATTTCATATTGCATATTCCTTCAGACACTAAACAACGTGTAACACACGATAAAAAACATTTTCATTCTAAATTAATTTATCTAAACGCTTAACCAAAGTAGGAGGGACACGTGCCGCGCAGGAAGCTGATAGGTTTATGACTGACGTGGCTTGGACGGTGCGGTCCCTTCCTCTCTTGTATCTTATAAAGTCCTCACTTAAAAAAAAAAAAAAAAAAAAAAAAAAAAAAAACTCGAACCGATGCATTATAAATTATATTCAATTGGAATGTAACCTTTAATTTTTATAATACTATTTTCTTTACCTGCTATGTTAGGTATTAAAGTATTTTAATCACATTGTTATTTTTTTAATTATACGTGACAGTATCATGTGTAATGGGTTTGTTAAGTCTGAAGTGTTTTATTAATTGACGACATCTACAAGATGAAACAACGCTTCTACAATACTGAAAGATGTTTCATATTTAAGACAAAATAACAAAAGGCATTGAGAAATTCATGTGATTATTTGAAAGAATCGATAACTTAACCATGTATTTAGATTGTAAGGGGTGAAGAAGCTATCACTAGTGAATATACAGGATTTCCAGATTTAACCCCTACAAACTTTACCAGGTTATTCAGGGGGTCAAAACCAGCAAATGATACATCATAACTTGTATCCTAGTTCTAGCAGTTTTCCGTCTGTCTGTCTTTATGTAATTTTTCAATAAGCCATTATATATTTGAAGTTATTCAAGGTAAGGAATTCAAACTTGGCACAAGTATTACTTGTATTAAGAAGCAAATGCAATTGAATTTCAATTTTCTCACTTTTATTTGTATCAAAATGACTTATTTTTAAAATGTTTAAAAGCTTAAACAATTTCTACAATAAACAAACAATTGCTAATTTTAATTAGCTCACCAAAATTACTAAGATTGTAATGATTAAATGAGAAACACCGGATCAGTTTAAGTTTTTATTCATCAAATTATAAAAAATTAGATACGGTTTCTTTCGAAAATCGTGTTTTCGCAAAGAAACAACTATTTTCTCTTCCATCGAATGTTCGATTTTAACAATCTTCGTATTGTTATTTAAGTTAAATTAACTAACTTTTATTTGTCTTGTAAAAGTTTTGCAATTTTTTTGTTTTTAGGTATTTAGATTTGATAATTTTTAATCTCCTCCATTTGACACTGTAAAAGATTAAATGTAAAAAAAAACTTATTTTTATTTGTATTGTAATACACTTTATGTGAAATAACTTCAAAGATATCATGAATTAATTAAAAACTATACATCTATACAGACTGGAAACGACTAGAGGTACTAAAATAATATAAAATATGTTGTATATCGAATTAACTTTAGCTTCATGTTATAAATTTATATTACACAATTTAACCATGTCACACAAAAGTAAATTGGTCTTGTATGCCGTTTTTATACATCAACCCAGACTTTTAGCTCTGGGCAAATTTTAATCCAATCCCTGCTATATTACATGTACGCTAAACCATTTTTTTGAACTATGAAAAAAAAATTTTTTCATAGTTATAGACGTTATAAACGTTATAGTATATTTCGTCACAAGGGCCGAAAGTGGCGTTTTGCCGGCCCCGAGATCGTGTTTCAAGTTCGAGACGCAGTCGAGAACTTGAAACGATCGAGGGTTGTCAAAACGCTTTCGGCCCGAGTTATGAACGATATTTTTCATCACACTACACAATTCAATAAATTCTAAACAAGTGAAAAAATTACTTTTTCGTTCATAACAAACAAAACATAACCTCAACTTCAACTAACCTAGCGAGAAGTGCTTGAGTTTCTGGTTGCTAGGCAACCACTTCACATCAGCTAAGGTCACCAAAACTAATACTCTAACGGTAAGTGACTACAGCTGATTCCAAGGGAAAAGCACTATTTTCCCATCTACGTCATACATATTTAATAGTTGTTATCAGCTGAACTACTAACTACGTCACTGATTTGTTATTTATTGTTGTTGTTGTTAAATACCTTCTAATATTCTAGATTTCTCTGTTACCGTTTCCATTACCACCCTAGGCCGGAAAATTTTGCCGGCCTAGGCCGGCAAAACAGGTGTTTCGTTGGTAGAAGTGAGGGTCGAAAACAGCTGATATCGATGTAGTGTGATGAAAAAATAGTTTTATTAAATCACGTATATACATCGTCTTCATTTTTAACGCAGTAATAAATTTATACATACATGTCTTAAAAAAGTATACCTTAAGTAGTTTATAACTATAGAATTTTTACAAACATCTCAAAAAAGAAAAAAAAAAAAAAAAAAAAAAAAAAAAAACTATAGGGCATATTTTACGCATATGTTTCAAATTTAGTTTACAGGTTTAAGTCTTTTATAAAATGAAATAAAAATAAGGATATTAGACAACATATATACGTTTTTATAGCTATGTAAATGGCCAAGGATTTAGATTAAAATTAAGATAATGGCTATTGCAATATTGAAAGATGAATCCTCATGATGCACGTTTGATTATTATATATCATTCCTGATTGCGTAGTTTTAACAATACCTTTCCATAAGGTATTTTTATTGAACTATTGGTTTTTTTTTTAACTTTATAATAAAGATATTATTTAAAACATTAATTAATTACTTATTTATTCATGATATATCACTCGCATATTTATATATGGGGTCTAATCACAAAAATGTCTTTTACAAAAGGATACAGCATTTTACAAACATGCGGAAGTAGTACCGCACTGGATCAGTTCACACGAAAGTCGTACATTAGCTTATCTTCAATGTCGTTGGTAATTCCACGTCCCACTACAATCGCAGAATTTATTATTGCTCATTTAAAATTTAAATATTGGTTTTAATTTCCCTTTGTAACATTGAATCAAATATACTAATTTTTACTCCTCCCCCCCATACCATAATAAATGGAGATAGTATTGTTTTCGTCAAAATTTTCCAATTTGAGCTGTTGGTGGATATATACGTTGAGGTGCCCCTGAGTCCAAAAAAGGGGTTTTCGGATTGATGACTGTTTGTGTGTTGTGTGTGTGTGTGTCTGCATGTTAACGGAGCTAGATAAGGCCCCAACGGGTCGATTTTGATTAAAATTAGTACGTGGGTCCCAATAACCTACGATTCCAAGTGTTTCTTTAATTTTTTTTAGAATTTCTTATTTCTACCCCTTCTTATTATTACCCCTTCCCCTCAAAAAACATTAAAATCCAAATTTGTAAAAAAATTACAAAAATAATTTGTCTTAAAGCTTTGTGGTTTATTAGGACAAGCCAAATAAATGACATCACACAAATCACTGGGAAAAGTCAAGTTGAAAACTTTGAGAACTTAAAGTATTTAAAAAAATCAATTTTTGAATTTGAAATCGAAATAAATTGTACTTATCACCATGAAATCAATCTAAAAAACTTAAATAATCCAGTAACTGAAATTATTGCTCTACTTCAAGTGGTTGCGGAGAAAATTCAATTTTTTGTTTTGCTTTAAGAGCAGTACATTGCAAAACGTCACAAATTCGGGCTGCTCACATAGTAGCTATCCGATTGAGCCATCAAGAAATTGTTCTGATGAAACTTTTACATTTTTTATATTGTTGGGAGAAAGTATATTCCAGTTATCTGATATCACGAATATTTTTAATCCTGTAACTATGGGTACAAATATATGTCATATATAATAGTATGAATGGACGGAAATTTCATTTACATACTGTTTATATTAATTTAACATACATCATGGTTATTTGCAAACTAATCAAACTTCTAGTATTATTTTGTGATTTATTAATAATTGTTCCATATAATTTCGAGTTTACTCAATGCAACGTCTATTAATAATGTAGGTAACGTTATCAGTAATGTAGCATATAACCTAGTATGTACCACGGTAATGGACAGTTTACTCTCGAAAATAATTTGTTTCTGATATAAATTAAAGGTTCAAATAATGTTAAATGTCATTCTGTATTAATAAGAAATAGTTTTAATGTGTTTAAAATAATAGAAGAATTTAAAATGTTAACAAATTATTAAAATAAGTTATTTTGTTTCAAAATGTGTTAAACAATATAAACGTAATTTATAAAATGTTCAGTCACTTATTTAAAGTAAAGAGGCATTAGAAAGTGCTAAAATATAAAAATACCTCAATCGATATCTTAAGAAAATAAAGACTTTTCGTACACATATTTTAATTGAATAATTCGTGTAACTCAGCTTTTAAGCTGTGATTAAATTTTAAAGTTTGTAATTTACAGCTTGTGTCACTGGGGAATATCCCACGCGACGGTTCAAAAAATTATGCAAATATTATAATAACTAGAGGTAAAATTATATGAGTAGGAAAACAGTACAAATTATTCAAATAGCATGATGAAAACTCTACAAAAATCCGGGCAAAACCATTCGGTCGCCGTGGATGTAGAGCATAGCTAAGAACATTAAGTATACTATAGCTACAAATTAGAATTTAGAAATGTTATTTACTTACACACTAAATAAAGTCATAAACATTGATTTCAAAACGCGTTATCTTCCAAATAAAAACTTCACAAAAACCGCAACGTAATTAGCAACATCTGACTGTGGATTAGTTGTATATCATTTATTTTTTATTATTTACTGGGATCACTATTATTTTTTTACGAGTTTCACCCAAAGTAAAATTTATTAAACTCACTTCTCTATGGGGTATTTTACATATTAAATATTCTTTAAATAAATCATTCATTCAAATATTTTAACCCAAGATCAGTTAGTAAAAGTAAAAGTCTAAGCCAAGCACATATTCACCATATATTATGGAGTGCATGCAAATCATAACCAGTGAAATACCGGTTTGAACCAGTGGCTTCGACCGTAAAGGGTGTAATTAAACAAAACAAGGAATAATAATGAATGTCGGTTGGCAGTAATGTGCGAACTAGCAGGTGGCCACATGGTGCTAGTGACGTACCCCAGATGTATGCAGTCCTAGTAATTGTGGAGTGGCACGCAACCTATGCTGTCTCCATTATGGTTCCGATCCAACCATATAAAACTGTCAAGCCTGTGTAAAAATATAGGAGGGTACTATTTGTTGAAATATATCTATGTTTTTACATGATTTACTGCTTATCAATATCAAATACCCCCTTGGTATTTGAAATATCACAAGGTAATGTGTGGTTAAATTCCACTATTTTTAACGTGAGAGTGTAAAACGAAAATTGAGCTAAAACAAAACATCAAAATTATCAACATTTGCTATAAAAGAATCTACTTACACAAATTACAATTACTTAATTGTTGGCAAATTTTTACTTAAAAGTTCCCAAAATTTAAAAATCACAGATTGGTGTGAATTCCTCAGATATATGTGCTAAGATTCATTTCTAACGGTCCAATGGTTTCCAAGTCCATCGATCACAAATATATATACATACAGTAAAAACATCCTATTTTATAAATATGGATTCTGAGTGGAGCTATTATACATTTTCTTTTCGTATGTTTATCTACCATATAAAAAGAGAGCTAGCTAAATGTTGAATATCGTTAGAGGGGTGTGGGGGGAGGGGGCTGCAGCGGCGACGGAGAGGGCAGGGACTGTGGAGCACATTGCAGCATGGCAGGTGTCAGCGTGGTGATTTGTGGATAATGACGTCATTGTAGGAAGGATTTTCGGTGTGGCTGGGGAGGTTGTGATTGCATTCTCTGCTTGACGCCACCGCCGCGCTCGCGCCATGTTCCAAATCTACCCTGGAACCTATACTTTGTTATGAAACTACATTCTGGATAATAAATAAACCGTGGAAAATTCTTCATTCAAAGAGATGAAGAGTACGTTTTGCTTTCTTATACGAAAGATATAGATCATTGTATTTTTTCTACAGTTTGTATGTAAATTACTTTTATTTTACTTTACCAATTTCAAAAGTTGATTTGTTTTGTTATATTTGTTTTATTGAGAATTTTAAACTAGTATGTTGGTTTTATGAATTCCTTATTTTGGTTTTATTGGTTATAATTGATCATCTCTGCTCCACCCCGTCTAATCAAAATAAACTATTATAAATGTAAATTAAAATTGAAAATTTTTACAAAATGTTACATTAGTTTTACAAATTTACAGAATCATTGCAAATTGTATGTAATACGTATTATAAATAAAATATTTTCCAAATAGACCGTTTGACTGTGCGTGGAAATGAGTCCAGTCAGTTTCTTCACTACATAACTGATCACCCTAAAGGTTGATCATATAAATGTATACTTGTACAGAAATATAAAATTTAAAATATGAATGTACAAGAATCACTTGAAACAAATATTGCTCTTTTCACATATCTTCAATGATAAGAGTAATTATTTGAACATTGTGAAATATAATATAGAAATTACACTATAAAAAATCATAAGGGCTTTAAAACAAAGAAATTGCAGTACTATATTATCAGTTGCCAATTGTGCTTAAGAATATAAACATTTTGAACTAAAGAAAACGTACGTATAAACAATTTTTCTGCCTCCAGACAGAAACGTTAGTCGGTAATTTTTCTCCTACACTGTGAAATTGAATACACAACTAGTGGTACCTCTCGTGGTATTCAAAAGTGACGCGTTTTATTTAAAAAAAGTATTACAAATTGACAACTGCTAGGTCATAAAACCATTATAGTGATTTTAAAAGCAAATCTTACAACACAGTTGAATAAGCAATTACGGTAGATATGCATACACAGTGTATTTTGGAATTGCAGTAGGCTATGCATAGACTTAGTTATTGATAGAGGGTAGAGACATCATCTCGTGTAAGCCTCATTTTTGAATGGCAAAGCCACAATGCCGGTCACCATGGCTAATAAGTCTGTGCTGTGACCGAAACACAACGAGATACTGTTAGTAACAGCATTTGGTCAAACAGCCAGGCCAGATTGGCCGTGCATGTTTGTACTTGTAACAATGCCAGATGGAAACAAACGAGAGCTGCTGATGGTTTATAAGGTTTTTCAGAATTTTATCACTAAACCGTATACAAGAAAATTTGTATTACACGTAAATATTAATTTAAACTGTTAAATAATTCTCATTCTTTTATGTTTTTTTATGATTGTCTCAAATACCTAGCGTGTTATCATTATTTTAAAGAACGCCCAAAAATGAACAAAATATCAGGATATTTGGTTAACACAATATTATTGGTTATAAACCAATTTTTAATTATATAATATGAATTTTGTCTAGATATCTCACTCAAATACTGTAAAAACGTCATTATTTGTTGACAAACATATTGCTGCCAAAGTAGGAATATTGTTGAAATATCCTACATTTACGTTAACTGCAACGATCGATGTATTCTACTGGATAGAACTTTTAAATGAGCAACTAACCGACCGACGTGGATAGCGCTGTGGGTCTACTGCGGAATCGGCGTCATATTAAGGACGGTGCCCGCCACCGTTTACACGCTCCTGGACCACAACAGAGTAGTTAAAGTGCAATGAAATTTATATATTCTGTTTTTGTATTATATACCAAATCAAACAGTGTGAATATTTTTTAGTTACTAAAGCATAGGTAATTACGCCAGTTGGAAATGTTAAACAATCAATTTATTCGGACATAAAAAAGTTACTAAACGATAATTTTTTATTATTTTCGGGTCAGAAACAGACTTTCAGCGGGAAAGTAACCAATGAGATGAATGTCCTAATTTGACCTAGAAACCTACCATAACATAACTTGAGCGTTGGCAATCAAATACAGTAATAATGGCGCGAAGAAGTTCATTTGGAGTCTAACCCTCTCACTGAGGCTACCGAGGTTACAGATCTTGTTTATTCAATAATTTTTCACTGTTGTAGTGTACAGATAGTTTTAAATTTATATTGACATTGCAAGTAAAAGGTGGTGAAATATTAATGAGTTGTCAAAGAATATATGGGTGAACAGTTATATTTAAGACATATTTTCAAATAAATTACATTAATGATAAAACCAGTTATCAATTTAAATGAATCATATGAACATTTAAATTATTTTACCTTGAGAGCTTGGTAATTGTATAGAAGGGAAGAATGTTTTTAAGATTGGGAAACATTGAATTTTTGCTTTACAAAAACGAACCCACTCGAATTAGAGGATGGAACTGATAAGCGTTGTTTGTTTATTTAGTTAGATATTTAGTCATTTAAGCTTTTCAATATCAAGATAATTAAGTTCTGAACCTAACTTTTGTAAATGCTCTGTTTTAAGGCTTATTTTCCAAACTGTGTGTATGGTTAATCACTATATTTTATTCATAAAACATTGAAAATTACTTTTAAAACGATCGGCCTTTATAGGATGGAAGAGGCACTGGTCTAAGGTAGAAACTGACAAACTTTTGTGTTTATAAAATTTTGTTCATATAACTTTAATATTCTAAGATTTTTATAATTCTAAAATGTTACAATATAGTTTCAACTTATGAACAATAAATACTATGATTATAGAATGTAACTTTCGACTTTCATTGTTTCATTATTGTTTGTAACATCACCTTAGACATCTAGAAATTTGGAATTGATACTACAGTAAAAACATTGTATCAACAAGTTTAAATGTTACATGTATAGTCTATTAAAAACAAGTTTTCAATTTGCTCAGCTTTAATATATTTCATAATATCAGAAATATATTATGTTACTGTATTGAATAAAATAATATGTACGGTATCCAAACATTTATTTTATATTCCCAAACTGTAATATATTTTGATGGAAAAATGCTTTGAAGAGCTTCTAAGTTTATAAAAGATAAATTCCATTCTTACAGGCAATCGGAAATGACTTTTCACGTAAATTCTAAGTTGGACTTATTTTAAAAATTAAAATAGAAGTAATAAGTGGTAAATATGTGTGCCTATGGATGCAGAATATACTTGAGAACATGAATCAAAATCTTTGGTATCTAAAAATTGGTTTATTGCCTTAAAAATGTAATTTAAGTAAGCGCGAGTCACGTTTCACTATGCCGCTCGTGTTAGCGGTCGGCGCTGTAGACCCACAGGGATGATCTTGGCCGGACCGCGAATCGGTTCGCTGCAACAGAGCAGTATACATCGATGACTACAACACTCTGTATAAGAACAGTCAATTAATTATTTAAACTGGAAAAACGTAACTTGTAGCATGTATCTTGTGTTTAAAACGAACATGGAAATGTAAACATTATTAGTTATACAGACATTTGAAAGTTACATTTGTAAATTAAATTATTATTTGTTAAAAGAACATATTAAATTTCTGTTTTAGGTGGGGGGAAATATATTTAAAGGGGCAATTGAGTGCCACATATTAGATATTTGATGCGTTTCCATTTGCTAGATTTCATATTAAAATAACTCTTAACTTAATAAGATCGAAGTTAACTTTCATACCAATACACAAAATTAACTACAACATATCAACAAGAATTATAATTTATTAAAATACATCCGCTAGCTTTTAGGGAATACCTGATTGTAATTTCTCTGCATATGGACATATTGAGTATGCAGTGTATAAAGAACACACTGAGGCGGGTCGTCCGTTTGGGTTGTAGGTTTGGGGGGGGGGGGGGGGGGTTGAGAGCTTTTTGTAATAGAGCTGTAGCCGAGATACTGACGCAAGTTTGGAACTTGTAATGAAAATTCGCTAACCAGATGTCACCCCCCTTGGTCCTCTAATCTCGTTAGCTGTGAAGGAATTGCTTAATCAAGCCCACGCTGTTTAATTTATGCACTCTTTCCCTCTTTCAGCACATTTTATGGTTTGCTGAAGCGACATAAAATTTTGCAATCGTAGATATGCTCGGTTATAAATGTGTCAGAGCAAATGCTAGTAAGAACAAAATAGTTAGAACAAACGTCAATATTTTTTGTCAACCATGCTGCTGCCAAAGTACGAATATTACAAAAATATCCTACGTTTTACATTTTTATATTTTACAACGGCTTAAAATTAGGATTTTTTTATAAAAACCTATTTATAACAACAGCCCATTGTTAAGATATACTAAAAATATTATAAAATAATGAATAAAATAATAACAACGCAAAGTACGTAAGGTAAGAGGAAGGTTGGTGGGCCCTTTGCTTCAATATAATATTATGTAAGCTACCAAATTTTCGTAGTATACCATACATATTACTGCAATAATCTTATTATATTTCATAGGCATTTATACATATTTTTTAAGTAACAAAAGAATAAGGAATTTTCCGACCACACGAATTGAAAATTTTCATGTTTCAATATGTGTTATACATTGGTTTTAACTAAGACTTCTTTCATGCATCAAAACTAGTGACATCAACTAAAACTAATTGTTCCAAGTTAATTAAGATTTTTACTTCTTGTTGCCCCATTTGTAATATACTACAAATATATTTGTTTTATATTAGTTTAATAAATACACACAAAAATGCAACATAAAAAGTCCTTTTCACAGGAGTAAGAAATGTAAAATTTAAAAAGGTCATAAAGAAATCTCGTAAACAGTTAAAATTAATAAATCTTAGAATTAATCATCTTTAAAAAAATGTATGTACATCATTTTGTACAAAATGTTTACAAAATGTTTGTACACATACATGTATGTGTATAACATCATGTGGTAAGTTGTTTATTAAATAAGAAACCCTAAAATTATTTTTAAGCCACCAGCCGCCGTTTTTTTACACTTAATAATTAATTGTTAATAATTTGAATGTATCCTTCACACTACTCAATTGGACAAATTAAATAAATATGGTATAAAAAGTAAATTGGTTGAGTTGTTTGAGTCTTTCTTAGAGAAAATACAACAGGTCTTATCAGTTAAGGTGCGTGGTCAGATCCGCTTCAAGTTAAGTATGGGGTACTCCAGGAATCTGTTGTCCCAGCCCCCTTCTTTTTAAATGCATTTAATGATCTCCCCTGTTCGGTCAGTTGCCGCTCTTCGCGGACGATACGACCATCTTTGCTGGAGGTGGAACCCCACAAGAGGCAAAGGTAATGCGGAGAGGACTCTCAGTCAGACAAGATCATGGTTTAAGTCAAACAGGCTACAGTTAGAGAAAGCAAGACTTGTCTGCTCGCTAAGAAGAGAGGAGACACTCTCTCCAGACGATGTCGTTCTTCTGGGTATAAATCTTGACACCAGGCATAACTGGATCAACGACACTGAATACCTGTACACTTAACTTTCTCGAATCACATTTTTACTCAGAAAACATAGAAATGAAATAACAGAGCAATGCCTAATGATAATATACCATGGCCTATTCCATAGTATGCTTAGCAATGGTCTTGAACTTTGGGGAATGCCATATTCTCAACAGATGTTCTTCTCATACAGAAAAAGCCTTTAACATTCAGAGATCTACAAGAACACTGCAGACCCATATTCAAAAGGTTAGGCATCTTGAAAATATTTATTTATTTATTTTCCAACGAATGACACCATTTTACAAAAAATTACAATTGATTTAAGATGGCTGTGATCTTAGTATGTACATGCAACTAGTTGATGCACTTTAAGTACAAACTTAAAGATTCAAATAGTGCATACTCCTCAGCCTGATACAGGGGCGACATAACGTGGCAAGCCTCACCAAAAGATATGGTCAATTATTACAACACCAGGAGAAAGGACAACATTGAACTCCCATACTGTAGGCTTAGTAAAACTAAGGACAACTTCCCGAGCATAGCCATAGAGATGTTTAATTCACTCCCCCACTGGTGAAGGAGATGGGTTTGATACATTTTAAGGAGAGGACGAAAAATGGCTACTTGAAAGGCCCTTTTACTCCATCAAGGAAATCTTTGATGAAAAAAATATGACGAGGATTTTTAATTGGCCAAAGTGCTGCCGCATCTTGTTTTGTAAATATGTGTCAAATGTTTTGTGTTTTTTGTATGTATTTGTGACGCAGTCAATCCAGAAGTCTGGTCAACAACGCATTAGAGGTAATTAAAGGTTATTTAAGTAACGGATATTTGTAGATCATATTTTGCATGAACTTCTATCACGCCAATGTTCATATCCAGGAGAAAAATTATTTTCCGAGGTTTGTTTTAAAAATGGCGGAAATTTAAAAATTTTTTTATCTCAAATATCTCAAAGTCGGTAAATGTTATAAAACTCTTACACTTACAAAGAAGTTGATGAATTAAACTATCTAACTAATAATACCTAGTTTGTAAGATTCCGACCACACTCCATTATTTTGGGTATATCCTTACAAACCTGGTACCATTGGTTAGATAATATAATTTTTCAGTTTTTTTGTAAATCTTCAAAGTTTTATAACATTTATCTTTTTCAACAAATTTGAGTTTAAAAGTTGGAAATCACCACCTTTTTGAAAATACTCATCGAAAAAATAATAATTTTTTAGGACATATGTCCCCATGAACATGTTTGGTTATTTTTTAACATGGAGTTTCGCAAGAGAGTTTCTAAACACCACGTAGGGGAAAGTGGGGTATAACCGGGTGGCTAAGCTTTAGTGACATGTAGATGCCATGTTTTTATACAGAAAAATTTAAACAATGTCTCAATTTATCTTGTGTGTATTTGTTTTTGAATTGCTTCTTTTAAAAACTTTATAAGTCTTATAGTTTTTTTTCTGCGATTTTTTTGTAAAAAAAGTGCAAGTACCCGAATTCACCCCACTAGTAGGGTGATACCGGGTACACATGTTAAGTATATGGGAAATAGAAAAAAAAAATTTAATGGGCCTAAAATTTTATTACTTAGTACACACAATTAAGTCAAAAATAGTATCAAAGATAACATATTCACTTAATTTATGAGCGAAAAATCAAATTTTAAATATTTAGATCATATAACGTGTACAAATACCATCCGGTTTTACCCCGCGCGTCATACCCGGTTTCACCCCACTGGTAGTAACTAACAAAAACTTAACTTATTCAGAGTGCTTAAAACTAATTTGAGATATTGCTTATATCAGTGTAAAGATAAAGACATAGACTACACAATAGTGTAGTCACCTTCACTGAAATTCATGTAGTTTTTCCGTAGTAGGCGATCAAACTGTCCGTAACATTGGGAAACGAAATATCAAAAACAAAGAAACGCTCTTAACAGCCAGAGTTCTGCTCAGAGACTAATGGCGCAATGTCCGCCACTTTCCCTCTCCAACTACATGTCAATTTCGGCATTTATCGCCAGGTACCAGCACTTACTTGGTCAAAACCCGGCCACCCGGTTTGTACCCTACCACCCGGTTATACTTACCTCTCCCCATATTAATATAAACATTTCGAATGAAATCATTTTGATGTCGAACAAAACTAACAACTAAACTATGGTATTAAATTACCTTGATCGTTCCAGTTCATGCGTTGTGTGCAAAGACTACAACCTGGTTTCGGTGCTTAATTGCACCATGTTCACGTAGATATGTCAATCGAGAAAGTCATTTCTTCGGTCCGAAAAGGACGTCGTCAAAGAGTTTAAAAAACAACACAGACACACACGAGACACATGATACGAAAATACGAAAACTACGAAAAAGTTCGCACGGACGGTCGGTGGTCAACTCGCGCGTCACTTTGCTGTACCGTCGCGGTAGCCGGCTCGAGGACACTCATTAAGCACCGAAACCAGGTTGTAGTCTTTGCACACAACGCATGAACTGGAACGATCAAGGTAATTTAATACCATAGTTTAGTTATCACACCAGTTCAGGGGCAATATACTCAGAAATGAGCAAGTTAAAACTAACAAATCAAATATACCATTAACTCTGAAGACTTTAGTAACAAAGTTAGTCCTTACAGCACGTGTAACTATGCTATAAATAATTAATCAACAATTTAATTAGATTTTTCCGAATTCCACTTGGTTTTAAGATGTCCGTGACTTTCTGCCGGAACGCAGATAATTGAAAACCCACCATTTATTATTGGGAAGGTTATTTGCCTGAATCACTAAAATTATTCTGCTTGTTTTCTTGAAATATTTAATGTTTTTTTTTTTTATCTTCATAAGTCTGATTGACTTTGGTATAACATTGGTAATGAGCTAATTTTTATTAATACAAGGAAATGTACCCTGAATATATACTAATTCAAATAAAAATAAAATTATTTGCGACAATGTCTTTGTTGTCATAAATTATTTCTATATAATTTAAGTTCATTGTTCCACATATACAATTAATTTTATTCATTGCGTTTTTTATCATTACTGTACTTGTCAAATACTAAGAATTGAATATGATACCTTTGTATCTTATAAATATGCTGTCAAGGCCAATAGTCAATGAATAATGAAATGAAAAATAACAAATGACCTTTAAAATTATAATTAATAATTGTGGTTCACCACTTTCTGCAAAAGCAGAGGTTTGAAAGGTCTCCCAAACCAGGAGCATGCAAAATGATTCCTTTACAGACCAAGCATAAGCAACTGGTACAACAATTTACCTCTTCTAGAAGCAAAACCGTAGATGTGTTAAAAAAAACATCGCGAAAGCAAAATCTTTGTCGAATTCAGCAATTTAATTTAATTTTCAACAACGCAAGTAAGCCTTAAGCCAGCCTTGAGATAGTTAAAAGAGGGTTTGCGTCATTTTTGCTCAAAGTATTACAATGAAATGCCTTATTAAGTCAATGATTTTCTTCATTTAATGTTTTAAAATTAGTAAAAGAGTAATTTGTAATTCCAAGTAAGGTTATATTTTTATTTATTGGGTATTTTTATTCTACCTATCGATTGTTTATGGGTACCTAATTTCATTGTGTTGTTACCGATGGGAGCCGATTCTCGGTTGCAACAGAATTTCAAGTGATGTATAAACGAGCTAAGGGCCCCTTGAAAAGATTGCTCACCATGTTATCATATTGGACCTTTCACACTGGACTACCGCACGCTCGCGGTACCACTCCTCGGGCAATTGTCACTGCTACCGTCGCGGTAGGCGTGACTCGCGCATACACAGAACGCAATTTTAAGTAACGTCTGGTTCTATTAAGGCCAACGCTTCATCGAACTGTTCTGGGTTGAGTCTGATGTACGTTTTGAATCTTCATTTGTTCGACGCTAAATATGCAAAAACATGATGGAACTCCCCGTATGTCATTCTTCTTTCGTTTATATGGTGTACCCACGAGCTTCTGGTTGTCACTGTCGAGTAGAGTAAGATCAGTTCCTCGTTACCACTAGGGTCTTCGTCATGCCAGGGTACTCTGATTATGAGGAAGTCACGATTGCACCAAGGTACTTGGGAGGACATTTTGTCGTGTACTGGGTACTGACCAGTGGCCAAGTCTTGAAGTGACGGCTGTGTAGTCGATGAAACTCCCGCCTCCAGCAGTTATGCGGCAGTTGTATTTTTTGGTTTGAAATGGCTCACGAAAACATCCGCGATCGAGGAGGTAGCGATAGGTGGTAGCGATAGGTGGTAGCGATAGGTGGTAGCGATAGGTGGTAGCGATAGGTGGTAGCGATAGGTGGTAGCGATAGGTGGTAGCGATAGGTGGTAGCGGAAACCTGTGTGAAACGGCCTTAAGACGATATTTATTTAAAGATATATCAAGAATCTTCTAATATTATAGTAAAATAAATTTTCCATTTAGCCATACTGGAAACATACCTAATTAATAACTGGCGAAACGTCTCCCCTGAAGATTTCGAATGTTTAATGTGGTTCCGTGAAATATTGGGTGTAGGCTACATAGACAGTGTATATTTATGTATTTAATGTAATATGACGTTGGATTCCCGACGGATTATGGAACTCTCTCTGGTACAGCTAAATTAAAAAAGTAAGTCAACAACAGGAAGGAAATTGTTGAAGTAATAATCACCTCACCTACAATAATAAGAATGTCTTTAAAAAGTATAACTTATTTTATTCTTAGCTTATCCTTTACTGTCCCACAGTGCGTGCCATATTATACGCCGGGGCTTGTATCCTCCGGGGGTTTCATTTTAATATAAATCCTCCATATTTTGCGTACAAATACATTAGAATACATAAAAGAATAACCAATAACAGAAAAGTAGGCGTTTTTTCCGAAGAAAATACATTTAAATACAGTTGTATATTTTTGTGATTGGACACTGTAATCGCCGGGTGTCATGGCGGGATTTCAGGTGGAGACCTGGAGGGGACCGGTAGGGAGGGACGTCACGTGACTTTTGTAAACACTGTTGCCACCAGCATCGAACGAATTACTCGTACTCGTAGAACACATAGCAGGGTGCCAGCCGCGGGCATTAAATTGTCCCGATCGCCCCTGTATCGCCCCTGCATATCGTCTCTGTCAATTCATATCTCAAATAATACTAAGGAACCGGTGCAGAATGTTTTATGAATAATATCTGCCCTAAGAGTCTTTAAAAAAAAGGAAGTTTAATCTAAAGTAAGGTTGTTTACACATAAAAATCCAAATAATAGACTTGGAAATTGAATTCAATTTATGATTGCGAATTAATACATGTTTAGTAATTCAATTACTTTATGTTTAAATGTTTATGTTTTTTCGGTAAACTTGTGTTTTGGCGTTGCTCGGTAAACTTAAACTATTCTTTGTCACAGACTGTAGGCATACGCAAAAATATTCATGAGACGAGCTCAATCGCTCCGCTCACTCGGCTCCACGACGTTCTCTTTCGCTTCGCTCATATAGTATGTTATAATGTAGGCTGGTGCTGCACTCTGGTATGAGTTATTTGAAACTGTAATACATGGATTTTTCCTGTAATATTAACAGTTAATTTATGGTGTTTGGTTTGCCATAATGTTAATTTAGAGCAACCGAATTAAATAATAATATATTTATAAATTGGGGGCATTTTTCCGGCCACGAGCAAAACTCCATGTCACTTTAAAAAGACATTTTGGCGTAAAATGACATTATAGAGAGTTTTTGCAACATACGTTTAATTTTACGGTAAACGCTGAACGCTATTTTTAAGTTAACAAATTTACGCATATAACGTTACACAGGATAGTTCAAATGTATGAATTTTGTCTAATGGTTACTATTGATCACTTTTCAACGGAGCTTTTGTACCTTCAAGCATCAAAAGTACCTAAATCCGCCATTATGTTTAAATAGCGTTTGGCGTTTATCGGATTCATTATGTACAAAAACTCTCTATATTCCAAGGGATACCATATTTTTGTTATCATTTAGGATTCATACAAATCCGTTAGCCTCCACCACCCGTTTAATTGCTTTCTTTCTAGGCCCTTAAATGCATTCTTTCATTTTTTTTATAAAGGCCTATATAAGATTTTTAAATTTAAATTGTAATGAAACAGCTGATTACCTTCCGAAAAAATGTTATTTAAGTCAGATTGTAAACAAAAATAGATCGTCTGTCACTGCCTACACAACATAAATCCTATCCTATACTCTAAGACGAATAAGGTATTTTTATATGTATAAATGTGTGTACTGTACGTACGTATGTTTGCACACTGGTCTAAAAACCGGTTCCAACGGTTTGCTTAAAAACTTTGCATGAATAACTTTTTCCCTGTATAGTCCTTAGTTATAAGTTATTAGTCATTTTCATCACACTACATCGATATCACCTGTTTTCGACCCTCGTTTCTACCGTCGAAACACCTGTTTTGCCGGCCTAGGCCGGCAAAATTTTCCGGCCTAGGCCTGCAAAATCAGCTGGCCTAGACCTTACATAAAAACATTCACATCAACACGTTGTATCACAAAAACATGTGACTGCAACAATGAAATGAATTGGTTGCCTAACAACCGGAAACTCAAGCAGTACATCTCGCTAGGTTATAGTTGATGTTATGTTTAGTTTGTTATGAACGAATAAGTAATGTTTTCACTTGTTTAGAATTTATTGAATTGTGTAGTGTGATGAAAAATATCGTTCGTAACTCGGGCCGAAAGCGTTTTGCCAACCCTCGATCATTTCAAGTTCTCGACTTCGTCTCGAACTTGAAACACGATCTCGGGGCCGGCAAAACGCCACTTTCGGCCCTTGTGACGAAATATACTATTTCCTACACGTCGATAAAACAGCTGTTTTCAACCAACTCCTCAATTCTGTCTCCCTCCAGAGTACTAGTTCAAATTATTTGTTTTTATAATAACGTGTGTGACGAAATAATAGTCGCTATGTAATATTTTATATATGAAAATGAATCCTCAGAATTCCACCCTTCTAATGGTATAAGTATTGTAGCCTTGTATTACGCTTTGCAACCGCTTAAATCTGTCAATGTCTGGAAACACGTCAAAGTGACCATGCCAGCTCACAGTTGAAAAATAGTGGTCCATACAAAAAGGCCTTTGACAGATAGAGGGTTAATGAAAGATTATATGTTCTTAATTGCAAATAAGACATATGGTTTATTCGAAAAAATAACATTCAAGGGAAAAATAAACATTTGTACCTCGCATTGGCTTCTTTGAAAAAAGTGAGGATTGTGTGAGGATGCGCGAAAAGTCCTTATCAGTCCATTGGGAAAGCAAAAACATTTACGTAAATTTAACTAAGTGTAAATCATTAACATAGCCTACTTTGACTTCAAGCCTTGCATGTAAGGTGTAAAATGAAGGTAAGTATCAATTTATATACCATACATAATATTAGAAATTGATAGGTATTTATATTGATATCCATACTGGGACTGAAAAGGTCTCTCGCACGCACACGCAAATCAGTGGGTGTTGGTATTGCTCTCGACATCCGGTGAAGCTACTGTACCTTCACGTGGACTGGAAACTCGTCACAGACTTCTTCTGAGAATTGACGGTTATGCGTTATAAAAATAGAATATTCATAATACACATTAAAAGTTCTATTTTTTTAAATAGACAGAGGTTTAATTGTCAAATCGACATACAGCAGTCAGTCGTCAGTCGCTTTCTGCTTCGTGAAGAGTAAGGGTGTTGTTGAGTAGTTTCTTCGATAGTCGAGTTCTTCTGAAAGTCTTTGACATTTTTCAATTACCGGTGATTTATTGGGGCTGTGATATACAGCCTTATGTGTAACTGACTGACTGATGTATATAAAAGTTCTGACAAAACCGTTCAAGCTAGTGACTTGAAATTGGGCATCCTCTTAGCTTACATGATTAACATTCATAAAAGATTCTAAAAACTAGCAATTTTTCACTTTTAATATTTAAAAAAGGTAAAAAATATAGATTAGTCGGTAACGTAGTTCAGCCGTGTGAGCGTTTCACCGTTACACCGTTTGGGTAACGTAGATCACTTTGCACTTTTGCAGGTTTAGTTCTCGCTCGTGTTAAAATGATCTCATTGTTGCGCAGTGGGGCAATGTTAACCATACGGCTTTTAATGCAAAACAGTCTATGGTATTATTCCTTGGTCGCTGGTACTACCGTAATTAGCGTATTCCCTATAGTGAAATTCGCTAAAAATTGGGTTTTTATTTTTTTCGACGTCAAAGAAACATCGTTTTTCAGGGTACCCTACAGATAAATGCTTGGATGAATAAAGATATGAAGTTTTTTACGTCATATGCATAATTACAGTTGACAGAAGGTATCCACTAGCAGGGCCTTGTGTTATACTGTACCACTATATAGATTAGTCATACTTGGGGCAACCAGCCAGAAACCATACGGCCTGCAAATTACACCGTTTGAAAGGAGATGGGGCCCTTTTTTCCATCCAGTAATCCACGGTACGTTCAACATGAATCAAATATAGGCTATGGGAAATATACAATATCTCAAATTCCTTTGAAAATTCACTGAGTACGCAGGTCTGCTGCGACGGGGTTATTTTTCTACCTACGGCTTACACACAGTAATAACACCATATTACTGTGTTCCATAGAGTTATGGGTCACCCTGCATACAAGAACAACCTCTAAGTGAAGCCACTTTTGTTAACACAACTTATCCCTTATTTCTCAACAACTTTATTGTTGTTATGTAATAAAATTCGTCTTATTTCATGGTTTTTTTATGACACTTTACATTTTACATTACATTTAACAATTTAGACGCATTTGGCTTTTTGGTTTTTTTTTTTGCTTTTTCACTTTAATTTATAATTTTTAACAATTTTAATTAAAAAGAATAAAAAAAATTAAAAACAAACAATCTAGTATTTAGAAATTTTTTACTTCGCTTAAGTAGTTGTGAAAAAAATACAAAAACTATGGTTTCCATTTTTTTTTTCTTGAGGGAATTTAACAAAACCTTCTATCCTGCTTTATTTATTAACATATATTGATAAAATTTGGTATTTACAATAATTAGGAAGAGTTTAACTCATATTTGCTGAAAACCCCCATATGACGGCAAACCTATATACTCTCATCCCCATGGGTTTTATGGGGAAATAGAAAATATACCAAAATTCCATTGGAAATTCCCTGAGTACGCAGGTCTGTTTCTCAGGGGTATTGTTTATATATATATTATTATTATTATTTATTATTGTTTTAAAAATCCCAATTATACAAGGTTAGTTTTCCTGCTAACCTTTGCAAAGGCAATATTTGGGGAAGCTATAAAGAAGGAGAGTAGTATATTACGAGATTAAAATTTTTAAGGCGCTTTATACTTTGATAATATAGGGGGACACAAATTATGCATCGCAATAATAATATAAAATTATTTTACCTGAGTACCAGTGACAGTGTTGAAATTTGTTGGTTGATATTGTAGGTACAAATCAGCAAAGATTACTTGATGATTATTATGCCAATATGTCTTAGGCCTAGTACCTAAAAACTCATAAAAATTATGAAATACATTTACCGATGTTTGATCTAGTCATACACGAACTATATATGACTATATATGACGAACTATATATAACGTTTGGTGTCTTCATAATTTCTGCAGAAATAACGTTAGTCCGTAATTAAAGCATTCTTTCGTTTTATAAAAACATTCTAAAAGTTATTTCTTCGCCAACTTTGACGTTGGATATAATGTATTTTGTATAATAAATCTTTTTTGGGGTGAAAGAAGTTTATGTAGTTTCCAATCAATACAATACAGAACACATGCAGCAAATGATCATCGTACATCAATTTAGGTAGTACATTTCAAACTCTTGTACTTGGTAAAGTTAGTCTTTATTTCTACACAAACATTACCCATTGGAAATTTAATAAATAAATAAAATTATTTACATCCATCTTCTTATTTCTATAAGGGTTTCGTCTGTTACGTCCCTTTTTCTCTCGACCTACTGAACTGATTTTTAAGATTGAGGTGTCATTTTAAAGCTTAGGATATACCGCAGTGACGAATCGTAATTAAAAAGGTCACATTGTTTCTGGCTTCGCCCCCCTCGCCTTTGATTTATTTCTAGAGGGCGCCTTAAAATGTTGACCAACTTATATTGCAAGTTCTTTAATGTGAACTGTAATTTAACAGCTGATTTGCTGTTGAATGCTGTTTGCTGTTAAAACATAACATTCCTCGACCTACAGAAGCATTTAAAAGCCAGATAGTAAACAAAAATAGATCTCTGTCACTTCGCATAATCAACATTCACGTACTGTAGGTGAGTTTCTCTCATACAGAATCATAATTAAATGCGCAATTTGCGCACGGGCCCCCTTGTATTTATTTATTAATTTATGTTATTTATTTGTTTGAATATTATACACTTATATATATATATATATATATATATATATATATATATATAGACATTGATCACAATAAACATGTATCATTTACAAACTAACTATTTAATCACCCCACTGTTTGTCCTATACTGTTCCACTTTTTTCTTCTAACCAAAATAAATTTATTTGTTCGACATAGCTAGTAATTAATTGATAAGTAACAAAATTTCCTCAAAATCTTTTTCAAAATCCCAATTACAAGGTTACTTTTCGTGCTAACTTTTGCAAAGGCAATATTTGGAATAGAAATTTACATAAAACAACGGACAGGAGTAACATACAGACTTATGGCAAAACCAAGATGATATTTACTCTATAACTGGAGGTTGTACTACAATGCAGTTTTTTTTTTAGGAAAATCGTGCAGTTGATTTACGTGCAAATCCGCACACTTTCACCCGGCATAAACTTAATTATGGGAAAAGTAAATGTTCATCTTGAAAAGGGATCCGATTTAAACAGTTTGGTCGATGTTTCCAATCGTTGAATTGGCAACGGTATGTGCGGATTTCTCCTACTATCCACTCAAGGATAAAAGGAGGAAAAGAAACATGCTTGCATATTAATATATACATAATAAACATAGGGAAGTCCTATATATTTAGGGTTGATTTGACGTAGATAAAATATTTGTTATAAATTGTTAAAACTGACCCCGTTAAGAAACATAATGAGCATTTTTTTGAATTCTATTTGTTGTTAAACGATAAAGTCGGAAGTTTAATTTCTATGTCCCGTTTTAAAGTCCGACGAATCTAAACTGTGTTTAAATAATAACACTCTCCTTTTCTATAGAATTTTATAAAACTAGTTTAATTGTTGCTCGAAATCGAGCAATTTTTTTAATACAATACAACAGTTTCATTAGTTCCAAATAAATTACATAGGCCCTACACTCAATCCAATATTGTGAAAATTAGGAATCACAAAAACTACACGTATGCTCAACTCAATCCCAATGTTATTCTAATCTGTAATTTTCATATTTAATCTGTGAATAGTGCCCTTATTAAGTCCGATTTCCTTTGTACTTAAGATTACTTTGGTAATTACTTAATTTAGGTTACTAAAGTAAGTTTTGGCGGACACCACTACAGACTAAGCCCTATCCAACGACACTAAAAACTTGAAAATCGGTTAAGAATTGTAGGAGTTCTCTTAACAAAAACAGCCTTAGCATATTAAATAAGTATAGATTTTAAGCAACTTTGTTATAAACTTTTATGGGAAACAAAGGTAACATTATTTAAGTGCTATAGCCCTAACCTTAATATTTTTTATTTACTGTTTTCGTTTTCACTCTAAATAATACAGTATAAAAATTTTGGGTTTTCTAACAATATAATAATTATTTTATACTTAAACATATACATTGTAACAAAGAAAATAATTTTAATATTCATTTTTTTCTAAGGCAAATCAAACCCCAAAACACTAATGTTTACGCTTAAAAAAGCTTATTAGATGTTCGTAACGCATACAATTTGGAAGCCTGCAAAAAGCCATGCAAAGTTTCCCCTCATATCCCCCTCCTTCGCCGCCCCTTCCCCCTCCAGAAATCAGAGGCGGGGCTATGACGCGCCCGGCTCCTCCCCCCCCCCTTTCTCCCCTCTAGAAATAAGAGGCGGGGCTCTGACGCTCCCGGAGGTTTCAAGCCCCGGAGGAAAAATTGTCTCCCCCCACAGTCAGTAAATGAGTGCATAATACTCAATGAATAAAAGCTATATTTTTGCACTTTTTCTTAAAATTATATCGTCTATTCTGAATTATTAAGCAGGAAGAAACCAAATGCCAAGTTGTTATCAAGTAAATTACTCTGAAGGGAAGTCGTATGTTAAGCGTTAGTCGACGATGGTTAGGCTATTACTAATTTTATGATCGTTTTGTTAGGTAAAATATGTTTATGGCTGGATCATTGAGGTATTTTTTGTGTGAAACATACAACTTATACATATTTTATAGTTCAATTAATAAAAATTAAGGCTTAGTGCAATATGCAAGCCAAGCGTCAGCTGACAAATTCGGTTTGGGGTGAATAATTTGTGCGGGGGTCGTTTCCTGAGTACCCTCTTACTTGAGACCTCTCGGCGTAGCTCCTATCTCCAGCTTGTGTACTGTTAAAGGAAAGCCATGAAGCTCTCGTGTAATATACACTCTTTGGAAAAAACAATACAAGACCTTCGTTTATTGAATGTATACTACTTTTAACCCTGAAAGTTCAAATGAGAGTTAATTTAACCTACTTTTATGGGTTCGGACAGCTTTCCCTTAAAAGCGTTAAGTGTACATTGTACGATTCTCTTAACAAAATGCCTCTGGCGTAGACACAACCACAAGCAAAGAGAGTTGTCAAGCTTATGGTTGCCTCTGTCATTATCTCTCATTCAATCTGAAGGAAGTGGGAGAACATAAAGTTAATTTAAACTATAAAATACCTTAAGATACAATTTCTGGATGATCAATAATAGTGAGTAATTTCCATATAGTGCACTTTTATATATCAATACATACATAAATATGAGGCATATTGAACTGTTGGTGGCCTTTTGTATCGACACGTTATAAAAACGTAACAGCTAACAATTTAAATCCACACGGAAAGAGTACCCAACATTTTTGAAATTGTATAAAAAAGGTAACTGTTTGAAATTTTAATGAAAATTATAAAATTAACAATTTAGATTTCCTCCTAGTGTGTTAAAATTTAAAACCTTCTTCAATTAATTTTTAGGAATCATTTAGATTATTTATCCTTAAACCAAGTTTTAAATTTGTTTTGGCAATTATTTTGTTCTGTATTGTTGTTGTTGTTATTCGTGGATAAGGAGACCCCGGCCGAACCGTTGAGCACGTCCGCCTCAAAATGGGCATTTTGCGCAAGCCCCCGGAAGGATGGGATATTGAAGGAAGAGAAAGGGTGAGACAAGGGACTGTCCACTCATGTTCCAGTTAGGGGTTTCTATGCCCGTCGCATTCCTCACCCCCTGCTGCCTTGAACATATGTTCCAGCTAGAGGTTTCCATGCCCATAGCATTTCTCCTCACCCCCTGCTGTCTACATAAGTTCCAGCTAGGGGTTTACATGCAGTTCGCATTAACCCCCCACTATCTTGAACATGAATGGATTATGAAGGAAGGGAAATTGTCATAGTGGACAGCCAAAAGACTTACCACAGTGTTATGACAACTTCGTTTGCTGTACCCAATGTCAACTTCGCAACTAGTATAAACCAGTTTTAAAGTTGTCCTGGGACAAACTTCTGGCCTTTTGTTCTGTATTATGAGACGTTTTATAAAATTTTTACCAAAGTATGATTTTTTTACCTTAGAAACTAAAGTATTTCATTCTCTATACTTATAAATAACAATAAAATTTTTGTCATGATCTCCATGAAAGTTACTAATAATTTTGCAATATAAGCCTTATCTATAAGTAGGAATGAACATTTTTCACCTAGATTTATCAGAAAACTTTTACTTTTTACCCTAGAACATCCTCAACTTGTACAAATTTCCTAAAATAGTTGTAACTAGTATTAGACACAGAGGAGAAGCATGTGCAGTTCCTGACATCAAAGTGGCACTGGCAGTCAGCACTGTGTAGCGTTCCACAGACAATGTATTATGTATAGTTTCAGATCAACAAAGAGAGGAAAGTCTACATCTTGTATTGGTGGGACTATAAGAGTTCCAGTTTAGTTAAATTGAGATTTTACCTTATTATTAAAAAATATATTAACCTCCTAATCTGTTAACATTTTGTAATTATTGTAATTACGTTTATTTAAAATCTAAATTTTCACTATTCAATCACCATTTTATACTGTCAATAGATCTGCTATGGTTATTCCTTTTATACACGTTTTGAAATATCTAATATTTTTACACATAAAAAGTCAAAATGACTGGATATTTAAAAGTCTCTTAAAGGTTTTTATAGTGCTAATTGTTATTCTTTAAGTGATTAATTTAATTATTATACATTACACATTATATATTGATGGATATCTAAAAATACAACACGCAGTGCATGAAACGGTATGAAAATTAGTTATGTTTTTTTATCCTATTTGTGCCAATTAGGTTATATTGAAAGTTAAGTTTTCACCTTCAATATCATTATAAAATATGTAAATATTTGTATAGATCTTCAACCAGCTGAGAATATTGCTTGTTTAAACAGTGGGATGAAACTGTTGAACAACTCTGTCGGGAACGTGAAAACTACCTTTCATTGCCAAAAGCTTTTAAGAGGGTGAAATATTTATGCAAACGTTAAAAGCGTTAGTCCTTTCTCTTTGTTGTTGTGAGGATTGGGATTTAATGTTTTAATTTGGTAAAATCAAAAGCTGTGGGTTAATATTTTAACTTATATGAGTGAGGTCTAACCGACATTTCTATAATTTGAGATTTCCCTTGTAGGCACTGGCATATAAGGGATGGCAGCACATCTTAAATCCTGTATGGTAACTGAGAAAGTATCGTATTGGTTAAACTAATCAGGATATAAGATCAGGTGATTTTAAATAGACGATAATGTAACAGTATAAATTTTACTATATGCAATTAATTAAACTGTACATGACGTTGATTTAAGTTTTAGTTCGTATACTAAGCTTCTAGATCAAAACACTTTGTAGAAAAGGATTCAATAAGAGTTGACGGACAGGTCATACATAATGTATGTACGTTCTCGGGAAAATCGACTGTCTTCAAACCAATACCTAATATTTGTTGGTTCTAGTTTTCTAACTCTGATAAAATACAATGCAAACAACACTATAAGAGCCGCAAAATAAAGCAAAATTACGTAGGAAGTAGCAAAAGTACGTATCTTGGGAGGTCAGTGGTTGTTTATAATAGGGGGTCAGTTGTTCATTCTGACTCAAACATAAAATTATTTTTTATAAACCGTTTATGTACAAAAGTTTTATTCTAATTGTGTCAGCCTCTTTTGAATAAGCTTGACATACTTTTAGAATTCGAGAAGATTGGAAAACTAAGCATTATGTATACACTCTAATTATCCTAGTCATGCTTATAATCACACTTTGTTTTGTTTTGTAATAACCTTACTCTCAATAATAGACTGATATTCCAATAAATTGGTAGAGTATAAAATAATCTTTAATAGGTCACCATCTTTATTTAGGGTGATTGATATGGGTGTGCCAGTAAAATCTATTAATTGAAAAACACGCTGAAGATTCGTCAGTCGCAAATCACCCACGCTATAAAAAAATCTAAGGAACCTTGACAACGCTCCACGTCGACAAACATCTATGTTCGGCGAAACGTCTGATATTTATATTTATTCGTGTTCTTTTCTGTTTTTTATTATTTTTACAATTCTCAAGGACTACCCTACCATAGTTGTTAATTAAGTTGAGTGGCGCCCAAAAATATCAAAACAACTTTGGGTAACAATACATCATCCAATAACACATGTCTTAGAAGAATAGAAGGATTCCCTCCTAAAAATAATTCTAAAATAACTCCTAAATATTTTAAAAACTGTGGTTAGGACGTTTTTATACATATATATTGTTTATTTCACTGGAATGTTATATGACCAAAAATAAACTCTAGCATTTAGTAAAGTTTTTAGGTAAATTCAAAGAACAACAATTCTTTTAAATATGGACCATCCACAAACGACATAAAAATGGCGGGATCACATGATAAAGTTTTAACTTGACCTAAATTATAAAATATCCACAAAAAAGTAAAAATGTCCACGTTAGTTGCTTTAAAAATTTTAACTTGCCTCAAAGTTTCGAGTAAAACAGATGACACACTGTTTAATGAACATTCGTGTGAATGTGTGATGTGTTTTGTGTATTTATCGTCTGACGAATTACGCATACTGTGGGTGTCCCAATAAATAGCAAAATACTATGTAAAAAAATAATTCAAAAAGTTATCATGTCACTTAAAATAAGGACCAGTATTGAAGATCATTCAAAAATATATTTTTAAAAGATTTCAAAGAATCTTTCGAACGAACAACCACTTGGCCACAGGTTCTCAAAGTAAGATAACAATTGTAAGGTAATGTTAGCTTAAATGGCATAAAACGATATTTGAGTGCTAACAAAGGGACATAGCATAAAACATTACAAGGCTAAATTCCACTCTCCTAAAGATATTTAAAAAACATAATCTCATGTTTTTACTCGACAAAAACGTTTTAAACCAAATTTTTTCTCAAAATCAGAAAACACAATAATAAAAATTCGCTAAAGGATATCATAGATATATTTTATACATTCCATGGAGAGTGATACGACAATATGTCAATGAAGGAATATTTTTGTTAGCTTAGTTTTCGTTCAGTAGTATTTAAAATTTTGTCTCCAAGACCAACAGTAATTATAATAAAGCTAAACAAAGTAACGATTAAAATTGTATGTATCAAAGTTGTGCAATTTTTTAAGGGGATGCAGTTTGACATTTTTATTTTCTTTCTTCATATAGCCATTGTAAGCGATATAATATTAAGTATTTAAGTTTTATAGTAGTATGTTGTTTAAAATGTGTAAATAAATTTAAAACCAAGAGCCATTAAACGAGTTTAGATAGAAAAAAGGTTAAGGAAGCAAAATTGTACCAATTTCAATTCTCTATCGCAGTAATTCTATAATTTTTATAGGAATAATAATATGGCCCCAAAAGCTTGTAAAAGAATAGAGAAAATTATTTTCATTCAGGATGTTCATATTCAAAACTTTACCTTTAGGATATCAACCCTAAAACTTTCGTGCCAAAATTAATTTTCTAGCTTGACCGTAAGTCTAAAATACATTGAATCTCTGAATTGAAAGTTTCGTCTACTTGTATAATTTAGAGTTATTTAGATAAATAACTTCCGACTTCTAAAGTTCCTGCAACCAACTAGATTGCTTTTCTATTTAGCGTTAGTTTACTAATAATAGTAAAAACTATGTACTGTTTTCTAAATTTCTTAAACAAAATAATGAAAACACATTTAAAATTAAATTTGTTTTTAAAATCCACGCAGTTGTAGAATAGAAATGAAATAAGCCTTAATGAACGCTTTAAATGGGAAACAAGGCATGTTATTGGGTGAAACCAATGGTTTCATGTTTTAAAGCTATATCTAAAGCTATTTCTTAAGACAGATTAAGATTTATACAAAGCATGTTAATGTATTAGGGTGTATTAAATTTTTTATTATTATTGTAAGCTAAGGAAAAGTATATTTGTAATGAAAAACCTTAGGTAAAAGTATCTCTTTTACAAAAACGTTTTACAAATCATGAAACTTTTGAAAAAATGGTTTTTAGTGTCTATCCCAACCTCTAGTTTAACTTTTTTCTTATGCCTTGTAGAACACGTTGCTTTATACTGTAAGAATTCCTTTCCTGAGGACGAGAGCGAAGGAATCAATGAAAGATGACGGGAGTCCATAAATAATGGATAGTCTCCGAGGAATTCGCTGTTTTTCCCATCAATATATCTTTCTCATTTTACAGAATACAACTTATTGATGCCTTAGTTAAACTAATAACTTCTTACGTGATTAACTTTGTTTACGGTAAATTATTATTCAGGTTTACTAATTTTGTTAAGTTTAGTTTTATTGAAATAAAGGAGTAACTACTTGGTTTCAATCAGCCACGTAATATTTATTCATTATACAACTTACAACTATGACATAATGATAATATTCGACAAAAGGTAATTGAGATGATCGTATTTTTATTGTACAAAGACCCTATTAATTAGGCGAAAGTAGTTTGTAAAAAAAAAAAAAAAAAAAAAAAAACTGCGAAAGCAGTTTACTTTGTAACTGTGGCATTAAATCTATTATATGCATTACCAGGTCTAATATAATTTTAAAATTTGACTGTCAATACCTTTTTTCCTAAACAAAAATTTTATGGTAGCCCAATATACGAGTAGCATTTGAACAAGGCGATAATAACAAATAAATATTGTTAAATATTATGATTCTCCGTTTAAAACATATAATAAAAAAGCTTGCATTAGATGAACTTCAAACCTAACTAGAATAGAATATACATAGAATAGAATAGAATATACATTTATTTCCTCAATTATAATTTACAATAAACATACACTTCTTAAAGATATACAGCATATTTATCACAACAAATTAAAATAAAACTTACAAAAAAATTATTCTAAATGAGAAAACAAAATAGGGCCTAATTAGGCAAAGCCTGTTTTGAGGTTCCTGCACTTTTATTTAATTTCAAATAGCGATCAGAAATATCACACAATATGAATAAAATTAAATAATGACGGTCTTACCATTTTAATTAAAATAAGCAATACTTTAAATAAAATTACATTCATGCCGTTTGTATTTACACAATATTTACAATTAATTAAACAAAATAAAAATTGACTAAAAATAAATGTCTTCTTTTTTTCTTTATTAAGAACTAACAATAACTATGGTTTGAAACTTCAAACCGCGCACCGCACTTATGCCACCAGGCGGCTGTTAGCCCCCATCCCAGGGGCTGTCAAAGCTCATTGCATGCAATGCATAGTCCCTGAGTGGCACAGCCCTCTATAGTGCGCCCTTAAAATTACTCAACTCCAAGAAAAAAAAAAGGAAAAAAAACTTCCATAGCCTTTAAGTCCTTTCAAAAAGTAACAATTTTAAGTTTAGTTCTCTTACTTTATACATGTAGCCTGTATGCAAGTGGTGTAAATTGTAATAATTGTTAAGTGTATTAAACCTATTTTGTGATTGGACATTAATTCTTTATTTCAGCTGTACCCATAACTTATAAATTTAATTTCGTAAAATCCACGGGGACATCAATATGTTTCGAGCTCACGTGTTGTTTTTGTTACTCTGATATGCTAAGAAGACCTCATGGTTTAAAGATCAAAGTCCTGATTGTCGGACCCTCTGATGGAATCCTTACCCACCAACGCGACGTGCCTTATACAATACATTATGTATTAACTCTTCCGATTCCGTGTCTACGAATTCAGTTACGATTTGTATATTGTAAATATTTCTATACCAAATATATGATTTTATAGTGGCCCATATCATTGTGCTCCTCAGTAACATGATGATAAAGGAATCGTGATTTACTGACATTAATTTATTTTAACAGCTTTTCTTATAAATTTGTGTGTTATATATTTCTTACAATTTAATCTATGAAAATCATCTTTAATATAATCTTAATTTCTAAGTAGGCCTATATCATGAGTGTATGGTTTAAATAATTAGCCTTCGTTATGTAGTAATACATAATAAAAGCACATTATAATATATTCTACCGTTCATAAACTAACAACTATTGTGGTAAAATCCTAAACACGTGTCACCATATATTACAACGCATATAACTAACAAAAACTGTTTCAAATAATTGTAAATATGTATAGGTCATTTATATTTGTAATGTGGCATCGATGTGGGTTTTAAACCCAAATTTTGTATTTTTTTAAGGCCCTATGTTTGTTTAGTTTGATTTCAAAAACATTAATATAATTTGTGTAATATTTTGAAAACTAATTGTCATTTCAAATTGAATTTTGACATTTAACAAATTATAATAATTTTGATGTTCCACAAAACAAAATAAATATATCATAAACATGAACAGAATGGCTCATTGGCATTCAGGGGAATTGCGGGTACATAAATATTCCGTCGACACCTGTGATGGGCTGCCGGTCGGTGCCTAACAAACTGTCTTAAATAGAGATGTATACAGCTGCCACTTTTGAGAAAGCTCTTTTCTAAGTGTACTTCATAAAAATAAATTTTCTGACAAAATAGTAATGTTGACACAAATGTCATTTGGTTACACAGGGTGGCTGAAAAGAAGGTAACGCTCAATAACCTTGTTTTTTAATAGATATTTTGATGTAGTTTTATCGAATTTTCCTAGAGGTTACGCTTTTACGGTAAAAGCCATGGTAAGACCTAAGGGTGGGGCCATGTTACTTTTTCATTTTGAGGTTCCTAGACGCAAAAAAATAAAAACCATTCGTTCATTCTCATATATATGTATAAATTTGCTATTTAAATCTACATTTAGGTTCAGAATTCCCTCGTAAAGTGATTATATTGTGCTATTACATTAAGGGGGTGGTAAGGAAAAACTTGGAATACTGTATATACTGAGTTTTGTATGGAAAAGATCAAACAGAATATGCGAATGTTGGACGAGATGACCAATTATATAGACTAAGAAAATATTGACAAAATGATGGCTAGTTGAATTTCATATTTAGTCCCATAAGAATATTGTGGAGGTAAAGTTCAGTAGCCTGTATGTCCAAAATCCCTCAGTGAAATAAAAACTACTTTCACAAAAAATTTAATGTAATGAATAATTAAAAATACATTAAAATGAATTTTTATATATTTTTATTAATAATTAAATTATTTATCTGCCAATTTTAGTTTTTCCTGAATATTGGACCCTTAAAATAACAACTTTTATAACCTGAATATTCTTTAAACGTAGTTTATGGAATTTTTATTTAAGGAGTATATTTACTTTTCTAAAAGGTATTGGAGATACAGGCTATTAAAATATCCCCCATGTTATTCTTTTTTTACTAAAAGTGAAACTCGATTGGCCGCCCCTTTATCTATGGTCATCAGATTGATTATTCGTTTAATTACTCTTTTTTTCAAGACGTAAATTTTGATGTTAGGTGTTCCCTCCACCAACCCAAGTGGTCATGGGGGCCAACCGTAAACTTATGTTTAGGGAAAAATCATACACTATCTTTAGAGTTAAAGAGCATAAACCACTTCGAATATAAACAAAAATAAAGGGGGTTTTAATTATTTTCAGTTACTCCCTATGTTTATTGTGTTGTTTAAATGTTTTGTGATTGAGTATTAAAAATAAACCCAGTAATTAAAGTCGGGTAGTATGACTAATATAACAATTGAAAGTCAACAGGAAATAATATATGTTATTCTTTTGGCCGATGGAAAATATATTCGAATAATGTAGTAGCTTTTGTCACACACACCATTGTATTTGATAAAATGCTTTACAAGAATATAACTTGTTTTATGTTTGGAAAGTAAAATTGTAACTTTAAAATCATACCATAAAAGTGCAATGTAAGGAATGAAACCTTTATATTGTTTAGCATCAAGTATTAAAGCAAAGTATTTCAAAATTTATACTTATTGAGATATTTAATTCATATTTCAAGAAAATGTAAAAATCCAATCTAACAAACTTTAAATCAAGTAAGTGTATATATTTGTATAGTATTTTTTTGTTTAATTGATGTTACCTAATCGAACACTAAAATATCAAGAACAAAGGCATTTTATTTTAATCACAACTCACATGTAATTCATTATAAATGTATTTTAAACTGGTAATTTACTTAAGTCTTTAATCGTCTTCTATGGCTTAATTTTTTATTTATTTACAAGTGCCTCAATCAGCAATAATCACAATTTAACTGGAACATTTTGTCATTGTTTCAATTTAATTGAGAATGATGGGTTTATTTAAGCTAGTCTTGTGAAATTGGCCATAAATTTTGTGTTTTATTTAAAAATACAATTTGTATATAGTTAAAAATAACATCGTTAACCATTAAAATAAAAACTCTTTTGGGATTTTCAGCTTATTTAATTTGTTTAAATCTTACAGTTTCGGTGGCATCTTTGGCCACCTTCATCAATTAATTTATAACAAAGATTTAAAATTTAAAACAAATTAAATTAGCTGAAAATCTCAAAAGAGTACATATTAAATATTAATTTAATATGGCTTATTAAAGTTTAAGAACAGAAATCGTTAACATTGTTAAGGGCCAAAATGCATAGTAAATGTGAAATATAAACGTTTTAGTAGTTGGCATTCAAGTCTGCTCTGAGTAAGAATTCACCTCTTACATATTCATTGCAGCACTGGCAATTTTTTAACGAAAATGTAAAGTCATAAACGCATGAGAAGTGAAGCACAGTAGAATTGGTGTCGTACTTTTTTAATGGTCGTTGAATATGGCGTGCCTTTTCTTTTTTATAAAAAAACTTCGACTGAACTTGTTTTTCAATCTTTTGGTAACTTAAATTATAACTTTAAAACTAATAGAGTGAAAAATAACAATTTCCTCTGCTAACTTTTAGAATGCTTACCGCTCTGCGTCCAAAATGTTATCCTGGTTGAAAATCTCACATATTTTCGACAGAAGAAATTTTCATCCCACCACAAAGGACTCTGTAAGACCCTGATTATTAGAGTCTGTGAAAGCGCCTTACAGTGGCTGTCTTTTCTTTCTTCTTTTATTTAGTCCATTATCAGTAAAGTCTTGGATCTAGCGCCACTATCTGGTTCATAAAAGTTTTCTTTGCTTTGTGTTTTCATACAACGTGAAAATAACAAAGCAAAGAGGTTTTAGTGTGGGTGAGATGTTACTTATGGAGTTAAAATAAAAAATATTTTTATTTCCAAAACAAATATTTAGATCCCGCTAATTATGCAACAAAGTTGATTTTAAACAAACTTTATAAACTAAATTTTGCTTTTACATGATTTGTTGTCTTAAAACTATGACATGTTTTTAAGGCTAACAGTTTTATACTTGCAATTTAAAACAATGAATCTTAAATATTATTACCACTGTTTACAATTATTACCATGCACTTGACTGACAATTGAAATATTGAAAATTAATTTCCCAATCTTTTTTGAAATTTCTATAAAATGTATATTTTTTACTTTTAATTAACGAATAATTTTATCACGAAATTCTATTGTTTGATATTTAATCGTATTCAGCTATTCATCAAACGTTACTATACATATGTTTATGAAAAACACATATTCACTATAAAATATTCAAGCACACTTGTACTGCTACAATAAAAAGTTGTTCTTTACGTCGCTTGTTGTTAAGTTACCTTTAATAAAAATATTGAATTATTATTATTGAATTGTTATTATTAAATCCTTACTTAATTTTATAGATTAATCTATAAGGTTTCCTTAGAGGACATCCATCAAAGGAAGTTTTAAATAAACATTTCTTAATTTTTGTCACATTATACACAATTTTTTTTAAACTGGGCCACGAAAGGAAGAGTATTACAGATGTTATAATAATTAGTTTTGTCCGGAAGATTTTAATGGAAAGTTTGATTAACTATCATTCCGTGTTGTTAATCTCTTTAACGTCCGGTTTCCGTCATTGTACTCTTCAAAGAGGGTCCTTAAATTGGTTTTATTAAACATACCTGCATAAGGTATTTTGCTGTTCAGCTGACATGGCAGGAAACAGATATTGACTATTAAAAATACATCTGAAATTAAAAAAATATGTACTAAGTGTTATTGCTTGATCTGTGATCTTTTAGAAAACAACAAGCCTACTAGGGTATTATTGTAATTCCTGTATGTAGGCTTCTTTTTTATTTAACACTTGATTTTGCAATACTCACTTATGTTACTCAATATAATTCCTGCACAAAAAATTTTTACGGTACTAGAATAATTCACCAAAACATTCGAAACAACAGTTAATGCCTAAACTCAATAGGGCTAACATTATCACCACTTAGGTGGTGTGTAATTTACTTTGATTGCAGACAATGCGGTCTTAAGTGTTTTTGTACTTAGGTTTTAATTTTAAGGGAAAGGGCTTAAAAAGTTGATTGTTTTGTATAGATAAACATGAGAGAACCACGTCCATAACGATTAAAACCAACTATGTTCGTCTATTCGGCCGCAGACGGGACGCGAGTGCGATACATTAGATCTGTTTTGTGCGGCGAGCAGTGCACATTCCGTCTAGAGCATAGCGCATATTGGGGCTGCGTTCCTCTCCGATGAGCATTCCATGACAATCCTTGCTTCACAACCCTCTGCAGTTGTATTCTTTATGACACTAAGACGATCAAGTTTATCATTCAACAGGGCATGGTTAGAAAAACATACCAGGTATATTAAAACTTTTAATGTTTACGATAAACTATGCTCCTGATATAAATCCACTACTAATGGTTTTAATTTTAGTATTTAAAAGTTCAAATTTATCGCAAAAAATTTTTTTCTCTAAAATAAAATAACTATTATTTTTAATAATTCCAGCAGAGTAACTCTTCTTTGTTTGAAAATATGTTTGGAGTTAATATTTTATTATTATTGTTAAATTCTACACCACTAAACCACTATCAAAAATGTACTGGTACTTAGTGACAAGTGAAATTTAAAGAAGGTGATAGAGATCCTAAAAAAACTCTTTAACTGGAATAAAAATAAATAATAAGTTAATATAAATGTTCAATAAAAATTATATGAATTGTTTGAAATACTGTTAACATAGAAAACTATCTATTAGAAATATAACATTTGATCACAAGACTTAATATATGATTAAGGTAACCACGAAATATGTAAGTTCACTGGAATTTGTACACAAGTCAATCTGATGAGTATAGGACAATAAAATGAAATAAATATCGCGTGCTGTGTGTAATCAGTTATTCATACATTTAAAAAACGTAACTAAATAAGACTAGAGTATTGAAGATAAGATTTTGAAACCACGGTTGTCCGCTACATTGTTGAAAATAAGGGTATACAAAGTATGAAACCTTTATTAAAAGTTTACGGTTTTCAGTCTTAGAATTAGATAATTTTTTGGTAGCGTGCGGAATACAGAGCTAGTACATAAATTCATACTCAAAAGTACTATCTAATGTAACAAAACTAATTTCTTTCGTACAATAAGAATTGTGTAAGTTAATTGAGTTGTTAACCCATTTTCCAATACAATCCGAAATTCGTATGTTAACTGAAACAAAAATATACGTTTAGGATGCGGGGTCAAAGATAAACTCATTAACGACAAACATATTGGTAATAGGAATTACACCAAATATGAAATGAAATTATCAGTTACATTATGTCTGGGAGGGCAAAAAGTAATCGAGTCAAGATGTTATCGTGTATTACGTGGAGTTTTTATCAGTAATGTGATTAATCCACAGCATGCGTGTTCGCGTGAGTCCTGGCCATTACTTTGCCAACGTTTATAATTCTATTATCTTCGGTGTGTGCCCCTCTTGCGTAAAAACTCCCACCTTATTGTAAATTATTTTGACACTGTAGATTATATTTAGGTAATTGATTTTGTGTCATCCTCAGCGGTTCGATTATTTTAGATATCAGTTTATCTCTTTCACAGTAAACTCAAATCAACTTAAATGTCTTTCTCTTAAACTCACAGTTATTATGAATCCTGAGTTTTTCCACAACCCTTAAGAGTCCTCTTCACCTTAAAGCTAGTAGCACAGTAGGCTATGATAACCATACTTTTATTCTTTCTGACGTCTTTTTAAAGTTTTTTTTTAGTGTTTTACAGGGGTAACGCACCTCAACGCCCAACCAAAGCAAAGACGTTGCTGTATATGAGTGAATGCCATTATCCTCTAGACCATTATACTGGCCAGGTATGCTGGCCATTTCCCCTGCTATGTTGCCTGGTTGTCGTCATATATAGCTTTAGTAATGATGTTGCATTCTCTCAACAACCGTACCTCGTAGTAATTTGACTTTTATGGTTCCTTTCATTGCTCAAGTCAAATAAATACCCCGTCACAGTAGACCTGCATACTCAGCGAATTTCAAATAGATGTTTAATCTATAAAACATTTTGTGATGTAAACAAATGGTATATCAGAGTTAATTAAAAATATAACCCATAATCTATATAAGAAATTGTCTAATATATGAATGCCGTTATATATTCAAATTGATAATATATATTTAAATATAAGTATATTTGTTTAAAGTACCAGTATAAAAGTCATAAAGCTTCCATGCAAAAAAAAAAAGATAAATTTAGAAAATCAAAAAATGTAAACAATAGTCTATTACAAATGAAGGTAGCCAGTCGATCACATGATATTTAAACACTGCAACTATCTACCTCCAAATTACACTATGCATTTATTTCCCATTAAAATACCATAAAAATTAGTATATAGGTTACCTGCAACCGAAAGGCTTATAGTAAATATCTTTTACTCATCCTTTAATAAAGGAATATACCTAATTGTATCAGTGAACACTGAAAAATAAACGATGTATAAGGTATTATTCTTTTTTTAAATATAAAAATATTGGGAAATTCTATAAAAGTTAATATAATTTTATCAGTAACATACCCATTTTATTGAAGCTGAAAGAGTTTCAATATACGTGAATAGTTTCTTTTACTTTGTTTTTAATTTATTTAGATTCATAGAGTATCAACTATTGTATATAGCAACTGTGGGAACTCTTGGTATTATATTTAGTTACAAAAGTAAGCTAAGCGTGGTTTTATTTGAGTAAAATAAATTCCATTACTATAACCTACTTGGCTAACGATTTAAATATTTAATTTTTTTTTTTATTGCAATATCTTACATAATCCTAAAATAATTGTGATTTAAAGTTGCAATGAATTCTTGGAATTTTGCCCCAAAACTTAGTTATGTGGGAAGCTGTTTGTGGGTTCGATTTTGGTGTTGTGATTCCTTCCACGATGTCTAGCATCTTATCAGATTCTGGAGCTTTAGCTTATCAAAGGACTGTTGATGAATATTTCATTTCTTTTGTGACCCTGGGTTTACGTTTGTCTTGGTAGGCATTGTATTGAAGTTGTCTGCACTGAAGATATTTATTAAAAGTTGTGCTTTGATGAAAACTAAACAAATCAAATAAAACTCGCTTAGCAAATTATTTGCATTACACGATAAGCTCATTAGTCCTTTTATTATCTTTATTGTTTACCACTAAAAACCCTCAAAAAAAATGCAAAATCAAAAATTTCTCAAACATGGCTCCAACGATTTTGATTAAATTGTTGTAGTTTATTAAGATTAAAATCGTGAATCAAATGACACCAACCACATTTCCGAGAAAATGCTCGTTCTAAGGTTATAGAGCAAAATATGTTAAAAAGCTCAATTTTTTTTGTATTTCCAAAATAGCTGTGAGCTTGAAATAAATTTTACTTTATCACCATTAAATCTAGATAAAAAAACTAAACAATCCAGTATTTTGAATTATTGCTCTACGTCAAGTGTTTGGGGAGAAAATTCAATTTTTCGTTTTGCGGTTAACGCAGTACGTTGTTAAAAGTCATAGACTAGCGTATAGTCAAACTCGTGCTGCTCAGCTGGTAGCTATCGGACTGAGCCATCAATACATTAATGTTTAGAGACTTTTAACACCTTTTCATATTCTTGGGAGAAAGTATGTGTCAGTTATCTAATACCATTTATTTATAAAACGATAATTAATTAATAAATAATAATTTTAAAATAATTCAGTAAATTTCATTCAATTACAATAAAACTGCATACCTTTGATGTTTACAATACTCGCTATTAATATTAATCTCTATCCTAATGTGAAATACATGCCAACATAGTGCAGTAATAGTCTTCTGTTCCACTGTGATCATGCGACCTGAAATAATTGCCCGACAAGCTCCGGGTCTCGATTTCGAGTTTAATTACAAACCCACAACGTGCCAATGAGTTCCGTATTTTGTCAGAGTGGCTTGGATATGTGTCCTGTGGTTTTTAATATCTTATGATCAACCAGGAGTGGATGTTCTGAAATTGCCTGATGAAAAAGTTTATTTTTTAAAATGTAAAAACATTGCTTTTCTTTGGACGAGTATTTTGTCACTTAAAATTAATGGGTATTTAGTAAAACTTATGCTTTAGATATGATGGTTTGCATAGTCAATAAATATGGGAATCAGTATAGGGTGACATACACTTGTTAAAAAAAGATACAATAATTGGAATAGACCACACTTGAATTTCCATTCTTAAATTCTAAGAATAATCTTTGTTGCTTTTACGACATTAAAGTGTAAGGTAATAAATATATGCTTGATGCGTTGGATTATATTATCATAAACATCAAAATGCTTCTACCAAATAGGGTTATTTAGTATTTAAAGTTTAACCTTAAACCATCCCCGGTCAAAATATAAAAAGTCTCCAAAGAAGAGGGCTCTGTTTTTTTTTAAACTGATATGCTGTGTGTTACGAACATGCTACTAGCTGGAAACCACTATTTATCTACAATAAATTTAATATATTAAGAAAGACAACAGTTTAAAGGTACATTTTTTATTATTTGTGTAATAAATTAGTAAAGCTTTCTGTTAGTAGCGTGTTCGTAACGTCAGTTATACTAACACAATAATAGTGTTCTTTTCGTGGGGACTCCTGTTATAGTCAAGTAAACATTTCTTCGTTATTGATACTCAGATTAAAAAAATCTGTGACAATTGTGTCTGTGTTACAGTAGTTACTACAGTAGTTACAGTATATTTACATTTTCGTAGATACATCGGGTTTTCAATTTAAAATTTTGGGGAGATTGCTTCATTAAAGAGATAACTTTACTGTTAAGTATACAAACTAATTTTTAAAAAACAGTTTCTTATCTTTAGTTGTTCGATTATGTAAAAAAAAAAATAAAATACTGGGAAAGTACTAATTAATTATTATTAATTTAATTGATTATTAATTTATATCTCAATTATACAGATTCATGAATGGCATTTATCACTAAACTGGGTCTTAGTAGATTCACGTAAAAGATACAACAAAAGGTAAGATTAGAAAAAACTACAAAATTTTTCAGCTGTAAAATTTGATCATATTTATTATTATTATTATTATTTAAAATTTAAATTATAATCCTACATGTTAAGGTTCGTTCAAGGATAAAATATAATAATGCGTTTGTATACCTAACTATATAAAATAAATACTATTTTTCTGGCAATTTAAGCAATTTACATGCCACTATGTAAAATATGTTGCCAAATGAAAATAAATACATAGTGTAAAATGTCCGGCTCCTCTTTTAATTTTATTATCCGTTAAGGTAAACAAATGTAGTTTATGGGTGTAACTTAAAACAAAGCCCCTTTTGGCTCCATCAAACTTTTTGTTCATGTAGTAGGGTCAGCCCAACATGAGTCAGATATAATTATCATATAAAATATAATTGGAAAAACAATATTTTCCAATTATATCCAATGCTAAGCATAAGGGTTTAGAGTACCTTTGTTTAACTGTCATTCATAAGCACAAAATATTGTTTTAAAGCTACATGGGGGAAAAGTTTAAGTGAAATTATTTACATGGATTCCTTTTTAAGTATATGTTTCCACAAACTTACGGTATTTAGGTAGAGAAAGTTTTGTAACAAAGAGTTACAGAATGAGGCGATGATGGAAAGGAGAAATTCGTCGCCTGTTTCGTTTGGTCATATGAAGTTAGCAAAGATAAGTCACTATTGGTTCCGTTCTCTAGGTTTACTCATATTAAAAGTAAATACACACCAAAAGGGTAATCATTAACGTAAACTAACTAATTAGGCATGTCTAGTAGCAATGAGCGTTTGACCTTGATTGACCTTTGTATCCGGATGCTCTCGGAGAAGATAACATAAATTGGCACGGAGATTGACATATATATATATTATAATAACCTAAAAAATCCAAAAATCCCAACCATTTAAAACTGACAGTTCATATCAACAACCAAACTTTAAAATCATACCTCAATTATTCCAAGAAAAGAAAAAGTTACATTCAATAATAAGGTCCTTTCCCCTAATTAGTCTTGACATTTTTAACTACTGAAAGTATTTGAAATGCTAATCTTAACCAGATGCTGTTCATGTATTATTTATAGTGACAAAGCTAAGTTGAAGACATTCCGTTGGCAGTGGTGGGCGCCATATTGGTGCGCGTTCCGCTAGAATGAGCATTCCATGACAATCCACCCCGGCAGATCATCGCTAACTCGTGCTTCATTGTCACCGAGTAACACTTATATAAACGAAGAATCAACAATAAGCGTTATTTTATTATTTATCAATTCACTAATATGCACAATCTTTCACGATGTACAATGTTTTTAATTTTTAATAAGTTTTAATTGGTGTGAATTGCTATAAGGTTACAATAACTGCTACAGCCTCGTGAGTATTATAATCCACAAAATGGCTACAAGCGTTTAAATGTTCAAAAGTATCATTTTAAGGTTGCACTGAACTTGAATTAACTTGTTTCGAAGATCACATCATAGTAAAAAAATACACATAACAACATTTAAATACGGAAACTGACCAATGCTTGGTTGTAAACAAACTATACCTATGAAGTACAAACATTGTGTATTGTCAGATGCTAGACCAATGAAATAATTGCCAAACTACAAGTAGACAAACAAAAAAGTCACATACATCAACTTCTACACTTGAAAATATTTGCAGAATAAAGTTAATTTCGGGTTTTGTTAATATATTTCGCATGCATTAATTGATACTAAAGTATTAACTAGAACACTAAACAAAAGTTTGTATTTAGTTAATAACTTTTAATGGGAGAGAAAAGTGAAATAGGCATACTAAACTCCGTGATGCTTTATCGCATATGTTTTTGTTTAGTATCGAAGAATTGTAATATGGCAGATATTTTTAAGAATGAGTATTAGTTTTATTTTAAGTAACTAATTATTTAAGTTACTAAAATTCTGGTTACGGTACTATAAAAAATCTGTCACTACAAATAATCAATAAAAATCATATTGTATTGTCATTTAACATTACAAAGTGCAATAGACATAGTCAACAAAAAAAAAGAATCTACAGCCCAGATATGAATGAATAAATAAGTAAGATGCAACAAATATAGGGCCTAGTGCTAAAGATAAAGATGCAAAATTACCACCAATCACATTAATAATATTTTCAGATAGGGTATTTACAGCCAACATGCAAGAATATAAACTACAAGAATATAAGGACGACATTAATTAAAAAAGTAGACAAAAAATGTCCTAATGTCATAAAAAGAATAACCTGAGTTTTTCATGGTTTAGAACCAGGCCATTGGCTCTAAACCACCAGCTGGTCTCATTTATAACCTCACAAAAGACGTTACGTTTAATTCATCTAAGTCAGTTTGAGTTATAAGAAAATGAGTAGTCATCTGCGAACATGACTGCGACTGACCACAGAACACCAACCAATAATTGGAGGGGCCCGAGAACAGAGCCCTGAGGAACACCCGACTTAACTATTACATTTTCAGTCATCTTTCCTTTGAACTCAACAAACCGAATGCGTTCGGAAATTTATTCGGATAAGTAACTCAAAAAAAACCATGAGGTATACCACGAATGCAAAAGTAGTAGTTTTAAAAGCAAAATGCTGTGATCTACACAATCAAAAGCAATGCTCAGATCTGAGCAATTTGTCTGTCCTCAAAGGAGTTTAAAATCAGAGCAAGAAGAGAGCACATGTCATCCGTGGTAGACCTGCCATGACGGAAAGCAAATTTTTATTTTGAAAAAAAGTTATAAGTATCCAAATTACATACCTGTGATTTAAGGGCCAGCTCAAATATTTTTACAATTGCTGGGATCGATGGGATCAGCTGATAATTCACAATTTTTGACTTGTCTCCTTTTTTGAATAGGGAGATGGCTCGAGAAATCTATTCAGATCTAGGAAAAAATAATTCAGTTCAACATGTGTTAAGGCAAAAAACCAGAGGTATTAGGTATCAATGAACACCAATAATTTTATTGATAAAAAAACATAAACATCTTTATTTATGAATGACTTCATAACACAACAAACCATAAAAAACTTCCAAGACACTTGAACTAACTGAAACTCGACATCAGGCTCTAGAGCTCGAAGGAAAAGTTCATTGGCTGATACTGCGGGCTGAGAGATTGCGGATGTTAAACTATTAACTATTAACTCGCTTCTTTGATGATTTAAGCTTGTTGAAATTCCATAGGCAATCAAATTATAAAGGCTATAAGCTGATATACAGGAAAGAAATACAAGTAAACACTCTTAATTTTAATGCAATTCAACTTATAATGAAAAGTAAGTTAATTAAGGGAAGCTGACGAACGCCAAAACATTCAATAAAAATCGAAATTACTACCGAAAAATAATACTATATATTTTTTGTAATATCCAAAATATGAAATTAAATCTTTAACGGATTCGTAAGTTATGACTTGATGTTACAAGTCGTGTATACAAACGTTACAATTTATTTTGTAGTAGAATATTACAAAGTATTTTGTTTAAGGAATGGGAATTCACATCGTCTTACATACAGCTCCATGATTAGAAAACGAAGTGCAATAGGTTAGTTCTGCATCTCAATTGGTAAACATCAATGTGATTCAAACTGGTATTAATAAGGTAACTGGTAAACTGGTATTAAAGGTGATGAAGTAGCCAGTGAATTACACTAAACAAACATCAATATGCATGATAATAATACTCAAATTGCATACACTACCTACTTTGCTACAAAAATTTGAAATTAATAAAATTAAATATATACTAAGGTAAAATTGTGCATGTGATATGATTTAATGGATCTTGTATTTATTGTTCGGTCTTTTAGCTACTTATTGGTCATGTCTTATTTACGGTATATATTGCTTGTATTGTATTATTTATATTTATTTATTTTGCATTTGTTAAATGTGATATTTTATGTGTTATGCTATAGTATGTAAGGATCTAGTTATATTATTTATTAATGTAACAATCTGTAATTTTTGACGTGATCTATTGCACATTGTGTCTAATTATCAATAAAATATCTATCTATCTATCTATCTATAAAC